>VXBZ01006939.1:6791-20694 GCA_013399135.1 Heliornis fulica | reverse complement strand
GTTGTTACTATTATTATTACTATTTAAGAAAACGGCCTCTAGAGAGCTTAGCAAAAAATCTTGCAGCTTGCATTACTTAAAATATTTTGCAGTGTAAATTTCTTCTTGTTTCTAGAGATGTATGTTTTAAGGGCTTATAATTAACCTTATTCCATCACTTATACTTTGATGCATTCATGTGCAACTGAAATTAGAAAAGAAAAAAAAAAACATATTGATGCAACTAATTAAATAAAAGTAAAATAATATAAAGTTTCATTATAACTGTAATTGATTTGTCAACCGAGTAATATAGCTAGATATATTACACTGTTGACAAATTAAGTTAAAATGATAATGACACTTAGACTTATCCTTATTTTTATTACATTTCTTTCAGATAATTTCTCATTTCTTACAAAAAAAATTCAACTTTTTTTTTGGTGCCTCATAAGTCACAGATTAATATTAATATATTAAAGTCCTTCACCGTTTCTGTTTCTCTTAATTGAAGTAGAATAATTTACAGTAGTTAATTGGCTTTTGCCAAAGTTAATTTGATGGTGGTGATAGAATGCAGTCAAAATACATCTACTGTCCATAGGTGCAATAACATTTAGATAAGTAGGTAATTAAAGCACCTAGAATCTAGATGCCTTCACACCCTCGTTCATCAACAAAGAACTTGCCTCAGAGAAAGAATGCTACTGTCTGGGAATAATTGTATTAGATGACAGGTTTTCCATCAGGAAGGAGGGTGCTGCTTTAAATAGGTAAGAAAGCCCCAAGGAGACCCATGACCTGTGACGATAACTTGTAAATGCTGAGTGAAAAAGAGCACAATTATTCAATGTTTCTCATAATACTTGAGGGAACCTGGGGGGGAAAAAAAATTGTAACATTTAAAAGCTGAAAGGATACTAATATGAGTTGACCTTAGCTGTCCACTAGGCCACCTCCTCATTTCTATTAGTTTTTATTGATGAGCATGATAGTATTTGGTATGGAATATCCTTTTAATCAGTTTGGGTCAACTACGCCAGTTATGTCCCTTCCTGATCTCTTGTCTACTAAACTTAGGGAAGGCAAGGATTGGAGAGAGCACAATTAAAGCATAATTTATATATGTAATGAATAGTGCTATAAGCCTCAACAATTTTGCTTTGTTCAGTTGCAATGCATTGCGATCATGATAAAAGTTAAGAATAGGGTTGATCTTATAATGTCCTGATTCAAACATTTCTTCACTTCTTTCTTTTTATTTAAGGAAATTATTTCCAAATATTGTAAGTTGTTCCAATACTTGAAGTATTTTTAAAATATTCAAGCAAGACACTTTCCCCTTTTTTTGTTTTTCTTTTTCTTTCTTTTTCTCTGTTCAAGCTGAAAATATTTTATAAATCAGTTAAGTTCTCCTCTTATTTTGTATCTACACAGAAAAAAAAAAAAGGTGAAAAATCTTATCCAGGTCCCAAATATACTGAAGTCCAAGGTCACACTTCTGATATTTCAAAATCCACCAAGCAGAACCTACAAGCAGATTTTATTCTTCTCTAGAAGAATACAGTGCAACTGTACAATACACTTGTTCCCAGATCAGACAACACAGGCACATTATAGCCCTGAGCTATATAGTACTGTCTCCAATGAACAGAACTGCTCAGGAGTGTAACTCTGGAGACCATCTCAGTTGAAGCACCAGTGTTCTGGCCATGATGGTAACAATTACACTTATATTTCAGTAGCATTCCCTGAGGGCTGAAAATTTTAGCCAAGTCACAAGATCTGAAGCAACACAATGTTTCTCTGTTAAAACATCTTTTAATCTAAGACAGGTACAGTTTATTGAACACTCAAATCCTTAAAATCATCCTTTAGATAAGAGGCTGGGGACAGGAGATAAGATAACACTATACTGGTCATTGGTTTGCAATCCACACATTATTAATCTACTAGCAGTGCTCATGGGTGCACATCTATTGAAATTGAGCTCAAGTCCTTCAAAATTAAAAACATGTGTTGCTATTGTTTCAGCTAAAATGCCACTGTCAGCAGATGAAGGTCAGTAGTCATGTCATGACCTTTTTAAAGCGTTCCAACAACAAGAGAAATTTTTAGCTTTTTATTTTACACACTTACAAAACAAGGAAATACAGAGGCTTGTGCTGTGCGTTCCCTGCTCCCGCCCCACGCCCCCAGATAATTTTATTTACATATCCTTCTTGTAACACCTAGTTCTTAAAATTCATATGTGTTTCTTGACATGTTAACGGTCTTTTCTTGTGTAGCTAGTCCCAGGTAATTGTTCCAGGGTCTGTTCCTAGTCTTAATCTTGCAGAAACTTAACTAGTGCACTTTAAGGAGCTGAGGGCAAATGCAGAATACCAACACGTATTCTTCTGAAGCCATAGCCATATAACACTTTCCAAACACCTGAATGTAGGGCCACATGGTATGGTTCTCTCCTGTTCATTTAATCAGATCTCTGTACACCATGCCAAGGACCCTCTTGTCAAGTATCATTCTTATACTGTATACCTAAGTACTGATTGATTTTTAATCTGTTAATTACTGTGTTCATACTTAAAGAGGATTTCTGCCCCAGTTATAACCAATATTACAGTTTTGGTTCAAGATGCACATTTTTAAGTACTGTATTTTCACACTTCCAGGACTCTAGTGTTCAACATACAATGCCATAGGTATTTTATTCTTTGTAAAATTCACAGAACTTTTTTATTCTTTTGATGGACTGCAAATATCCTGTTTATTAGTCTGCTAACTAGCAGCATATAACATGCTTCTAATCTTTATGCTGCTTCTTTTGCACAGAAACCATTAAAATTATCACTGCCCAGCTTTGCATAACATTGCTTTAATACTGCCTTAGCACTTTGTCATGGTTTAACCCAATCTGGCATCTAGACAACACACAGCTACTCATTCACCACACACCCCCCTCCCACCCCCCATCTCTGGCATAATGGGGGAGAGAAACAGAAGAGTAACTGTGAGGAAATTAATGGGTTGAGATAAAGGCAGTTTAACAGGTAAAGTAAAAGCCAAACACATGAGCAAAACAAGACAAGGAATTAATTCACCACTCTTCATGGGCAGGAGCTCAGAGATTTCTAGAAAAGAAGGATTCCATGTAACCGTGACTTGGGAAGACAAAAAACATCACTCCAAGTATTCCCCCTCTTCCTACTTCTTCCTGTAGACTGATATTCTGAATATGATGTCAGATGGTATGGAATACCCTTTGCACACTTGGGGTCAGCAGGCTTGGCTGCGTCCCCTCCCAACTCCTTGTGCACTCCCAACTACTTGCTGAGGAGGTGGGGTGAGGAGCAGAGGAGGCCTTGGTTCTATGTAAGCCCTGCTCAGTGGTATAAAACCATCTCAAACACTGTTTTCAAAACAAATGCAAAACAAATCCCATACTAGATACTAAGAAGCAAATTAACTCTATCCCAGTCAAAATCATTACATACTTAAATCCATTTTAAGTGATGAATCTCTGCATACCACATGGGTGCAGAAAGTTCATTTGATTCAACAATAATTTGCTGTATCTTATTCTTTTTTTCAAGGTGAGTTAAAAATAGTACAATATATACCACAGAATCATAGAATCTCCTGATTTAGAAGGGATCCATAAGGATCATCAAGTCCAACTCCTGGCTCCACACAGGGCCAGCCAATTCAGAACATGGGAGTGAGTGCATTGTACAGATGCTTCTTGAACTCAGACAAGCTGGGTGCTGTTACCACTTCCCTGGGGAGTCTGCTCCAATGCCCGACCAGCTTCTCAGTAAAAAACTCTGCTTAAAATACAATCTAAACCTCCCCTGTATCAGTTTCATATGGTTCCATAATTAATCTTTTCATATTGTAGTAAAAGTGCTTCACTTCTTTAGTGCAAACTACCAAACTGTCCAAGTGCTCTCTGTTCTACTTTTCTGGTGCTAAAACTGAAGTACAGTGTAGATAAAAAACTGTGATATTTATCATAGAGATTGTGGGTCAGACACTCGCATGAACCACATTAGTGATGAAAACAAACAAATACAATTTAATTACCTGCAATCAATAGGACAAATTCTAAATGCTGAATGCAAGCCTTGAAAAATGGAAAATTAAAGCTCTGTCACAGCCTGCAAGAGTAAGGGCACAAAGATTTCATAAGCAAAATATAAGTGCCAAGCAAACAAAGAAACTGCAAAAACCAACCAGATCATCTCTTCCTTTAGGAGCAATTTTTTTTCTAAATTACCTAAGTAACACAGCCTCATATGTACTATTTTCATAAATCATATAAGCATTTAAGATCCCAGTGGGATCTAGACTCAAAAGTACCTATGTGATTTATGTGTGTATACAGAAGTCACTTAGGTGCTTTGAAGAAGGGTACTTGGGTAAAGATTTTTCTCATTTCCCTCTTAAAAAAGGAAGAAGCGTCTCATATTTTTGCAGGATTTTTCAGTGCGCAAATAGTACTTTGTGTTTTTCTGCTATGGGTTTCCTTTTCTAAGCCATCTTGTACTAGGCTGAGAAAAAATTTAGTCCAAAAATACCACTTATTACCTTTCAGGTAAAGCAAAAAAAAAACAAACAACCAAAAACAAAAAAAAAACCCTCACCAAAAAAAAACAACCAAACAACAAAAACAACAAAAAACCCAAAACCTAAAGGTAACACAAATCTCCCAACCTCAGAAAAACCTCAAACCCAAACAAGCAATTAAAAACAGATCTAGCAAAAACCCTTCCCATAGATCATGGTGTGCAGGCCTGTCAGAATGATTCAGTCAATTCACATTGTGAATTATGTATTGTTCTTTATTTCTTTGATTTTGGGTCAGAGGGTTTTTGTTATCTTTATGCATGCATGTATTCATATTTTTAATTACAATTTAAAGTGTTCAAAATAACTTAATGGACCATATTTTATTTTTTTAAGTCAATCAAAGAAAGAGGGACTATGAACTGAGACATGGTCTTAAATGTTAATCTCTGATTTATTTTTTAAATAGAATTAATAATAGTGTATATGTTCCATTGAAAAAAGTTAGGAATATAAAGACTGTGATAAAACATTAATAAATGTTCTAACAATAGATTACTTGCGTGTAGTGACATTGGCCTTTTGTGTAAAAGATTAGTGTTTATGGGGTAGTCATTGACATATTTATAAATGGAGAAGGAAAGTTTAAGATTTGAGCATATTTGGGTTTATTTGTTCCTTTTCTCTTCACCAGTGTAAGCATCTGTCCAGGTTCAAGACAGAGAGTTACTATTTGATGTCCTATTTACAATAGGAATTAAAAAAGGCAAAACCAGTGAAAACAAGTAACAAAAGTGTAAACAGTTGAACAATGTGTTATTTTTATTTAAAAATATGTCTTCTAACAGTGTGGTACAGCAAGCACCATCTTAAACTTCCACGGTCAGAAGCCGAGTTCCTTCCCTTTGCTGTGGATCTGGAATAGATACTCAATGACTACAAGTTTTTTCTTGTTTTACAACACTGTGCCTGAGGTCAGAACCTGGACCCTTGACATTCACCAAACCCCCTCTAGCCCAAATGTAATTTGCACCACTGATGAATTCATTTTTCAGCCTCAGACCTTGAGTCTCCTTCCCTAAAAATTCAACAGCACAATGCCAGAAAGTGTCAGTGTTATAAAAGGTATTTTGCTGTATAATAAGGAACATAATTTCCTCCTTCAACAGATTTCCAATCTAAATAGTCTCTTATTTAGAATCCTGCAAGCAGTGGTTAAGTGACGTTTCAGTACCCAGCTAGAAATGAGCAATAACATTCAAATAAAATTGGAAGCAGAAGATCTAATCATTAACAACAGATGTTTCAACTTGAGTCTGGTAAACAAATTGTTGGTCCCCATCACTCCTCCCCCCCTCCCTGCCCCCACCTCACCCCACCTTTTCCCTGTCATCTTTCTTTTTCTTTCAATTGCATATGTTTATGTGTATTCAAGTTGTTTTACCAAAGTCAAATTAACAGGGGAAGCGGGCTTCCAAAACCAAAAGGTAAAGCTCATGGTAAAGCTGGAACACACTCAGATGGAAGAAGAAATCACTTGAACATCTGATGCTAAAGAGTTTGGCATTTGATTCAGGCAGTTCAGTTAGCACAGTGGAAGCTTTCTTAGACTCTGGATTGCCTTCTGCATCGGTCCATGTCCCAGTATTCTCATTGTACAACCTGCTCCTCTAAAAAAACCAAATATGAGAAACTCTGCTCCACTCCTGGATGCCCATGTGCAGAACACAGTGAAAAGCAGTTGGAGACCTACAAGCACATCTGATCTCAGAACTTGGCCCATCATGGAAGAATTCCATCAAAATTTTACGATAACCTTTCTTTTTCTCTTTTCACCCCAAAGTCAGTCTTTCCCTTTGTACACAATCACACATTCAACACCAAGGGGAACACGGAACACAAAACTGGAATATTATAAAAGCAGTAAGTGAAGAAAGCATATGGAAGTATGCAATTGCCCCATTTAACATCCTTCTTAGTACTTGCCATTGTGTAAGATTTAAAACAGCACAAAGGCTTTTTTATGGCATAAATATTGTCATTTTGCTCTGTATGCTGGAAGTTCGCTCAAGCCAAAGCTCAGTTAAAAGTAATTTTGCTTTGAATAACCCTTAAGTACCGCGGTGGCGTAATTGACAAAATGCTACAAGTTTAAGAAATAAGTAGCAGAGAAGAACATTGAGCAAATCACATGGTCCCACATCTCTGGTATTAAGACCTGGAACTGTACTGTTGAAGGTATTGGTGGGATATATCCAGACTTTGACATGAAAGGGAGCATAACAACTACATCGAGTTTCCCCAGATTACCCAAACTAACTTTTAAAGGAGACTCAGCAGTGCAGCAGGAAGAGTGAAGAGTCTAAGTCATTAACAGCTGAAGCTGGAGACTTGTGGGTCTGTAAATTCTGGGTCAGAGAAAGGCCATAACACAACTGAAGAATAACAATCGTAGAATGACAGAACTGCTTGGGTTGAAGGGACTTTAAAGACCACTTAGTCATCCCTGTCCACCCTGCCATGGGTAGGGATGCTCTCTACTAGATCAGGATGTCCAAAGCCCCATCAGTTAAGAATCATAAAATCTTTCATATTGCATCCAAGTAAAGTTTCACCTGCCCGTTATGAGCAGCTATGCAGTCTCACAACCAGTCATCCTGGAGCAACCTGAGGAAGGAGGGAAATATGTGAATTGCTTACATTGTCATTGCACCAAGAAACAAACCTCAGACTATAGCCCTGTCAGAAATGAACTCCATACAAGGAATATATACATACAGATGCTGACAGTAATCAATTAAGGACTTAGATTGTATGGTCAGTGCTAGAATAAAAGTGTGGTCAAAAAGTATTAGTTTTTTAAACACCATGGCATCGAAGAACAATGAGTTTCTTAGACTGGAAGCAGGTTTCTTTTATAGCTTATAGACTTGGAAATAATTTCTATTGAAGAACTTATCCAATAACAGTTTTCCTTCACACAGAATAGCCCTACACACTTTTCAACATGGAAAGAATAATCACACAAAATCAAATGTGTTTTAAGGTTTGATCCAAAATATTTATATTCCAAGCAATGAATTATTTTCAGTACTTGCCAGCCCATGACAGATTCAAACTAAATCTATAAAACATCAGAATATTTTACATTCTGATACAATTTTCCTGGATTTACCATAGGGACAGGATTTTTGTGTCTGTGCATGTTAATCTCAGTGAAAAATATTTCCAAATCAATCGATCAATCGATTAACAAATTAAGTGGTAAATAATGAATGGGACTAAACATTTTTTGGAAGGATGCTGAGAATAAAATATGTATCTACAGTTCTTTTTTCAAATAGTCAACCAACAAAGCATTGCAGTGTTTTCTTTAGGAGTTTACATAAATGCCTGGAAAACAAATGGAAAAGTATGTTCAAACAATATTTTACCATTCATATAAGCCAAGTAGAAATGGTCATTACACTGAAAAATGAATAAAATTATTTTTCTTTCAAATTAAATTTTAATGTAGCAGAACTTTACATGATCCCAGGAACATAAATAAATACAAAGAGACAACTAAATATTTTCCACAGCTAATTATGCCATTAATACTGAACATAGTGTAAACTACTCATGAAATAATATTGCTAAGTACTAAAAGGAAGAAGGCAGAACAGAAGTTGTGAAAACACCGGAGATTTCATAAATTGAAGTTTGTCAAATGCAGAAGCTGTATTGTATTTATTTTAATTCCTAATTATTTTTACTTTTATGTTGGCATAATGTTAATGTAACTAATATGTTGGCTGTCTGATATGTTAGTTTTGGATCCGTTTATATGTATAAAGTAATTAAGGCTTAGTCATTCAAACTTGTTTTCAGTTTTGCAGTGTTGATCTGTATGTTTTCACATATCTAAGTGTCTTATAGTGGATGAAAGCTATCAAAAAGGCTTGTTCTCTCATAATAATGCTATGGAAAGGGAGTGGTCACTTTGCAAAACCAAAGTGAGATATGAGGTAGTGAGCTATCACACTGGTTTGTGAATGCTTGTGTGGTTAAATCAGAACTTGAACTCTACTCTCCCATGGGCCAAGCTAACAGCTTATTTTCCCCTAACCGTTTTTCCCAGTTCATTTATAAGCAAATGTGCCGTGTATCTACAGCACATGCACATGCCACTCAGCCTTGCTGTGATCAACATGTTATGAAACAACAGTCAGGTTTGGAGTGTTTAGGGCTGTTAGGATAATGATTTTGCATGGCTGCTCTACTTCCCAGTGGAGTTACGTTTTCCTAGATTTGCTTTAATGCAAGTGTTTTCTGCAAACAGAGGAGACACTGGAGAGACTTAAAAAAAAAAGTAAGACCTTTAACAGTTCATTGGGAAGCAAAGAAGGTTCCTTTGCTAAGCAGACTGACTGTAACTCTTTAGCTTAATAATCTTGTGATTCCTATGGTTGCTTTTAATATTTGGTGGCTAGTCATGTACAGCCACATCACACCATCTCTGTAAGCAATGCATTGTGAAATTTAAAGATGCCACTGTACTGGAAGAACAGTGTTACTGATTGAATGGTGAGACTATGTGTCTAGGTTCTTATCTCATATTTTAAGGTTCTTAAATTGCTGTCTATGACTAAAACTTAAAGAAAATAAAAATACATAAAATTTTGTGCCATGTAAGGCACTGTGCTTTGTGACAAACAGTTTGTATTCTGCCAGCCATCTGGGACAATTCTGAATAGTTTTGAAGGCAAACTGAAAGCAAAAGTGCTGGCACCCATCAGGAAATCAAGGAAAGTGACTTAGTATGTGTTAGTATCCTGTTAATGTGTTAGTATCTTGCTAAAAACAGTGTGTTCGTATAGGAATTTCTGTATGTATCAACAGACACGTGTTGATATTAATGGCTTTTGGTTTATTGGTATATTTTTAGTGATTTAACAGCTCTCACCATTTTCTGTGCTCTTTATACTCTTAAATGGTGTGGGAATGAAGGAGGTAGAAAACAGCCAGGAAAGAAAGAAACATTTTTGTTTAGACTTTGACAGCAAGAGCAATGATTTGTATCCACAGGCTCAAAGCACACAGATAATAGCTCAGTCATTTAGACTCATCTGAAGTGAGGCATTTCATGCAAGATGTCCCACCCCTTTGTAAATGTTGCTCCTGAATTTCAAATTCTTTCCTTTATTGAATTATGAAAAATCTGGTCTTCATCTAACCTTGGTAAAAATTTTCTTTTTGAAAGCAATAAATACCTAGTTAAGTTCTAAAATGTTAATAGCTGTGCAAATAGTTACTGCTGTCTAAATGAGTGACCATTTAATGAATCACTTCCACCAAAAAGGTCAGTGTAGCAAGTCCCATGTGCATCATGTTATTACAACTTACCAGCAAATGACCACATTAATATTAACTGACAGATTGCAGACCTTTATGTTTATGTACAGTGGGTTTCTGGGAAGTGCACTTCTGGGAGGTATTAGAAAACTTTCTGCCAGCATATCATTCTGTAAATCGTGTCATTTTCAGGTCATTACTTGTTCAATGTGTGGACATCTAGTTACTGAGCTTTCTGAACAAGAAATGTATTAATGAATAAAGACCACTTGACCTCTCACCTTCAAAATCTAGGCTAAAAAGAAGATAGTCTTCTTAATTCCTCTCATTTTAGGGGTCTGGGACACATCACAGATAGGTGTTCCAATAGGCAACCCCATGACAACTATGAAGTAGGTAATGGTGTGTGCTAAGGTCAGAGACCATTTAAGACACAGGCAACAGCAAACTTTCAAGCCCCTGACAACGCTGATGCTTGTAGTCAATGTGGCAAGGGTGATTGCTTTAAGATGAATTTCTGAATTAAACTCAATGTATCAAGCCTGTACTGAAGCTCCTGTCATGTCATCATGGCACAGAATTGCCACACAAAGGGCAGAGGTTCCCTCATGTTCACCTTCCAAAAAGTCACTGTGAGACACTTTTCCAAGTCAGTTGAATATTGAGACCTTCTGACTAATATTGAAACGCTTACACAAAAGCCTAATCTATCTAGTAAGTACAGGGCGAAGGGTATGCCTAAGCAAGGGCCAGAACACAGACTTGAGCTCTGTCCTGCAGGGCAGGATGCCTAAGGGTCTTTGACTTGACAGACTGCAGGATCTTGAGCATTATCTACTATCATGTGCGCATGATTAGACTGCAGTGGCACAGCTCATCAGAAAGAAGGAGAGGTTTAAGCTCAGCCTCCCTTGGAGCTCTTGTCCTTCACACCAGTCAGAGACTGGAGCTTGGGACAGGAACATGGGGCACACCTACACACTAGGATCACCACGCTTGTAGATCTTTGATAAGGGGAATTCACTCATGATCACTGACAGGTCATTTTTACCTCCTCATTAATTTACTGAATATACCAAAGATGCTGAAGAAGTGATTAGGAAATTAAGTCCTTGTCATTTTCTAAATAAAAGACCGTAACTCCCCCCCTTATCTTTCCAGAGAGTGTAGAAAGGAAACATGCTATTAAAAAAAATCCTTACTTACTAGTGTCCTTTTAAATAATGTAAAGCCAATTTCTTGTAATATTGTCACTGAACAAATAATCAGTTGGTTGAGGAAGATTTGTGGCTATAATTATTTATTCATTTTAATGTTTGTTATTAAGCCTTCCTTTTGCCGTTTACACCCATTATATGATGAGAGATCAATACAAAGAAGATGAGGAAGTGCAGAAAGGACGGTTAATTATCAGGGAGTAAGGAGGAGGAGAACAACCATGGTAGA
Source organism: Heliornis fulica (assembly GCA_013399135.1). Lineage (NCBI taxonomy): Eukaryota > Metazoa > Chordata > Aves > Gruiformes > Heliornithidae > Heliornis > Heliornis fulica. The sequence goes on along the minus strand of VXBZ01006939.1, from coordinate 9,369 downwards.
ACTGGCTGTGACACCTACAACCTGCACTTCAGACTTTTGCTGATATTAGCCTTTTTTTTTTTTTCTTTACAGTGTGGGTTGGCTTTGGATTTTGGGGGTTTTTTGTGTTTTTGTTTTTTTTTTTTCTCTTGTGGCTTTTTTCTTTGTTGGTCAAGTCAATGGAGTGATCACTTGAGACAAGTTTTATCACACTTTTCTAATCCACGCCATATCTGGGATCAAATTAAGTGAAGCAGTGGCACCAAGTGTATAAAAGGAGCCTGCAGTTATGAAACAATTTAATTTTTTCCCAGTTTAACAAAAGACTTACTATGTAACCTGTGTCATATCTTTCCTCTTTTATTTCGATGGATGTAAATCAGCAAGACTTGGTCTTAACTTCTTCTTTAGTGTTTTGTAATTTAAGATGAAAAATAATGTATCTTAACTATAGTCAAGCATATGCATTTATATATATATACATCTATCTGTGCTATGTATATATATGTATATGGAAATATATTTGTAAAACCCCCATTATTTTATAGCTTATATTGAATTGTGTCATTACTATCCAGGATTAACAGGTATAAAAATTCTGGAGATGCATTACCATGATTTACATTTATGCAGCTGTGAAAAGATGAATTACATTCCAACTGTTGCTTCCAAGACACCATGATATCTGTTATACATGATTTTTCTCCAGTAAAATTTCTGGGTTTTAGATGATGCAGAAGTTGGTGCTTTGTAGTCTGAGCTAATATCACCTGGCATTAGGATCCCCACTTTATTTTCATTTCTAATTAGAGTTTCAGTAAATGTATTTCATGTATAATAACAAAGTGGTGTGTTACAGGCTGCAATGCAAAAGACTGCTCAGACAAGTCTTAAATGGTCATTGCAAGTATTCAGCATGCATGTATCTTATCAAATCTGGTGAGTACAAGGGCTACCCAAGTGGGAGAAAGCCTGAAAGTAGGTCTATGTTCAAGATTTTATATAGATCTCAAGGGTCTTGGTCTAAATGATTGCAAAATCCATCATATAGCTTCAGGCCAGCCCTGAAACTTGCCTTTAGTGAAAATCTCCCACACTGTGGATACTGGTACATACAGATGACAGGTAACTATGGTAAATATCTCTAGGAGTCACTTTCTGTTAATGCCAGGCCAGTAACTCTATTAAAATGACAAAAATAATAATGCCTCTAAACTCATCCTCTCTCATGCTACATGTCTGCAAAACTTTTTACAAAGCCCACTTCTTTTCTAAATTCTTTTCATCTGCTTCCTGCCACAGTCAAAGAAAAATATTGCTCACAAAATGACCTACTTTTGCCGCCTATTGGTTTGAGTTTCTTTTTTATTAAGCGTTTACAAGAATGTTTGATAATGATAATAATAATAATAATAATAAACCCTTAATTGAGTATATACATATAAATTTTCCAGTTCATACAGATTCTGATCTGAAGAAAGATATTACCTTCAGTATCACTTACTTCAGCCATTGACTTTCTTGAGTTATTAACTTACAGGAATGCTGAATTTCACAATGAGAAGAAAGACACTTTTAATAATATCAATTACTTAATGGGATCATTTGCACTGTGTTCAGCATGATATTTTTGCTGCTTCTGAAAACAGTTAGTGAGACTGAAAGTGCCTACAAATGCTTATCTGGAAGAGTGGTTTTCTGTTTAGTCCATACAATTGTGTACTGTAGTGCAAGGCATCAATTTCTCCCTATAGCTATACACCAAATACTTAGCTCTAATATTTCATACATGCGAATCATCTCATTTGACTTACATAGGTAAATCTGGTACATGAGTATTTACAATATTAAGGCTCTAATATCAACAGCAGAAATTCTGAGCATTTCCAGAATAAATAAATCCACCTTGTTTCCTTTACTAAATGTTGTCTTGCAAGCAGAATTATAGAATTTAGCAGTACAAGACATGAATCGGTTGAAAACAACTTGAACCTCTGGAGATCACTGACAGAATTAAGCATATTTCAACATGTCAATAATTGTCAGTCCTGACCTGTAAATCTCATTCAGGTAGATATAATTCATGTGCATTTTGATAAAACAGAAAGCATTCATATTTGAATAAAACAGAAAACTTCTAAAAAATAATTGAGATTTTAGGGTGGGTTGTTTTTGGTTTTGGTTTGGTTTTGGTTTTTTTTTTTTTTTTTCTTCTCACTTCACAGAATTGAGTTCCGGTTAAAAATCCAGATCTTACAAGAAATACTCTCTTGGCATAGCTATGAGCTATATAGAAGAGCAAGGTGTTTTTCTTAATTTTTACTATTCACTTCCCCTTAAGACTTTCTGACTACGTAAATCATCTTCCACAATACAATAAAAACTGTGTTAAACACTAAATTTTATACATAACTAGTGTTTTTCCTTGACTGAGTCTTTATGGAAGTTGTTGACTTCAGATTCCAATTTCTACAATGGCAATCATAATCTGAGGGCCTATGAGTTGATCTAGTAAAAAATTAGTTGAACTAAAGTTAACAAATATACTTTTTTTATATTTCCCTCTCTGCTGAATATCCTTTTGCTGTTTTCCATACTC
>VXBZ01006937.1:103341-170874 GCA_013399135.1 Heliornis fulica | reverse complement strand
AAATAAAATAAAATAAAATAAGGCATGACTAGGATGCACCTACTTGACAGGCCTGATTTCTTCCCCCCACAAGACTAATAAGGCTGAAGTCAACAGAGGAACTGGAGTTCCCACAGCAGAACAGAGGACTGAGAAAGGCTGATTTACAAGGGTACTACTTTTAGGAGGCTTGTGGTTTTAGAATTAAATCTCCATCTTGTCTGAAACAGCCTGAATCTGTTAACATTCACAATATACTGCAGGATGTATTTGCTGAAACAGTAATGGGGGAGCGGTAGAGATTTTTTTTTTCCTGGCAATTACGATTATGGTTTATGGGAACCAAAGAAGCGAAACAAAAATAAAAGAATAAAAAAAGAATAGGAGTGAGCTTCTTTTAGGATGACAAGCTGTCCTGGTGCAAAGAAAACCATCTGTTGCATTAGCTTAAATCGATGTTTTCATCATATATATGGGATTCCTGTAATACTAACATTTCTAACTATCCTAAGTAATAACAATAAAGAATCTCTATCATCTTTTCTCTGAAAAGCCCTGCAGCCTCCACTGTCTTTGGAGTATTTGATATAAGGCACAGTAGTACTTTTCTTCTGTTGCAAGAAACCCTCAATATATTTATCTCAGAAGAACAATAAAAATGGCCATTTCTTCACTGCCTTACTCCCTTTACCCCTTGCCACAACTCATCATTCCACTGAGAGGGAACATATGAAGGAGAACAAAAGAAAAAAAGGAAATAAGTCACAGGCTCAATTCTCTAGTCTTTTCAACCTTTTCAAATATTCCATAAGTCCAGCACAGAGTTGATGCTCTCATGGATAAGTGGCTCACATTTGAGTGAAGTAAAAATAAAACATAGGATCAAATAGCTCAAAGTAATTTGCAATAATCTTTTATGTGGGACCACTTCCAACAAATGATCACAAATAAGATAAAACTTCCTCTAAAGGTAAGTGAACAGCTAAAGCAGGAACACAAAAAGAACTCAATACCACAAAGAAACAAAAGATTGAATGCAAATGGCTGGAGGTTCAAATCCAACCTGAAAGTCTGATCTTGACCTGGGGCTTGGGGCGGGGGGGACCTGTTGGGAGTGAGTCCAGAGAATAGCCACAAAGATGATCAGAGGGCTGGAGCACCTCTCCTATTAAGACAGTCTGTGAGAGCTGGGCTTGTTCAGCTTGGAGAAGAGAAGGCTCAGGGGGGACCTTACTGCAGCATTCCAGGACCTGAAAAGGCCTACAGGAAAGATGGAGAGGGACTGTTTAAAGGGCACCCTGTGATAGGGCAAAGGGTAATGGTTTAAAGTGAAAGAGGGGAGATCCAGATTAGACATTAGCAAGAAATTCTTCCCTGTGAGGGTGCTGAGACTCTGGCACTGGTTGCCCAGAGAAACTGTGGTTGCCCCCTCCCTTCAGGCTGGATGGGCTTTGGGCAACCTGGTCTAGGTGAGAATGTCCCCACCCATGGCAGGGGGTTGGACCTGGATGGGTTCTGAGGTCCCTTGCAACCCAAACCATTCCTGACACTCTAAGGTGACCAGATGAGCCAAGCAAACAGCATTGTAGTGTAAGCCATGGTCCCTATACCAGCAACCAGAAGAGACAGGCAATTTGTTCCTCTGCCATCAGACTCAAAACATTCATATTCCCCAAGACACCAAAAACCATTAAGCAAAAAGTATCAACAGCAGCAACAGCTGTCCTGAAGGGTTGTGAGCAGTGACCCATAATGACAAGGACCCCCGCTGGGCAATATCTGCTAGAAGACTGAGAGCAATTAGACTACCTGAATTGAAGACAAAGTTGAAGCTAGATAGAGCAATGAAAAACAATGGCAGCCCACCCAGCAGATCCACATAAGTTAGACATGACAGTGCTGCAGTGGAAGTCTCCTCCCTTCTCTCTTTTTACCCAGAATCATATTGTCTGGAACCAAATCTATGCATTTTGCTTTTTATAGCTTACCCCCTTTCACCTTGAAAGCAGAGGAGGAAGGAAGGGCTTAGTAGGGGTCAAAAGAAAATAGCTGCCTTCTGCTGTTAGCTAATCCTGCTCCTCCAGCAGAAGTCTGTCTACCTTTCAGAAGTTCCAGGATTCAAACCCTGTTATTAAACAAGATGGAAGGTCAATTACAGTGGAAAGTAAAATGGGATGTTACAAACACACAAGAGAAGCAGCAAACTACAAAAAAAAAAAAAAAGTGTAACAAAAAAAAAGTAACAAGTTTGATCCCAAACCTGAAGAATATCAACTTTCTTCAGGTTAAAATGACCAGCTTTATGGTCTAAGTCTCCAATTATACACTCATGGTTTCAGAGTGCCTGTCTCATGCAGGTCAGAGCCAAGTCGTATTACATACAACCTCATAAAAATTTAATAGTTAGTAACCTTACTTAAACACTTAAGTGCAATATCACTAATATCCATTCAACATGTTATGAGTTTGGTTCCTGCATGCACCATACAATTATTAATTTCCTAGGTCTCTCTTCCACTAATTACACCTCTGGAAGTAATTTCCTCTTATGCCAAGTTCTTCATAATTTATATGCCTGTATTTTTTGACACCTGCTAGTATTAATCCTGCTCTCCCTGATCACAGTTTGCTCCATACTTCCCATCTACCGACACTGCAATTAAAACTGTAAGAACCAAATTATATTTGTCTGATATCTCTCACTTTATTCCTGATCTCTGAGATGCCTTCTCATGTCCATTCTGAAATTAGTGTTTCCAATTGAAAGTGAACCCAGACTAGAAATATCCCAAGATATTGAGACTTCAGTGCATACTTATCATTCATCAATAAATATTGGTGGGATATTTATTTGATTTTGTAACTCATCAGAAACAGAAATTAAAAAAAACGTATTCTCTAAATTCATATTCAGTTATCTACAAAAAAGATTATTTTTAGCATTTTGCTTACTATTTCAAGAACACAAAAGACTTCAAATTGACAAGATTTTAAACTGTCCCCAGAACAGACCATGGAGGTGGTTTTCTGTGAGGCAATTTTAAATGTTTTAAATTTTAAATTTTAACTAAACAAAAACTTTGGATACTGAAAGAAGATACAGTTGTGTCTTACTGGCTTAACAACATATCCATGTGAAGAATGAGCAGAAAAACCTGCTACAGTAGTAACACTGAATGACTTTCAGCCACCTTGGCTGATTACAGTGTAATCAGTTTCCCTCTTCAAGGGAAACAAGAGTGTGACATTTTCTGTAATTTCCAACACGGTATTTACTGAAAAGAGCAAGAACACATCTCATTTGTGATAGGAAAAAAACACAGAGGGGTTTTAAAAGCTTTTTTATTGGTGGTTTGGTTTTTTATTTGGTTTGGGGTGTTTTGTGGTTTTAGTGGTTTAGGTTTTTTTTTAATTCTTGATTCTCCAATACTTATTGAGGACTCAACTGCAGAAATCTATACTCTAGAGAATATGCTTATCAAAGTGACCTCAGAAAAGCTCATTTTATTTTTTTCCATACCTAATGAGCTTGTGATGATCCTGACATGCACGGCTCTTTTTAAGAGCTGTGAATTCAAAGAGCTTCATTTATCTGTTCGCGTCAGGACGTACCAGTTTCTGATGCGTCCTGTTCCCTACCTACCATGGGTATGGAAAGCATTTAAATAAGGGGCTCTGCACCCACACAGCAGAGGCTGCAAAGACCTCACAAGCAGAGAAGGAACAAACAAGTCTTTGTTTCTAGAAGAGGGGGATTTGAGGGAGGAGGAGGGGCAGACAAGTTAAAATACATGGGCAACTTAAGACAATAAAAAAAGGTCTTGCCATCCTACAACATGGCTTCACAGCCTGCAGAATCCAGGCCCGTTGTGGTCTCTGCAACGTGCTTTGGAAAACAGACAATTAGTGACCTTCTGATGTTACACATAAATGTTCCCTTGCCCAAACCCAAGAGCAAAGTGACTGTTCTGTATTGTGGCAGATAATACCTGACAGTTACTGGGGGGTGGGAGGAAGTTTAGACTGCTGTCTACATCCCTAATGGAAAAAAACCAAACAACCCAAACCCCCACAAACCAAGAGAGACTCAATTACCAGTCGTTGGTGCTAGAGAGAAAAGGCCAGCAGATTGTTAACAACTCAAACATGAAAGGCTGATTCCCTCCCAAGATCCTATGCCGATTTAAATTGCTCCTCCCAGGGCACCAACAGGCTGAGGAACCACTGTACCTTTTCCCTCTCAGAATTATAGGTGAGGATTGCTGGGAATCACCCTTAATGATTTACAGACACAGCCAAATATTTGGTGGTTTTTTTCTGTATTTATGATTTCATCCTTCAAAGCTATGACTAATTGGAACAAATAACAGAGCTCAGGATCTGAGCATACTGTAACTTACTGTTCTTAATAATAAGAATCAAAGTTTTTACTGAGGAAAGGGAAAAGGAGTACTTGTCCCCTTCAGATTCAGTTGGAAACTAGACAGGTTTTAGGCATCATTTTTGCTACAGTGAGGTTTTTGAATGTTGCTAGTTTGCAGCACTGCAACAAAGACAAAAATCCTCTTTGATTACATTGAAAAGAACCGTGAAGAAAAAAAAAAAAACCCAACACATTACCAGAAGGATTTGAAAGAATGAGTCTCGGAAGTAATAAAAACTTGTTCCAAGTGGCTTTTTAAGAGAGACTCCTTGGTACAACAGTTTGTTGTTTACTCAGGATACAAGTAATTTTTTGAACTGTATTCTTTAGAATTCACTGTTATATTTCTTTAAGAAAATCACAGTTGCAGTTTCAGAATCCTGCTGTTAAACAACCTGAAATTAGCGCAATAAAATATTCCACTGTTATCAGTCTTTGATTAATCTGAGAGGAGCAGAGGGGAAACCCAAACCAGACTGTCTTCCAGGCTCCTTTTGCTGTTCTAAGTGTACAAGCAACTCTGTGTCTTCATTAAAAAGGTATTCACACACCCCTGAGCTGAACTTTTGGTTAAAAACAGATATAAACCAGTGGAAATGTTATCTATTACAGAAGCATGTCCAAACCACAGACTGATTACTCTGCATTTATCAACTGTTCATATTCAAATTAATTTTTTTGTTCTTCTATGACTATGTCACCTGCTGATTAAACCAATGAAGATTAATTTAACCAGCAATTTTTTTCTTTGATAAAGCTGCCATTGCTTTCAAAGTCTTTCTGTATCCTAAAATAGAGAGATTGCAACTGTTTTTTCCAACCCAAACCAGTCTGTCATTCTGTAATTGACTGACTACCACTGAAACTTTATGGCATTCGTGGACAGACTCTTAAACATGTTGGAAACAACACTGAAGTGCTGCCGCAGTTGTTCATGGATATAACTTTTTCCACACAGAAGCCAGGACCAATATTTATAAAGCCATTTCACTCAATGTATGCTATGGAAGTTTCAGGAAAACAGAAATATTCTGGAGGACCAGACAAGTAAATATAAATGAGATTCAGTAGGAACACAAACAGCTGTAAGAAACTTTAGCTCATTGCATGCATATAAGGTGTAAGATTTTCCATTCTTTAAAGATTTCAATTTTGGGAATCTCAACAATTTAAAAAATATCTGATTTTAAGTCTTCATATAGAATGGGACTGACTGTAGGTATTAGTCCTACAGGAGGACCACATAGGACACACTGTGTAGGACACATTACAAGAAACCCTAACTAATGCCAAAGTGGATGCATGAAACACTGAAGACTATGAGACATGCCAGAGCCTGAGCTCATCAAGGTCCCATGACTGTCTACCAAAAATCTGGAAAAATATATTTAATCTAAGCTAGTCTGCATTTTACACCAAAGTTTTATCAACAGAGTCTACATGAGGGTATTAGCTGCAAATAATTTCACTGCTTAATCACAACATAATACTGAGTTAATTAGGTCAAAACACAGAAATCTGTATAATTTATTTTGGGGTAATAAAAAAGGGGGAGGGGTGTTTTGATTTGTGGGGTTATTTTGTGTGGGTTTGGGTTGTTGGGTTTTTTTTTGTTGTTGTTGGTTTGGGTTTTTTGTTTCGTTTTGTTTGTTTAAACATGTTTCCTTATATTTTTATTTGAGGAGAACAAACCCATGTGTGTATATATATGCATGTGTACATATGCACCTTTTTTTTCAGTCTGTCATAAGCCCATTAGAATTTATTTAACAGGAATTACAAAATCCAGTAAGAAATAATGTAATTAAAACAAAAATCAACACTATGCTCTCAAGAAACAGCAAAATTGTCTTCTGCATGTAAGAAACCAAAATCTTGTTTCAACATGATTCAGTTCATGGAGGAAAAAAGCTGACGCTTCTTTAAATTTTAGATTATATATGATTAGATATATAGTATATAATTATTGTGTGCATATACATATATTTAGATTACAGATAATGAACCATGTGTTCAAAACGATGCACCTTCAATTTTTTAATATAGTAGTATCCTCATTAACAGACATGCAAACTCTAGTGGTTACAAGGATATGGAGGGAAAAAAGACCTTCTCAGATCTTCTCCTCGTTTAAAAACCAAACCAAACCCAAACCAGCTATAAACTTATATAAACCTATATATATATAAGTGTGTATATATATACACACATGTATAAACCTATATACTATGTACTGCCCTGACAATACCTTAACAAAAGTGGGGTCTCCTCTCCTCTTTTTTTTTTATTATTAGTATACAAATAAACTGCATTAGGTAGATACCTGCATTCTTACATGGTGCTTCTAATGACTTCTTCAGTGAACTCTCTTAATTAGAAGAGGTCTAAATACAACCTGCTTTTGAACAGATCAAGATTGCACTTTCTGGTACAATGATGAACAACTAATGAGCATTTATTGACACTATCATAAGGGGAGCATCCCCTGTGGCAAAAGGATGCCCATCAGTGAAATTGCAGATCTGCAGAGGCACATGAAATGAGCTCTTTTTGACATAATTCACTGGTTCACTGAAAACTGATGCTGCTCCATCTGTACACATTCTCTGACACACATACCAAAATACAGTCTTTACCCCCACCCTCAAGTGATCTCCTGAAATTGCTCCTCTGGAAGAACAGAGACAGGGAAGTGAAAAATGTAATACTGGCAGACCTTTCAGTGGGGCCAAATCCACTTGGTTTTAGAGAGCATGTAAAGAGCATATGCCGATGGATTTGTGGATCAAAACCAACTGTGGCTCATGCTTTTGCTTTTGTGCAAAAATGGAAGGCAGGCCTGGAACTTACAAAATACAAAGGGCACTGTGATCAGATACTAGGTCTGGGCTTGACCTAAGGCCCAAAACACCCCCTAACATTTCCAGTCCAGGGTTCTAGTTCTATTTTGTCCACAAATCTGCCTGGCAGTTTCATAGAACTAATTTGAAGAAACACATATTAAAAAGTGCCAGACAGGTAAGGAATGAGAAAGCAGAACTATGGAATAATTCCTTTTAATTTATGATACTTAAAATTTAGCAGATACTCTGAAGCTTAAGCTTTTCAGTATGTTTTAAATTTGTTGTGTGGTTGTTTTTTACCTTTTAAAAATGGAAATTGTAATTACATGTTTGAATGAAACCTATTCAGTATTTTTGAACAAGCTCTTTTCATTGTTTCCAAGGTATAATGTTCTTACAATACAAAAAAAGCAAGCAGAAAATCCTGATGTGTGTTCTCTGTACTCTAACTGTTATAGTTTTATTCCTCTGTGTGTAGTTCAAGCAGTTACTGTACACAGAGCCCCTATGGTACTTTCCACAATGATATTAAACACAGAGGGCCTTGCCTTCCCTCTCATCCAAAATTCATACAGAACCTCAGGAAACATTAACATTATCTCTGAGTGGGAGTGATAAAAATAAAACTGTAGCAGTAATTTCAATCTGAGGTCACATCTTTTGCTTCATACCCCATATGGGTGTTTCAACACTGGAGAGAAGAGAAGGAAAAGGACTGCGTGTGTGTAACACTGGTATGATAACTAGTAATAAACCTATAAACTGAAGTCTGGAATAAAATAACACGAAAACTGAAACAGTATCTTGTTTTACTCCAATTCTTGCCCACAGACTAGTCTGATTACTTTAAGGGAGTACTGCTGTTTGAACACGAGATTTTCATTAATCCAACAGAGACACAGAAATCAAATGCCCATTTCTCGTATTTTCCAAGTTCAAGTTCGCCATTCTATCATCAAACTTAACAAACTAAGTGTCCTCAAAGGCAAATTATTTTAAGTTTCATTTTAAAACCAAGTTCTGTCATCTGTAAACTTAAATAACAGTTACAATATTTTGAATGGTATTTGATACAAAAGCCTATTCTTGGAAACTTGAAGCAATAAAGTTGAATGATTCCAAACTTCAACTGGTTCTGGGAAATTTAATTTTATAGAAAAAGCAGATGTTGTTCTACTTCACCAACTCCAGCCACTCAAAAGACACAGCTGACCTGCTTCCTACCTAGATGTTCTTTGACTATCAAGAAAACCTATTAACTTCTCTGAAAGGCTTAAGAAAAACAGCAGAATCTGTGAAGAATGACCAGTAGCAGAAGCTGGAAGACAAACCAGTCCAAAACACAAGGTCACCCTGACAGTCCATTTCCCTTTAAGAATTAACCTAAAAAAATTAAATAGTAATTTCAAGCCCCTTACTACGAGGCCAGCAAGGGCACTCAATGGTAGGACAGCATGTTTGTACCAGATGCTCCACTACACTAAATATCCTGCTGACATAGGCCTAAGGACCCCCCTCCCATCTCCATTCCTTTGATCCCATGTCATCTTTTATGACTGCTTGTGTTTGGCATGAGAAGATCATCCTTTCATACTTAGTTGTTTCCTAGATTTTAAAAGTTCGTGAATTCTCCTAATGCAAAACTGTTTTAAAGTCAAATATGCGGACTTTGGGGATCAACATCTGAGCCACAAGAAGACTTCAATGCCGTTTAAGTGGTGTATCCGAAGACCTCAAGCCCACTTCAAAGATGTTGGATCTGACTTTTGGAACAAAGTTCTTATCTTCAACTTGGAGCACACTTCAGGTTTTAGACTTACCCTTCTCCACAGCTGGGTATTCTGACAGGGACTCTTATCTGATGCATTAGTCTTAAAAGCTGGGAAAAATCCATATGAAATGTATCTTTTAATTTTCTGTTTAAAAGCATGAATGCAATGAGCAAATTCCCCCTCACCAAATCAGTAGGTGTGTCTGCCTAAAACAATTTCTTCTAACTATATCCCTCCTTTTTCTCTCTTTCCTTGCTATATTAATGGAAAATTCCTAGTGCTACTTAAAAGAGGTTTTATGCACACTTACTAAAGAAAATAAAGATGAATGCAAAGCTTCCATCTGATGAGAAACATACAGAAGCATATGGGCTGTCTCCCTGAAGCTGGGAATTCAGAAGCAGCAAGAGCAAAGACTCTTCAAACCTTCCGTTTCTGAATGCTGGAACTGAAGAGTATGTTTGCACATACCATTCAACAGCTTTATTGTTTTCAATGGTTCTTCGGATTGGTGGAAGTGGCAGTGTCAAGGAAGAAATTAATTTCTCCCCTCCACTTTCAATTGACATTAGTATCACTAATAATAATCAAAAGCTTCAACATTACAAATACGAATTCACCTAGGATTGCTTTCTGAAAGTGTTAGTAGTCAAAAAAAGAGTGAAAACCAAGCCCTTATATCTGAAGACAGAGATAGAAAAGAGTATGATAATCCTCAAAGAGGAAAAAACCCAACAGGATTCTCAATCTATATTAGGCACAGAAAGGTAAACTTCTGAGTCATTCACATGCTATTTAGGGTCACAGCACATATTTGTTGAGGATCACCACATGATAAATAAATGCAGGGCTCAGCAAGTTAGTTCTGTCAAACAGATATTATGTTTTTCTTCTTTACTTGAATGACTTCAGTAAAAAAGCAACAGGAATAAGATTTTGTATTTTCTTGGCTCAAATGATAAAAACACAAACCACAATACAATGTGTACAACTTAAGATTTCAAGGAAAACTCCTTCAAGCTCAACAGCAGCTAGCAGCTTGTCTATATTTGCCATCACTCTAGATCAGAAGAGCCCACATGCTTTCCCCCCTCCTCCTCTTTCCTGCCCCTTTCAGTTACACTTGAGCTCTTTGACTGAAAAGGTCTGGAACAGATTAAAAGTCCGACCACAAAATAAAGAGCCTTGGCATGTACTCAAGCCTGTCTGGGATACACATACACAGTGGGCCCAAAAAGGGAAGCTATGCAGCAAGAAACCCTATGCAGGCTTTTGGACATTTCTAACTTCTTTCACTTTAACTGCACAGTCTTAATGTTTGATGGAATTTCAGTATGCACAAGACAAGTAGTTTTTGCCCTTACAGTCAGACCATACTATTTACAGGAGTACAACTCAGTCCTGAGAAGGAAGGTTCATCTTGCTCACAGCCTCTGTCAATTAAAGCCTTTTCCATATGCCTTTTCAATTCCAGGTCATCATTGGAAACTATAAAGTAATACACAGAAAAGTAAAGCATATACCTTACAAGATTAGTTAAGTATAACTGATCTGCCTCGTCTTTTAACTGCAAAAGGCAACACTGATTTTCAAAATGACTGCTTCCTTTTCAGCCTTATTCACATATTAAGTAATTGTGAAGTTGCAAATTACCTACACACTCCTCTCACAACAGGTCTTCAACTCAGGCTGCTGTCAAAGCCATCATGGACATAAGCCAAAGCTGACAACCTTCAATATATGCCCCACCCTTCGGGCTCAAATTGCACAGTGGTTCAACCTGTCTACAGACTCGTGAGCAGTTTATAAACAAAGTGTCACAATCTGGTGTTCTCCACAGCAGCAAACCCATGCTCAAAGTAAGTGTTCAAGCCTAAGGAACAGAAATGCTGAAATTTCTAACAGACCTTTCAGAAAAACAAAACCAAACGGGTGGCTCTGTGTTTATATGGCATTCATGGAGTTAATGCCTCTCCCAAAAGGGGCCCACAGTTGTTGTTAGGTCAACCCCTGTAAAGCTTCAAAGGCTTTGTATCCCCTCAGCCTGACCTACTCAGTGATCTGCACACTGTTTTCATTTAGTTGCACTGAGTCCAAAACTAAAGCCTGAAAACCACAATGATCTCTCTTTTTTTTCTGGTGTTCCATTGCTCTGGAAAAAGGAATAAAATCCAAAAAAAGTTTTAAATAGTAAGTTATTGGGAAAACAAACCGAGGGCAAATTAATACAGCTAATAAAGCTTACACACGCAGGTCATGGCTTTATACAAAAACTGAAGATGAAATGCCACTTTAAATGCATCAGAACCATCACTTGAATAATCTAGGAAACTAATTTATAGTCTTTTAGTATTATATGCTATTGCTATTTAGTCATCAGTGCCAATACTTCATTTAAATGTTTGCAGCTCTGCTTTCCATACAGATCAAAAACATTTAAAAAAAAGATATCAGTTCTGTTTTGTCAAATTTTTACACCTTGACTTTGTGATGCCTAACTTACTATTTCAAATATTATGTAGTCTTTAACCCATAAAAAGATTATTAAAATAGAAACAACAAAACTAATAATTTCTCTCCATATTGTTTAAAACAAAGTTTTGTCATGATCATCACTGTGACAAGCTGGAATTATAAGCTGGTATGTGTTTCAAGTGTATTTAAACAGCATAAATTGTTATTTGACAATGCCCTCTTCAGGATAGTGCAAAGGAAAGTAAGTATTTGTTTGGGAATTAAGAGATTCTTCTGTGGTAAAGTTTTGCAGTTTCCAAGGGAAGGGTGAGCTTGGGCAAAACTGTCTCTGGGTAAGTAATTTCTGAATGCCACCGATTTTGGGAACTCTATGGACCATATGACAAAAGCCCAACCCCTAGTGCTAGAAACTTTGGTGACATACAGTCCTACAGGATATAAAATAATCTTTATATCTTTTTTTTAAAAGAATAATAATTTAAATAAGGTCTCTATAATTCAAATGAAAATATATTTTGATCATACTATAAAAGGTTTTCAAAATATGTCTGCAAAATTAAAGCTGAGTGAACTGAAGCGAATCAAAAGTTCTGAAGTGAGATGAACTTTTACCAAAGCGTGGGTCAAGCCTTGGGTCTAGCCAAGATGTGGTCTTGTTCTTATGGTTTATGTAGTAAATTTCTCCATCCTGGGTCATAGCTTGTTCCCATCCATCGGGGAGTGGGCCTGCAATATAGAAGGAAGGAGTTGATGGCGGGCTCTTGTTTGCTCCAGCTGAAATTGATCTAAAAAATGCCAACATTTTACATATATAACAGTACATGAAACAGAAGAGCTTCAGGCTCATGTCTAACATCTCTGGGATAAGGGCAAAGAAGTGTTGGGTGGGAAATCAAAGAATAGAAAGCACTTCGATTATTGGGATTTAGGATTTGGAGTTTAATTTTATAACTCGTTTGCGTCCTTTCATATTCTTTTGCCACTTCCTTTTGCTACAGCACTATATTACAAAACCAGCAATAAGTCAAGCCTGCCAGAATGAAACCAGCATGAACACCAGGAAAACGAATAAGCATAGAGATGTTCTACCTTCCGTGGGAAAGTTCAGCTAGCGATTAGGGCCCAGCAGCAGCAGCATGGTAACACCGACGAGGATGTGAAATATTCCTCTTTCACAAACAATTTAAAAAGTGACAAAACTTGTTTTCCCTTTAACTCATACCACAAAGTTCTGTGAGAGTGTTAAGGCTTAAGCAAGCAAAAACACAAACCTGAAGAACAGGAGGCAAACAAGCAATGAAAAAGCGAAGGCAAGGAAAAACCAGGAGCAGACACAGCGACACAGTGCCACAAAGAGCAGAGCTAGGCCTCTATGAGCAGGAAGGCCCAGGCAGCCAAACGGTGAAGTGAGGTCAGGGTGGGGTTCTGCAGTCCAGAGCTCATGTCTGAACAGAGTTTTGAGGTGTGCTTCCCTTGTGTTCCAAACAGCAGCTTTCAAGAAAACCACTGATGTGGTTCATTCCCACTCGGTATGATCACGTGCATTGATCTGCATTTCACTCAGACCGAAAACTATTCCTAAAGTCCCATTCACGTCATCTTGTCTGGCACATGCTTTACAAATGGATGCTTCTGAACTCTTATACTTGCATACAGACTTTAAAAAAAATATCTCAACTGGATACAGGAATATGTTGTCTGTATCTTTAGATTTAAGTATAATCCTAAAATGATATAGCAGAAGATCCACTACAAATGTTAAGAATTTAAAAGAAATTAGAAAAAGACCTGCCTGCAGGAAGTCATCATATTTCAACCTCTCCTTCCACTCTTCCTTACTGTAATACACTAACACATTAGTAAAAACCATCTGGTTGTTAGACTTGGACTAACAGACCATCCTCTACAATGTAAGATACAGATAAACACACAAAAACATGTGTACATATCTGGTAAATACCTGAAGTACCTACTATATTCATGTTCAAAGTACACTGCTCTTTGCATGTTGTTTTGTCATCCTAAAGTCATGCTCCTCTTGAAGAATTCACTGTCCAATGCTGGGGGCGGGGGGGAGGACACATTTATTTGCTTATTCTCCAAAGATATTCTTGGAGAAACGTCAAACAGAGTAAAACAATAATTCAATTGCATTCCAGTAATATCTCAAGGCATAACCAGGACAAGAATTCTTCCTGTGGTCTTTGAAGATTCCCTGCAAACTACATTTCTAATTTAAACTTTTATTCTGGCTCAGAAAACTATGCCTTTCTCTAGCAACCTCTCTCCACCATTGGAGCTACAGCTTTTTGAGTGAGGAAAAACAGTGATTCAAACAGGATCAGACATTTCCTTCCCACTCTTAATGCTCACAAGCTTTAAATGCTGTGTACAAGTAGCAAAAATACCTCAGCTTTTATCATAGGCCAGTGAACAGAACAGGCCCTGCAACTATTCATGAATCTGAACATATTCGCAGTGCAACATGAGTTTGATGAAGAACTGAAACTCAAGTGCAAAGAACCCTGTACTTTGTACCTATACCCAAAGACTGGCCAGCTAAGCAGCAAGATGCTGTTTTGTAAAACGGGGGCACAGGAGCACAGAGACTTGCCCCACATCATCCAAGTGTAGAAGGCAATGAAGAACCAAAAATCTTCCTTGACTGCTAAGCCAACACCCTAGCCATGTGGGCTGACCTTCTCACTACCATTCTCCTCAGAGTCCTAAGCCACACATCCCTCAGAGAAGAAACTCAGCAAGAAATTATCTTTTGAATTGCAAAGCCAAAAATCCCAACTGGCCCTAGGAAAAACAAAACTAGCCTTGGGGTGTCAGTCCTGCTGAATACTGTGCAAAGTGTATACTGGTCCAGCATGTTCCTTTGTAGTAAATAAGAACAAAAAGCCTTTGAAGCAGGGCGCCAAGAGCAGATCAGTCCACCTACCTAGTGGAAGAATATTGCTTATTAGATTCGGTGGTCTGATGAGTACTCACTTTCTACAGACAAACCTGGGCAGAGCTCTCTTCCCAAATAAAAGGCACAGCTGTGGACAGGACAGGACTGTTCTGTCTGGTCACCTAGCTGCCACAGCAGAGAGTCTTCTTTGCGAAGTGCCATCAATGGTTGCAGAAACCACTTTCTCTCTAGAAACTTTCAGCATTAATCATGGTGTTGCCTTCTTCCTTGGCCAGTAAACGGCTCTTGAGTTTCTCCTGTCATCCATACATATTGAAATGGTAGCTAAAAATGTTTATTTAGTACTGCTTTCTGTAGTTCTTACTTGGTTTTGTGAGCAGTTGTGAAACCAGAATATTGTGAAGTCAGATTTTGTGGCGGTCTGACAAACTGAATTAGAGGCAAGTAACAGAGGGAAAATGCAACACCATGCTGAAGAACAGCAGACATTCACTCAGAGCATCTAGAAAAATTCCTCTGCAACTTCATGTCCCTCTTCCCCCCAAGACTCAACAGGAACAAGATTTTCAGAATTAGCTTACATTTTTAAGTGACTTAATTTATATAAGTAAGATCTGTAATGGACAGATCTTACTGCTGTAGTCAGCCCATTTTGCCACTGTCAGGCTCTATAATGAAGCACTGAATACACATACATGCCCAAAAGGTACAGTGGCTATGAACAGTCACTTGGCATGCAACTACCTCAGGTGACTTCTTGAGCCAAATTCTACCTATTTACTAGGTGCCAAAGGATGTCTCCATCCAGTACTTTTCCAGCCTCTCCTTGAACCTTTTCAAATATTTAGCACCAACGATATCCCTGTGGCACTGTCTCGTAGTAGTTCTGTTTGATGCCCCCTAGGTCAACTGAATACCATCACAACCATAAGCTTACAATTCTATGAAATCATGAGACAACCCTTCTAGGGAACTCTCCATTTACTGTGGTACTTCTAAAGACAAGGTTATCCAAAACTTAGATTTCAATTTCCAAATGTAAGCCATCTTTACAGAACTGCTGATAAAGTATACCTCTGTAACTATTTATATACTGCTGTAACTTAACATAAATACATGTAATTTTAAAGGTCTGTATGTACATTTCTGGTGCACAGCTCCATTTTTTTGTGTTTACTTTTGCAATCCATCACTTTTGCAATTAAATGCTCAGTCTTGAATACAAAGCAAAACTCAGAAAGTAACAGAAAGAGTAACAAAAGCAAAAATGCAGTGTATATTCAAGGTATGCTGGGCTACTAAGTAAATCTTACAAGTCCCTATAGTTTCTGATATATAACTGTAAATAAAGCTGTATTTTATCACAAGGTTAATGTATATTACTGGGCATTTTCATCTAGATATTAAGAATGGACCCCATAGGAACTGGAACACCTATGTTCAACAGCAAGAATCACCTTCGCCTAATACAAACACTCATCTCTTAAGAACCTTCCTAATCTTTGTGAAAGCTGACTTTTTTCCCTTCAGTCACTGTAACTACAAAACCTTTAAAGTTATATTGAAGTCTACATAATTTACCTAAGGTCCACCATTATTCTCCTGAATCAGTAAAAACTAAAAAAAAAAAAAAAATATATATATATATATTTAAAAGGGGGCATTTTTTTGCAGATGATGAAAGAAACATTACTGTTATGCAGATGATTAGAAACTCTGAATTTCACGACATGACTGTACAGTACAGTCAACACTACATACAACTGTACTGTAATACATATTACAGTACTGTACTGTAATAAAGCAGAATTTATGATTACACAGAAATCTGAAACTCAAGTCAGCAAGAATCTAACAGAAGAGCTAGAAACTGTTTTAGTTATTAGTATATTCCTCCTTACGTCCTGCCACTGAAAGGGGGGAGAAAAGCCCCAAGAGTTAAAAATTTGAGCGTCCATTTCCCTACCAAGCTTTAACATGGCACTACAACCTTGCTCTAAAAGGCAATGGAATTACACCAGTTCTACAAACTTTCACCAGGAAGCCCAATTCAAAACTCTAATGTAAGAGGGAAGACAGAAGAGGACAAGGACAGGTAACCCGCTCCAAAGCTCATTATCTGATGTTTATGTGCAAGCAGAAGAGGCCATACTAAGCAGTGCTGTCAAGCATGATTCAGGAAATAAAAGTATCCGAAGAACAGAAGTGCGTAAACACAATGACTATGCCATCTCTGTTCTATCAACTTAACTATGCAAGAAACAGGCATTATTTTCAAACTTAGAACTTTAGCTCTGTAAGAAATGCACAGGACAGGTTCCTCAGAAGAACAATATACCATTATTACTATATTCTTACTCCTTTTTTTTCAAAATCAAGACAAAACAATATTTTTTTCCTGTAACACTTTTAGATGGAAAATGGTTAGAAACACACACACACACAAATCACAATGGTCAAGACTAATTGTTATAGACATGTTGTGTATTTAGAAATAACAGGCTGTTTTCTTTCCATTACTGATGTGGAGATGTTACCCTATTTCCCAGAGGTTTCACCAACAAATACCATCTAGAAGAACACTGTGTTTCTCTGCATATATATGGCCCAAATCATCTGAGTTGGCTACATGTAGCGAGCTAAGTTCAGCAAGGCAAAAAATAAAATCACAGAACCAAAAGGCAGGCGGGTGGAGGGAGGAGGGAGTGGGGGCTGCTGGGTGTGTGTAAGGTGCAGTGAGGAATCCTTGCTTTTCGCATACTGATGCCCTCATGGTAAAGGATATACTCTTATTAACACTCAAAGTAGTTCATTCACAAAATCACACCAGGAACAGATTACGCTGGTTCGGGTACCTATCAATTTCCTTAAAGAAACAACTTGTAGCAAGAGACCTGGATTCTCATCCAGTCCTAGATGCCTCAAGAGGTAGGATTTGTTAATAAAAACAACACAAAAATCTCAACCTCACACTAAACTACATCTCTCCCTTTCATCTTCTGACTTGCCTTCAACCCATACAACACCACCTAGTTTTGCTTTCTTTCCATTTCTCCTGAGCTTCTATTTGCCCAAAGACAATAGGTCTATCTTCAATATGCAGACAGCAGCTTTCTGTTCTCCCTCCCTCTTCAGTTTTTTTTTTTTTCCTGTTCTTAATTCTAGCTAATGGAAGTTTCCAGTGGTTTTCAAGAGAGCTCCCAAAAGTCTCCCTCTAACATTTTACCACAGCAACTTTACTCGCAAACTCCTACAGAAGTCTGTAATAAAATACTAAAACCTGGACAGTAAATTCTGGTTAAGGGCTGCATTACCAAGTGCTATACAAGGATGAACCGTACAGAGAGGAAAACATTCTTCTTGTGGCATTTCAAACATTTTTTTTGCAAGTCAGAGACCTCCAGCCATCATAATACTTACACTTGGTTTTTCCCAAGATCTTTCGTGAAAGGGTCTGAAAGCACAAGGGCATATTTCATTGCCAGCAGTATTTCATAACAGGAAACTCTGGTCTTAAAGGTCCCAACTTTATTTCCCAGTTTTTGAGGATGGATATCCAAATTAGAACATTAAGTAGCCTTAAATCTGAGTGCTAACGTCATGAATACAAGTTCCACTGTGCTGAACTGGTACACAGTTACTTGATTTTTTCATTTCTCTCGTTCTTTACAAGGCCACCAAGGCAGCGTAAGTTACATGAACTCAGTAGTAAGAAAACAGAACCAGGCAGAAAAGACTTTAGTAAAAACAAATATACAGTGATAATTTAAAGTTAGTATATAACAATTTGCCAAATCAGGTATCAAAACCAGAATCATATCCAATCAATACAGGTTCAGTAATATTTAATTCAAGCCAGACTTCTGTTAAATACAAGTAAGTTAAGAGTAAGCAGGTGCATCCAAAGAGCCAGTTCCAAGTCATATTGCCTCCAGTGATTTAAGCTTAAAAAGACAGGAACACAACAGGAACACATAACTCCATGGACATAGAAGTTCTGAATTTTTTCTTGCATTTTATCAAATTCAGAGCACAGAGGAGGGGATGACACATGGACAGATGGACAGGACACAACTACAAGATTTTCAGTTAATATTCAATACAGTATCATCTGCAAAATTAAAAATCAATGTTCAATGAACTCGTATTCAAATAACTTCTCTCAGGTCACAAGACAACCCACCTGCATGTTGAACTACTTCATGAGCAACAGTATCTGTGCAGGATCACTTGCTCACACATATCAGTTACATGGAAGTCCTTCATTTTCTTTTAAAAATATTCCTCATATACTGATTGCTAGGATCTTTTGTAGATTTTTAACATGTACAACTAATCAATTTATTTTTCTATGACCATTTCTTCCAAAGTACACCAAATGAATCATAGAATGGTTTGAGTTGGAATGGACCTCAAAGATCATCCAGTTCCAATCCCCTGCCATCCTGTATCAGTATCACTATTTTTTCCTGTTAATTCTTTGTACAACAAAAGGTTTGAGGAGTTATCTTAAAACACAGAATTTATGTCAATATTCAAGCAACAAGCATCTAGCTTAGCACAAATAAGATAAGCCAAAATGCAAGATAGACCAATGTGTTTCCTTTCTCCTATTCCCTGTTGTTCAGAAGCATCCCAACAAAAACATGTCATTTCTATTGTTGCAGGTTTCCTGGCATATATTTACAGAAAAAAATATCACAGATTTTATATTTTCATATCAGAGCCTGAGACCTTAATTGCTCTGAACCATGACTTCCTGAACTTGAAAGAGGACTCTTAATTTGTTTCAGGACAATGCAACCTCCTGGCCTAGCCAACAAAAAGTGTGATCAGCATCCACTCTAATCTCAGTCATGAACAGCACAGTTTGGTCATGCCTGTTATCTTTTGGTATTGTCTACAGCATATGAATTGCACCAAGAAACAAAGTCATCTAAATGGACAATAAAAAGCAGCACCAGACAATAACCTTTTGTGAAATACAGGAACAGCAGACATACACAAAATACAATCACATTGTGAGAAAATAAAACATGAGCCTCAGTGACAGACAGAAGATGACAAAGCACAGGGAAGAGCACAGTGGTCAAACTAGTGCAGCACCAAATTTATCTGCTTGCTCTCTGCACCATCGGGACAAGAGAGCTCTGAAAACATACAGCAGATTCTATAGCACGAACAAGCACACTTTACTGATGTAAACACACCCCTCACAGACTAGCTGAAAAACTAGCTTCATTCCAGGAAAAGAGATTAGACTTCCTCAGATAAATGTTTAATCATTATGACACAGGATTTTGGAGACAACAGGAAAATGAGAGGAAAACTAAAATGTCTCCGCTTCCAAGCCAGAATTTCCAGCTGTTTGCTTTATTAATTTAGAGGGAAAGGGGAGTAGGGGGTGGTGGGTATGATGCTGACATCATAAATATTATACAAATTTTCTTACCTCAAGTATCAGCCTCTTGCTTAATGCATCGGGCATCAACAAATTTAAAGTTCAAAACCAGGTGACAGAAGGACATCTTTTAAGTTTGGATTCCCCCATTCCCCCGCCCCAATTAAAGTATCTTCATTTGTATGGTCTTTCACATGCACACAATTTTTTGCTTACCTGATGCTGAGTTCATTATGTTCTGCTGCACGGAAGGACTGGTGGGAGCTGTGACATTCATCTGGGAAAGCATGGCCTTCCTTGGATCTTGCCATGTTGTTGTTTGATCAATGTGACTAAGACAAAAAGAAGACAAGAGTTAGGACACTCACATCTTCAGAAAAATGGCCTACTAGCACAGAAAGTTTAACAACATTCAAAACCAAGCAAGAACTGTTTGGATTCTTTTTAAACATCACCTTTATGTTAGATCCTCAAACCCTTACTCTGGCAACCACCTCTTTCCCGAGAAAGGGCTGTAGATGTCAGAGCTGGAGCAATGGTGAGATAAGGCTCAACATGCATGTCATAACCTAGACTGCTGTACCATGTAGATGCTGTACCCTTGAAATACACATTCTCTTCCTTTTCTTGGTGATTAGATACTTGTCATTTTAAAATCTGATTTCAGTTATGCCTGCAGTCTCAAGCACAGTCCAATAACTTGCCATGATGAATTCACGTTCCATGCCTAGGGAGCTGTAACTAACTGGCTAGGGGGGAATCACTGCTCCCAATTTGTGCTTTCTGTGCAGAAACCACATTCCCAGGTTATTTGATGGACTGCTCCGCTCATCACTGACAATCCAATAATGCCTCTGTGGTAACTGAAGTAACCAGTCACACTAAAGTGATGTTCAGCTGCCTGTCAACTTCATATGAAAAGGTGAGGATGGCTGGACTGTCAAGTAACTCAACTAGCCCCATGCAGAAGCCAATTATAAAACTTGGTGAGCTCGGATATATCTGTTTTGAAAAAGCTGGAAAGTATATTCAGCAGAGCCATTCACAGAAGTATTCAATTCAGTGAAAACACAAAAGTGTAATGAATGATTACTTCACCTTTTGAGTATGTGATTAGCATGTTTTGCTAATGAATAACAAATGTGGGCTATTCATAACAAGCATCAATGTTATCTTTGGACCACTAAGAAACACTGCTTTAAGTAGTACATATGCACAAAAATAAAATGACTAATACACACTGAGCGCTGACAACAAAGCTTGTTACCAATTCATTTGGAACTGGTATCAATTAAAACGCACATTTGAATAGTACTACTATAAGTTAAAACCCAAAGCATCATTAACTTGGCACCATTCTTTCCTTATATTAATAAACATTAAAGTTATTTTTTCTGGATTACATGGAAACTTGATGTTCATTTACTTCATTAAACCACAACATTTAAAGCTGCAATATCAATTCTACTGGTGAGTCAAGTTCAAAAGCAAGCCTTCCAAGCCCTACCTCTGCTTTGTCCCCATCACTTGCATTGTGTTCATTATGCACCTTGGTGGGTAGATGTGTATTTGTACTGAACTATCATTCAGGGTGCACATTTCCCACCTTGTTGGGATTAAATAACAACTGTGCAGCAACCGTTCCCAATTCAGAGTTTCTCTTATTTTAAAGCACATTCAAATTTAGGAGCTGGTACTGCGTTATTTTAGACATTCTAAAGAGAGGAATCATTGAGTTTTGTCACCTCAACACTATCATCTTTGTGGACACTGACACCTGACTCTGTCAGTATGCTCTCCATCAATCAGAAATGAACCTAAATAAGCACTGTTAGGATGTAATTAATTTGATCAACTTAAGGAACACACTGGAGGTGAATCAGGCTCATTTTGTCCTTCAAGAAGGGAACCTAAGTTAACTAGGTCAAATGCACTGACATTAGAAGAGATGAATCCCTAAAGTTGTTTATATGTTTACATGACCACAACATCCAAGAACTCTGGTCATAAATGAAGACCTCATCGGAGGTCAAACTGGACTAACAAATTAGAGTTATTTTCTCTGGGCCCTAATGAGCTAACTGCTGCACCTAGAATCTTACTAAGAGAATTCTTGACTCCAATTAATAAAAATTTGCTTCACTG
Source organism: Heliornis fulica (assembly GCA_013399135.1). NCBI lineage: Eukaryota > Metazoa > Chordata > Aves > Gruiformes > Heliornithidae > Heliornis > Heliornis fulica. The sequence goes on along the minus strand of VXBZ01006937.1, from coordinate 148,916 downwards.
AATTAGTAAGACTTTTAACATGTTATTTGATATTAAAAAAATGGTATTTGCCCCCCAAAATACTCAATTTTCTAATTACTTTATAATTACACACAAGTGAGAATGAATAGGCAGAAATTCAGAAAATCATAAAATGGGGCAGCATTCACTGAGTTATCACATTCTAATAACTGAAGACACTTTCTATTACAAGACAGAAGGCATCGCAGAGTGGGTTTTAAAAAAGTTTCGTATTAAACTATGTATATTTTACCCTCACAGAAACAATTCAGAGTCACACACTGTCACACGGTCAGAAATATGCAGAAATGTTATTTGTACAAAAATATAACAGTAAACAAAGCTCTGCTTTGTCTGCATGTGGCAGCTACTGCCAGATTTCCCCTGTGTACAGGAACACCCCCCACCCACTCCGTTATTACAGCGTTAATTAAAACACATCACTATCCATGTTGGTTTCCACAATCAGCTCATTTAATACAGATGCCATTAAGCACACTGCATCTTTGGTTGCATATGTTTTCTGATGTTCAGCTCCACTGAAACAGGCCATATGCAGTAAGACTTCTTTATTTCCTTTTTAGCTTATTTATAAAACAGATCACACCATAGTAAAGACTGACCTATATATACTGGACTACATAGAAACCTTCATACCACAGAACATTCTTTCACCTTCCTGCCGTCAATTTTGCAAAGCAATGAAAGCAAGTAAAGATAATACAGATGTAAAAACACTGCACAGTAATGCTTCACAGACTACGTGTTTAAATTACAGCACACGAGCATGTGCTACACCTACCTCTACTTCTGATTTGTTATATTTGCTCAGCTCAGTTCTGGAACCAGTGGAAACTGGGAAAACATCACTGCGTCCACGATAACACATTAGTTTACATTCATTTAAGTCCTATAAAAATATATGTAGTACTACGCACTCATAAAATGTCTACCTAAGGTACATAGTTTACAGCCTTTGACATGGTGTTTGAGTGTAGAGTAAGAAACAGAAGGAAAAAGGTTGTCTCGCTGCATTACAGAATTGTATTTTCAGGTAACTGTAGGAAAATACTGAAACAATGTTCACCAGCTTTTCCAAACATAGCTGAGTATCAGACAGACGCTGTGTTCTAGAAGTACCTCCTATTTTGGAACACAAGGATACCATCATTTAGAATCACTGAACATCCTGAGTTGGAAGGGGCCCATGAGGATCATCAAGTGCAACTCCTGGCCCCACACAGGGCCAGACAAGTCAGAGCATGGGACTGAGGGCACGGTCCAGACACTTCTTGAGCTCAGTCAGGCTCAGTGCCTCAAGCCTGCTTAAGCACACCACACAAAGTACAGTTAGTGCTTATATGGAGTTGTTCATGGATAGCCATTTTAGGGAGCGGCAGCTTCCAACCTTTCACTAGGTATCACTTAATAAAAGTCAGCATGTTCCTTACTACACCAACTAAACTCCAACCAGTAGTCTTTTGACAGAGCCACAGAAGTCTCAAAAGCAAGCTGATTACATGAGTATCATATTAATAATCATAATATGGGGGTTTGGTTGGTCTAGATGGCCTTTAAAGGTCCTTTCCAACCTAAACATTCTATGATTCTATAAGGTGGATTCGGTAAGACAGACTCTTTGCCTCCTCCCACTCAGCTCTGTTCTTCCTGACCTACATACATATCCCTTTCCCCCACATCTTCACTCAAAACCTCTCTCTTCAACCTCCCTCAAACCACAGCCCTTATATTATCTTACCTGCTCCATACTCTGGGTTTTTGGACGCTGTATATTAAGAAACAACCCAAAACCCAACAAAACAGATCGGTTCTTTTCCACAACTCCCACCATGTTCATCAATTTCTGGAATACAAAGCAGGGAAACCCCCATTTATATGGATGAAATGTTTAAATAAATCCTAGTACTACAGGAAGGAATACAGTTTTTTGTTTTGTTTGCTACCTGCAGCATACACACCAGGGTAGTTTATCACAAACACTATGTCTTTCTCACTACCAATTTAAGTATGGAAATAGGACGGTCTCCACGGGTAAAGATCCAAGTGGTAGAGTGGTTTGGGTGGGAACAGCCCTTTAAAGGTCACCTAGTTCTAACCCCTAACATGGGCAGGGACACAGTCTTCTATACCAGGCTGCCCAGAGTCCCATCCAACCTGGCCTTGAACACTGCCAGAGAGGAGAGCATCTCTCCAGGCAAACCGTTCCACTGTTGTTTCCCTCTGTTTTAAACAGCGGTGACGAAAAGGTCTGAATGGACATAACAAGAACTGCAACACCGGATACTTCATTATCTTTCCGTGCACTCAACATATTTTTCCATAGGTAGCTGCATTCCATGACTGGCTGAACCCTCATATTCTAATATCTTGTATTTTACATGACCTGACACATATTTTGACAATGCACAACTAGCAACCTCATTTTTTTAAATATTAGCAAATTATAACAAATCAACAAAACCCCAAAATCAGCATTATATTTAATACAGTACTACCAAATGAAACAAATTCTAATTCTACCTACTCCAACTAGGATCACAGGTCTGAACTGTGTGCACAGAAAAAAAAAATCAAGTAAATAGTCTTGAAATTAAAATCAACATCTCCAGGACAATTAACAAGACATTTTACTTCACAGAATAAATTCTCAAATCCAGTATCCAGCTATCTGACGCTACTGTTGTTCATTCAGGTGAAGCAAAAATCCTTGTTAAATTGCACAAATGTTACAGAAACTAAGGAAATCAACTTAGATTGTATCATAAATACAGGTCTGTGGTAACAGGTTGTAGAAAAACAAAGGTAAAACATGCAGAAGACACTAAGCATTTGTTAGCAAACACATCAATTCTGGTATCAAGGGGAGTGTCTGCTCCAAGCCACACTAACCCTTCAGCAAAAAGTACTTGCATTGGGTTTGTGTGGTGAGGGTTTGTTGTCAAAGGGGCTACAGGGTGGCTTCTGTGAGAAACCGCCAGAAGCTTCCCCGATGTTCAACATAGCCAATGCCAGGCAGCTTTAAGGCCAAGCCCATCAGTGATGATGGTAGCACCTCTGGGATAACAGTTTAGAAGTGGAAGAAAACCCACCATTAGAAATTGCAGCCAGAGAGAGGAGTGAGATGTGAGAAGAACAACTCTGCAGATACCCAGATCAGTGAAGGAGAAAGTGCTTCAGGTGCAGGAGCAGAGATTCACCTGGAGAAGACCACAGTGAAGGACCCCACCCCTGGCACGTGGAGACATAGGAAGGAGACTGTGACCCTGTGGGAAGCCCACGCTGGAGCAGGCATTTGGCAGGACCTGTGGCTCCATGGAGAGAGAAGCCCAAGCCAGAGCAGGTTTGCTGGCAGGACTTGTGAACCTGGCGGGATCCACAGTGGAGCAGTTTGTGAAGAGCTGCAGCCTGCAGGAAGGACTCATATGGGAAAAGTCTGTGGAGGACTGCCTCCTGTGGGAAAAGTGTGAGAAGTCTGCCCCCTGAGGAGGAAGGAGCAGCAGAGACAATGTGTGATGACCCCAACCCCCCATTCCCTGTTCCCCTGTGCCATTCAGGGAAGGAGTGACAGAAATCTGGAGTGGTGTGCACTTCATACAGGCTGGGCAGCAAATGGCTTGAGAGCAGCCCTAAGAGGGACTGGGGGGTGTCTGCTGATGAGAAATCAACGGGAGCTGGTGATGTGCACCTGCAGCCCAAAAGGCCAACTGGATACTGGGCTGCATCAAGAACAGCGTGGCCAGGAGATGATTCTGCCCCTCTGCTCTGTTCTCGTGAGACCCCAACTGCAGTACTGTGTCCAGATATGGGGCACCCAACATAACAACATGGAACTGTTGGAGCAGGTCCAGAGGAGGAAACAAAGATGATCAGAGGGCTGGAGTACCTCCCCTGAAAGGACAGGCTGTGAGAGTTGGGCTTCTTCAGCCTGAAGAGAAGGCTCTCGAAAGAGCTTTCTGCAGCCTTCCAGTACCTGAAAGGGCCTACAGGGAAGCTGGAGAGGGACTTTTTACAGAGGCATGTAACAACAGGATGAGAGGTAATGGCTATAAACTGAAAGAGGGGAGTTTTAGATATAAGGAAGAAATTCTTCCCTGTGAGGGTGGTGAGGCCCTGGCACAGGTTGCCCAGAGAAGCTGTGGCTGCCCCCTCCCTGGCAGTGTTCAGTGCCAGGTTGGGTGGGGCTTTGGGCAACCTGGTCTAGTGAAGGGCAGGGGGTTGGAACTAGATGACCTCTAAGCTCCCTTCCAATCCAAACCATTCTGTGGTTCTATGAAGCTGAGCCCAGAAAGAAGGGAGGGCGTGAGGAGAAGGCTTAAGATTTGTTTGGGGTTTTTTTCCCCTCATTGGTCTACTCTGATTTGATTGGTAACAAATTCAATTGATTTTTTTCCCTGCCTGAAGTCTGGATTTCCCATGAGAGTAACTGGTGAGTGATCTCTCCATGTCCTTATCTTGACCCACAAGCCTTTCGTTACATATTTTCTTCCCTGCCCAGCAAAGGAGGGCAGGTATAGAGCAGCTTTTGGGGAGGGCATCTGGCATCCAGCGTGAGTCAACACACCAAAGTGCTATGCATTTTGAAAAGAATAAAGCTTCCCAGCCATTCCCCAAATTTTACAGTCATACACAAATCATTTATATATTGACAAAAATAACTTTAAAGAAAAATGTTTCTATTTTATGCACAATTTCTGTAGTTACTACAAACTGGAGCTCAGAATTTTAAGAAATATTTATGGGCATTATGCAGTACCACATGTGTTAAGATTTGTCAGATTCAATTTCTAATTTAATTTTAAAGATTTGGTGGCTTGGCATCATTTTGTTGGGTTTTTTTTTTGGATGATAGTGGTGGTATTTTTTGTTGGGAGTTGTTAGCACTTTTAAAGTACAACAGAAAAGCTGCAAGGGCTTCAGAGAGCAAGAAAAAAACTATTTATTACTTTTTTTAAACAACCTTTAGATTCTAATAAGGCTAATAAAATAAAACCACTCCTAAAATGAAAGAACTGATCTACCTTCATGCAAGGTGATGCACCTCACATCTGTTCTCCAGGCGCTGCACTGAAAAGATAAGAACTGTACTATTGAAAGCTGTGTTGGGAATGAACACACAAAAGACACTCAAAAATGACTTAAATCCTTCAAGAAAGGCTTACCTAGGAGGCTTTCAGTTTTGACATTCTGTAGCCTTTACTGCAAGGACTCAGAAAGACAAGCTGTTCTTCAGTGCAGATGCAGCACCGAAAAAACCCAAATGTATAGGAGCATCTCCCAACAAAGTAAGGGCTGTGTTTAAACTGCAGACAAGACTTGTATTTTAAGTCTGTGAGAAAATTATTTTGGGTCTCTAGTAAAATTGAGATGACTGACTTGGATTTGGGTTTAAGTATTTTTGGGACCATTTTAGGAATTAACTGGAAAAGCTATTTTATTAAAAGCAAAACACAAACACGTACCACTGACCGCATGATGACTGCGGACTTGGCACTCTGTACTTGTATTAGGGATGGAGAGGAAAGTCTGTGTAGCACTAGCAAGTGCACAAATGAAGGTAAACCTAACTATTTCCTAAATTTGGTGCAAGATGCCAGCTTATAATATCCCAAAAGCTCCGTCAACAAGCGTGTCACCTATGTTTCTGTGGCCGAGTCATTCACGGTAAAACAGATTCTGTTCTTCCATAGTGCTCCTGTCTTACCAACCAGCTGATTTCCTCAATCCACATAATGCATAACTTTCTGAAAGATTTTCCCTTTGTATTTCTTTTAAACAAAGAAATTCTTTCTAACCGAATTTAAAGAGCAGGTGGGATCATGACCAGAGTAAATTTCTCCTCATAAATCACTCTTCCTGGATTAGTTATCACCAGTACCTTCTAGTACTTCAGGACTGATGTATATACAAGGAAGTTCTGCTGATGGTGCTAGGAGAAACCAACTATTTCTGCTGTTAAACTAACACAAATTGTCTCAAAACAAAGAAATCCACTTGAAATTAATCCTTTTACCAAACTTTACACAAACCTGTCCTGTGCACAGGCAATGTGGGCTACTTGCAAGATACTTACAAGGCTAATTCTGGGTTATGTCTGGTGATGTTTTTAGGATATTACATACAATGGAGTAGATTCACCTTTGCTTAAAGGTAGGAGATCTGACTTTCTTTGTATTTTTGAATTTCCCATATTCTTTCTTCTGCTTGACAAATCTTTATGCATTAACTAAGCAATGTTTGTTTTGGACTACTCCTTGTGTTGGTCTCCACTACTGATGACTTCCTCACCAAACCACACCACAGGCATACAATGAGAGAGCGCACACCGGTGGTATGACAATAGACAGCTCCATCCTACTTCCAGCATGCAAAAGCTTATCTTAAAACCAACATGCAGTCATTCAGTGTGCAATCACGTGTTGTGTCTCAACTGTGATTTCCCTAACTCTGAGGAAGAACACAAGCAAAAGATATGAGAATTATGGGCACAAACATCCTGCTGACCAAGTGGGAAGAGATTGTCAAGAGTTTGAGCCCTATATCACAGGATCACTTACATGGTTGTATTTTGTATTATTTCTATTTCAACAGTGTATGTGAGTGTGATATGCTATCCTGCCTAGTTACAGTCTTTGGCAGCAGAAATTCATTCAGCAAATTAACAGTGTGAATGTGAACAATGCAGTAAGATGAACTGAGTACAACCGAGTAAGAGGAACTTCAGTATCTCTGACAAAAGTCTAATTGATGCAGGAAGAGATTTTGCAAACAATTAGTAAGAGTCAGGAAAGTTCTTCTATAAATCCTACTGGAACTTACTCCTAAAGCAGCTGCAGCTTCAAGATGCTAGGAGCCACCTGAAATTCCAGAATCCATGGCAAATGAAGCCATGGACACCAATATACAGAACAGAGGTTTTCACAGATACCCAAAATATGGTATTTAACATTAAGGTATTCAAAGGCAGCTTTGATTAGCACTGGCCTGCATGCAGACAGTGCCCCATGCATACACCAAGGACTTAATACTAAGCTACTGTTCTGCTCACACACGTGGTGCTGGTTTGGAGCTGCAGACCAGCACTGATCATCTCAGGAGAGCACTCACAGACTGTTCCTCACTTCAGGGTGCACACTGCTGCACTGACAGTGAGCAGCAGGCAGTGTGACTGTACATGTATGACTAACAGAAAAGATGATGTTCAAATGTGCCCCAAGCAGCACTACTTTTATTGTAATGCACTCATTACAACTGCCATTTGTCACAGCAGAAACAGCAGCAATAACACGCTTATTTTTGCATTTATTATTCCTTTTCCTCCTGTAAGAAACAGCAATATTATTACTGAGCCTACAAATTAAAGTCCTTGCTCTTACAGTCCTTGTAGCAGTTCAATCCTTTCCCAAACTCTATAAAGGGCTAAATGAAGTGTGATCACATTATGTATCAGATTTATTTGATTTTGAAGTTCCCCTCTCAGCTCCACAGGAGAAAAAATAATCTCTCCTTAAAGAAAACCTCTCCCTTCTTTCCACCTTGCCCCCAAAGGTAAGTAGTTTGCATCCCATGGCAATGTCACTCAGGCTACTCGGAATTCACCTATCTCTCCTTAATTTTAAATGAAAGAGAGAAAGATGTATCACAAAGGGGAGTAAATCTAAAGGAAGAACTGTCACCACTGCTATTTCTAATTAAATTACTGGTTTCATTTAACTTTCTAGATACCATCCTATACCCCTGCTTGGCAAACAGAGACCTTCTCAAGATGCAACTCTGTTGTCTTCTGTTATACTAAGACAAGACTACACAAACATTAGCTTCACATTATCAAGGGAAGGGCAGATGATTTTCAGAAATGATTTTCAGAAGCCACAGAATCCTTTATCACTTTCTTGTCCTTTTACCTCTGAAATTCCATCTCATTTCTCTCTTCCCAGTTAGCTCTTAAAAGCAGACAAAAAAAGCAAGAGAGAAATCAAATGCCTCCTTGCATGAACAAGAGCCAGGCAATTTTACACCCCTCTCTATATATCCTATTTTTGGTTGCCTGAAGGTTTAAGTCAGAGAGGCTTGCCTGAGCATGCTGCAATAAAAGCTGCTATAGCCAGCTGACTTAGTATCTAAAGGGGGTTTGTAGCAACCCTGTTGAATAAGCCTAAGGCTAGCCTCCACCAAGGAAAACAAAAAATTAAGATAAAAAGATTCTTTAGGTTGTTTCCTTATTGCTTTAAGTAGGAAGTCTCAGAGGGCAGTTCAAACTGGTTGCTTGAGTGTTCAGACAATGATCACTCCCAGATGGCCTTGACAGGATGAGCTGACACTTAAGAAACCATTAAGGTAGAACCTACTGGAAATGAATGTGTAGCTGTTTGCTACAAAGCTTAAGTGAATCTGTTTTTCTTACGATTAAAATCATTAATATTGACAGTAATTTAAAATGTATGCTTCAGAACTGACACTTGACACCTCAAATTATCAGCTGCACCTTAGACACACCCAAAAACTCCCACCCAAAACCCCAACAAAACACTCCTCTGTTTCCTTGATTTATACATACAAGTTTTTATGCTTTTCCCCTTTTTAACTTCCACTTCCTGTATTAGAGGTTTTTTTCATCCCTTTTTAACTCCTTCTCATGTGTCTCAGGTAGAGGTTTTTACTTTTACAATTCAGATAAAAACTACGTGCTGACAAGGCTGGAGGCAGTTATGTCCCTGAAGGCTCTGCAGGCTTCCACATAAAACAAAGACAAAAACCTTCCAAGTGCAAGTTTCTTCCTGAGTCAGTACTTGTGAGCTACCTGCTCAGCCAACTCTAGGCAATCTCACATACTCTTATTTTCTGCCAGCAAGTTATTCTTCTTCATCCCCCACGCTTCAGCTCCCTGGAGACGGATTTCCCAGGCTGCAACACACCAGAAGCGACAGGTTTCCCCGCACCCAGACACTACACTTGTCTAAAGGCTATGCTTTCAAATGTGATTTTGATTTATCCATTTAACACAGCATCACAGGCTGACAATCACAGGGCGACAAGGGCAATACAGAGCAAAAGCATAAGAAGAGTAAGCTACTCAGATCATTTTAAGTGACAGATGGAATAAATAAACGCATAGTATACTTAAATATGATAGCTATATTCATTTTTAAAACTGACCTAAAAGCATGTTTTCAACCTAAGGATTTTCAAGTGCTAGGTTCTACATTTCCTTTCAACAGTTACGAAGTTTAAAAGAACATCAGTTTAAAAAAATATTTCTGAAGACCACTGTTATATAAACCAAATTTGAACTCCAATTTCATTTTAAGCTTTAGAAGTTATCAAATGGAAATTTTCATTATTTTGCTTTATTATTAAGAATTAGGGGAAGTAACAGAAGAACAAAGTTTGACAGTGAAATCACTAGCAGCAAAACAATCTACCTTCTTTCTATAAAAGAGAAAATATTTAAGAGGTCTTAAGTTTCCATATTCCATTCCATTAGGTTAATTAATTAGTAAATTAAAACATCAGCTTTTATTTTCTTTGCTTGCTGAGTATCTTTTTGTATAGCAGAAACTAAAACCAGCTATCCTAAAATGTGTTAAGCACACGTTTAAATTAATTTTAAATAAAAAGCACATAAACTACTACCAGTTTTTAAAGTACAAATTTGATGTAGAGACACCCAAAAGTTTAGCCTTTGCCAAAATTAGCAGCTACCATATTTTATCAATAAACATAGCAGAGTACTTATTTTAATTGTTCAACCCTATCCTTACATGCAAAACAGATCAGAGTTAAGTTCCAAATAAATCCTAAGTAACTTAAAATTATCACCTCAGTATATTATTATTATCTCAGTATAAATGAATACCAAAGTTATAATCCCTGCAGCCTCTATCAAAGTCATCATTCAGCCACAAGGGTTCGGGGACAGGATGACAACACCACACGCAGTGTTGCTGCAGTGGGAGAAGGGAGAAGAACATTGTATTTACTTGTACTATTTTTTTTGAAACCACGTACTCATAAATTATATTGCTAGCACTTAAAAATCAGACTTAGTAGTAGCAGGTCTCTCTAATACAATCAAGATATGAATCCATTCTACCCAGATAGATGAGAACACAGGTCACACCAGAAGTTTGTTACATATCTTTTGCTACTTCCCCACCCAATCTTCATGCTTGAAGAGTATAGGGTTTATTTTCCTTTTAGGAAGTTCGGCCAGCTCTGAACACAAGCACTCCCTCACAGTGTTTGCTGACCATTAGTCAGCACTTCCCTGGGACCCATCCCTTTCCTGTGCTCCCTTTCAGCTCCAAATGTCACCATTAGCAACTTCCAAGCCTTTCCTTTTTTTTTTTTTGCCTGCAAAACTCTCCAACTGTTTTAAAAATTCCCTTGATGGCAAAGAAGCTTTTTTGCAATCAGTATTCAATCTCTCTGAACTCTTGGGCAAATTGAGCTCTTTTTTTCCCTTCTATAAGGCAGGTTTTCTACAACCAGAAGTCTTCATATCACCATTCCACAGGGCTACTTTTGTCACCAACCAGGTGGCCAAAACTGTTTTAAACCCTGCAATTCAAGCGCAACCATAAGCCCAAGCTCTGAAAGTTGTTCAGGCTTTTTCTGTTTGCTTGGGTTCAGCTCGTTCTGTAGCTAGACACACTGCTACCAACCTCAGACCCGTCGATACAGACAGGTAACAGGACACAACTTTTCTGAATTTTAAGCATTAATTTCACAAACAGTTACTGGAACAATACTCATCCCAATTCCAAGTCAGCTTCTCACAATGCAAGCCTTTGTAGAGGCTACCAACTACACACCTGTCGGGACAAGCTGTGTGAACTGCAAATGAACAGGTGGCTGCAACACGACAGTGAGTCAGTCACAGAGACTCACTGTCACTCCAGAACATATCCACTCCTATCCTGTAAACTCAGTAACCTACACTGCAATCTCCTGATCTGAAGGACGTGTAAACCTGTACCTGCAGGCAAAAAAAGGAGGCTGTACCCAAGTTGTTGGTTTGTGGGGCAAGGTTCTGGTGGAGGAAGGGGGCTGCATGGGTGGCTTCTGCGAGAAGCAGCTGGAAGCTTTCCCGAAGCCCAACAGAGTAAATACCAGCTGATTGAAGGCCGGACCCACCACTGATCACCAGAGCTGAGACACTCAGTGATGGTCACAAAGCCTCTGTGAATCACATTTAAGAGAAAAAAAACCCCACAACTGAAGCAGCTGGTCTTTGCCACCAGAGAAGGGAGTGAGATGTTTTTACATCTTCTTTGCAGACACCGAGATCCGTGAAGAAGGGGCATGGGGAGGGGAGAAGGCACTCCAGGCACAGGATATAAAAGATTCCCCTGCAACCTGTGGAGATGACCATGGTAAAACATGTCATTTGTAACTCAAAGTTCAGTAGCAAATATGCACTGTTTATGGTTATCTTTAAAATTCATTCTGCAATCACTTTATACCACTACACAGGTCATAATTTTAAACTTTACTGCAAAGCCTTTTGAAAGTACACTGCATGCTGGAAATAAATAAATAAATATATATATAAACACCATGGCTATTTCTAGAAATCAACACATTATCCCTTTATAAACGGAATCTTGTTTCTTCAGCAAATTGTTACAAAATATTTACATTCAAACAAGAACTGAAAAGGACTTATAGATTTGACTGTATTCTTCTCTACAAGAAATTTAGGTTTTATTACACATCAGTAACAAAATGTAACAGCACAACAAGGGCAAATAATACCCTGCAAAAGACAGACTAAATCGCCAGTATGAAACGACAGAGGGGGTGAGGCTTTGGCATTAAGTGGCTCTATTTCAGTGTCCCCATTTCTTCTCATCTCTGACTTACTACTCAATACTCCAAGCTCTTCAGAACTGCAGTCTTGACTAAACAGACCTTGGTTGCAGCAGTCCTGCAGTCCAGCAGTCTATCTGATAACTCTCCTACCATACTGCAGGGAGCAGCTGCTCGGGCAGCGAGTTACGCTCGGCGCAGCCAATACCACCTTCTGTGCTGCGGCTTGCGGAGCTGGCTGGAAGCTGCTGCCGCCACACTGCTTCCTCATCAGAGAGGAGGAGGGGGGCCTGGAGGCACACTCCTGCTCCTCTTGCAGGCCAGGAATTGCTCTTTGCTGATTCTGTCACAGCAGTCCTGAAGTTGGATTGGTCCCTTAAGTACAGAAGCCGCAGTGAAATCTCATTACGCTGTCAGTACAGACAAGACGACTGAACCTGTCGATGTGTCTGACTCTGCTAGGATTTAGTTGGGAATTCACTGGTGATGAGGGACTTCAAGCAAACCAATTCCCCAGATATCTTCACCAGATGCCAAATATCTTATTCAAAACTCACAGATGCCAAGCAAGTAAAGGTTGCTGAAGAACAGTCTGCACAAAAATAAACCTTATCCATGGAAAATTAATTTGCATCCTACCTAGAACTGTGCAAGGATGTAATAAACCATTTCGTTACTGAGGACCTTTAGCTATTTTCTGAGACAACAGAACTATTTTAATATCTGCATAAAACTCAGGTCACTACACTCCAAACAAATGCAGATCTCAAAACATGGGTTTACCTGGCGCCATAACTGTGGAGTTGATTATTTATTTGCAGTCACAGAAAAAAAACCCCAAGAAAATAATTGTGCTGCACTTCGGCACAGTACCAGGGGAGATAAATTAGGGAGTGACAGAGAAAAGGATGATACAGCAGAAGGAAGTGAATAGTGGCAGTCTAAAAGAAACATGCCTTACAGAGGAAACTGGCAATCTAGTAGTATCAACATCTCCTAAGGAGCCAAGTTTCATCAAAGGAAGCTGAAGTAGCCAAAGAAGGAGGGTGAAACCTGCAAGTTTACAAACCACAGTAAGAATTCTTGCTGAGAATGAATGAATTGTTGAGTTCACTGGACAATAATATATTGATCTGGGAGATTCTGAACGGGGAGGCAGACTCTCACTGGAATGGAAGTAATGAATAAAACCAGTACGAACCCTCTCCTGTTCTCAGAGGAAAAATATGGAGGACTTCAGGTGGAGGAATTAACTCAGTTTGTTGAGCAGAAACTATCACAGAGGAAGAACACAACTGAGCAGAGACACTAGCAACTGTACCAGAAGGCTACAGCAGCTGAAGAACAGTAAAAAGAACAATAATAAAGCTAAACGCTGTTACACATTTTTCCCAATGTAAGAACAGATTTTGGTTTTAAATCTGTACAAAACAAAACTTTACATACAAGCAAAGCAAAGCCACTGTCCCTTCTATGAAAGGTCTAAAATTCATTGTAGGCATGAACTGAGGGGAAAAAATAAATCAAAAGCTGCAAAGCAAGAAGCTTTGCATTAAAAAAAACCTACATGCCAGCTGCATACAAGAAATGTCTACTTCTCAATGCTAGAACAGTTTTTATAAGTGTTGTGTAATTCTGTTTGCTCTTTTGAAAATCTTGCTCAAAAAGATCCCTCTCACTACATATTACTAAATGAAAGTTTCACTTTACCATAACTGGTAACAACCAAGATTTTCCCTTAGAAAACCCTCTTGTTTGAAACAAACACCATGCAACAGATTTCCCAAGACCATATAGAAAGGTGCATGTATTCTCCATAAGGTGGTAATGCCATCCTCAGCATAGAGAAAGCCAGCACTGACTTAGCAGTTTTGTGCACAAAGCTGCCCATTTGCTCCTTGCTCTCCTGTTTTTGCTTTGCTGATCAAAGGAGTTGCCAAGTTTTTTCTTTATCATTACAAGGCAGGAAAAATGGCTCTCCTCCGAGAGGCCCCTTGTGAAGGTCACAGAGGTTAGCTCCACAAGCCCTGGAGTCTGCTCTGATGCTGGAGTGATTGGCTGGCTTCCCTGCAGTTACCCTGCATTTCCCCTCCTTCACAATAGTGTGCTGGTTATGGAAACTAAATATGAAAGAACGTGGTGGGGGACGAAGGAATTTCTATAGAGAGAGAGTCAAAAACATTCAGAAGTCCTACTTGTTTGAGCAGCCTAAAAGTCTTGCATTCTAAAAATTCTCATTTCTTTCTGTAAAGTTCAAAATAAGAATTTTATCATGCATATACACACCACCCCCAACAAAAACTCAAAAGAAAAAAAAAGGGAAAAAAGATTGCTTTTTCTTAGAATGCAAATGCATACTAGTCTGCCTTAATCTGGAAAAAGTTATTCCTTAAAATGTTTACTTGCTCCATCCCCAGATTTAATCAACTGGAACCCACAGGTCACACCCTCTTAATGAGGGCTGAAATGAAGCCAACTAATCAGGACTCAGATTAGTAGTACCTTCCAACTCCTAAGCAGTATCACACCAGAAACATTTTTTAAATCTTACAAAATATATGAAAATTTATAGGCATCAGACTTTTTAGGTCCTAATGTAATGAAGATTTCTTGGAATGACCAGCGAAGCAATCATTACATTTCAGATGACTGATTAAATACACACCCCAATTTCTACAGATTCAAACCTATGAATCCACAGGCAGTCAGAAATATTTAACTTTTTCCTTAAACAAAACAACAAAAAAATAACATGTAGTGTATAGACCAAAAGCTCTAGCCGTTTCAAAGCATCTACTCCTATGAAACACATTCAATGTTGGGCTAAGTACAGGAAAGCAGCATAAATTTTATATATTGAAGAATGATCTTTCTGAGCCTTTGTATTTTGGAGGCACAGTTTTATATCAATTTACAAATAAAACTCTGATTCACAACACTGCTCAAAAAGCAGTGTTGTCTTCCCACCCTGAAAGTCAAGCCAGGCTCGTTCCTCTCTATATAACTATAGGTGTCAAGTTCTGCTGCCTCCAGTGTCATCACCCATGTTTTGACAGGTGAAGCCAATTACATCTCGGCTATCAGTGTGTTTAATGCTGAATCCATCTCTGCAGCTGTTTGGAGTTCATTATCTTACCAGGAGACAAAAGTACTTCCAGAAGTAGTTAAGTTATACAGCTCCACTAACTAGGTATTTCAATCTGCTTAAACACCCTCAAGATTTAACAATGTCCAGTAACAACTGCTCATACTACAGCCTTTTCTTCCTGGGAGGAATCAATAGGCTTCCTCTTCCTACCCAGCCACCTCTGTTCAAAAAAACATCTAGGAAAACAAACTCTCTGTATTTGGGGACAGCAACACATGCCTGACAGTGTCACGATCTTAGGGTAGCTTAGATGAAGAGTAAAAATACATCATTAAAGAAGGAATACCATAGTTCACACGAAACCACAGAAATTTACCTGGGTCAAAATCCCACTTACTTTGCTCTCTTCACCTGTAAAAATACATAGGAAAAAGTACAGACATCTCAAGGGGTCTCCAGAACTGCTCCACCTACCCACCCAGACTGAAAAGCAGAAGCATCAGGAGAGCAGGGAGCAATCCAGCCAATGGCCATACCAAAACAAAAAAGCACAGTTGCACCTTATCATCATTAGTATTTATTGGAGAAACTTTTTGAAAAGCACAGAAATGCAATACCAAATTCATCTTTTGTAAGAGAGATTTTATGACTAGCATTTGCTTTTTAAATTATTTTTTTTTATTATTTTTTAAGCTCATGTGATAAGGGATAGCACTTTTGCCTGAAGATGTTAAACTTCACAAGCCTTCTTGGAGGTGGCTACAGATTTCCAACACACCTAACATCTACCAGACTCGAGCCTTCCTCAGCTCCCGTACAAAGGCCAGGTGCACAACAAGACCGGCTTGCAGAAGACACGGTCACCAGTTTACCTGAAGCATTTACAATGCCAACAGACTGTTCATCTTTCAAACTTTTCATGACAATAAAACCCAAGAGGAAAAAGATTCAAATCAAGACACAAGAAAATAGGCTATTTTGCTAGCAGGAATATCTCTGACAACCTCAATATGGGACAAAAATTCTTATCCTCTGGCTGATGTTGCTATGCAGGGAGAAAGTCTCCCACAACATACGATGTGCCAAAATTAAAGTGCTTCTGGCTCTGGCTCCATCAGTCAAGCAAAAATCTTTCTTTTCACTCACTGAATCCACACTAGGGGGCTCTGCTGATGTCATCACATTTTCTGAGAGGCAGTGATTTCATAACATTAACCCACTCCTATCTAATTAAATTCAGTATCTGGAAAAGTTGGAGCAACATCACCTTACTGCAGTTCCTGTGTTCTACAGACTCCACAGCACAGAGGAAGAAAAAAAAACCAAAAAACAACCACAAAAAGTACTTAAAGTATTCAAGAGTATCAAAACAAAGACATTAGTAAATGAACAAAAACCCTCTCCATAGCAGCTAGACCAAGACTCCACCCAAACCTGTTACTCGGAAAAAAGGGTAAAGTTTAAGACTATGGTTTTGTAAGTTTTCATGTTAAAGGTTCAGACTGCTGTAATTCTTTAACGATGACACAACTGGGACAAGCAACAGACACGCTGCAACCAGTTACTTCTTACTGCTGTATGTAATGCAAAAGGAACTTCCAAGACCACTCTGGAAAACAACCCCCTTTAAAAAGACATTTTAAAGAAAATGCCAAGTAGTTCCCCAATAAAAGGCTCAAGCAAATGCAAGACTCTGACAAGTGCATCTAGCATGTACGTCAATCCTGAAGCTGTACAGAAGATGTCCCGGGCTACTGCTTTCTTGAGCAAGTTACAATGACAGGAAAATTACTAAAACCAGTATGAGCACCTGTTCTTTTCAAAATTTGAATTTAAAAGAGTTTCCTGTATGACAAAAAGCTTAAATATATCATAAGGTACCTTGATTTCTTATAGTTTTATAACTTATGAAGTAACCACAGGTCAATAATTTAATTCTAAACTTACAAAAAAAAAAAAAATTAGTCACACAGAATATGAAACGAAAAAGGCAAAAAGCCCCACAATGCAAATCAAGATCTGCTATTCTCACACTTCCTGTTTCAGTGACATGGGTAACTGAAGCCATCTAACCTCCAAAGTCTGATTTTACCTTAAGCTATGATACACTTTATTTTTCTGCATTTGGCCTGTAAACACCAGTAAACCTAAGATGTTATTTTTTAGAAGTGTCCAGTATTTCTTGGAAATTTCTGACATATAAAATTGCAACTGAAGTTTTTTTACACCAGAACAGTGTGGCAGGGGAGGTGGAACTTGATGATCCTTGGAGTCCCTTCCAACCCAGACCACACTGTGATTTTGATAATTCAAAGCAATCTTACTACAGTTTGTGTATGTCAGACTACCACGAGGATAAATTCAATCAACTTAAAACAAAACTGCAAAATACTTTGTTTCTAATTGTTTAAGTAGAGTTATGAGAAAACAGAGGTTGTCCAGGACAGAGAAGCAGGACAAACCCCAACAAAAATGCACATGCCAAAACGCTTGTTATGAGGTACCTCAGAGAAGTCATCCATAATTTTTTTTATGGATGCCATCAGCAAAAATCTTTTAAGCATGCAGTCCCAATGTATGTAATTTATAAGTTATGTACATGTACATTATTAAGCATGCACACACAAAAAAAATCAAATAAGAATGACCTAAAGTTGAACATGCTTTTTTTAAAAAGAAATTATTAACAGTACAAACCCCATTTTCTTCCCTGACCCCAATGGACTGTCTTACACACTGCTTATGATGTGTGCATCCCATGTTGGAACCTCTGGCTTAGACTGCCTTAAAGGTAAATGTCATCCTTCTGACATGCACTACATTTCATAAACTGGGTCACACCTAAAGCAGCCAAAAATATACTGTAGAAGTAAATTATGCTGGTTGTCCATGTTGCTCTTAGGTTTGTTGTACAACTACTGAAAATACTGATGAGAGTTATATTTCAAAGCTAAAAACATACCTGCTTAGTTACAAACCTTCACTTTTAGCAGGGACCGTATCTGTTACATTCCACCACAAGTTTGCTGAGACTTCCAGTGGTGTAGGGAGGAGACAAGGCAAAGCTGGAAGCATTTTACCCCAGAAAATACTATTTTGCAAGATATCACACAGTTTCATCTTTACAACTGGAAAACCCACTTAGGCACATTACAAGTACTACCTGACATTAGGAGCCTTGCCCTGAACGCTACTGGAATTTCTGTTGCCCTTCTGTTTTCGTAACTGCAACAGGAAATCTGACCTGGAGTTTATGCTGAAGGAGATCCAGTCCTAGTAATTCTCCACCAAATAAGCACAGTAGGATTGGGAGAAGGGGTGGTGAAAAGAAGATTAAAAGATTGTTCTAATATAAAGCCAAGTCCAAATGCAGAAGACAAAACAAAGTCACAGCCAGCAATGGAGCCAGGCCTGCCTGACATAAAAGACACAAGCTACTACAAAGACAAGGTTTCCCCCATTCACTGCCTGTGCAGAAGAGGAATCCTTCAGTTTTCCACTGTTTTAACACCACCAATTCACATCTAAAGGGACACCATCTAGATCACCTGTTACCTCAGAGGATGCTGACTTGAGCCTGAAAGATGTTCTATTAAGAACACACAACCATCACAATGTATACAGGTGTTTCTTTTAAACATTACTACTTTCTGTGAGATCAGCTAGGTATCACAACTTGAGCTATTGAGAGTGGGACTGGTTGGAGATTCAGCAATATTCTTCAGGAATTTTGAGACGTTCCCCAAGCATGTGGTAGAAGAAACTGGAGAGAGTCATCAGTAAGATTCAAATTCTGCATCAACACAGTCGGCTCAAAAAACCCCTGGTAAATTGTCAGGGGAAATTATGGCCCACTTACTAAGCCTGCATTTGTTATGTTAGAGTGCTATTTATAATGGCACATCCTGGAACTTGTTCCCAAGCTAACTAAACCTACATGTTTCACTCACTAGACAATGCTGCATTGTCAAGACTAATCTTTTCCTACAAGCTTCAGTTTCTAAACCATGAAAGCTTTTATACTTTTTAATTTTCTTAGCAGTTTCAAAACCAGGAAACTTCAGAATACACACACATGTACACATACATACACAGAGTATGCATTTGGGCAGCTACTAAAATTAGTATCCACTAAAATTTACATATCCATATGCAAACCAAGTCATCAAAAGGTCTGAGCATTCTAAAGAACACAGGAGCCAGCAGGTAAAGTTCAGACATCCCAGAGAAAAGGGACTGAAGAAAAAGCCTTGAAACAGATTCATTTCACCAATATACACCATGTGTTCCATGGAGCAGGAGCTCTTCCATTGCAGTAGATTTTGACTAAGACACCTAATAAAGTATTTGTTTCAGGTTACTTCCCAAGAGTAAGGCTTTGGGAAGAAAGAAATCGAATTCTAATTAAAGTCTGTGAAGTGTGCAATTAGGAACTAATTTAAAGCAAGATTACTTTGAATGCTGCAATCAAGACTAAATTGCCAACTCCTAAAGACTGACTTTTATTAACTTTGATGAAAAATGCTTTCAAGAGAAAAAAGTACATTTAGGAAAAAAAAAATCAGAAGATAAGAACTCTTGCATAGCAAGTTTCATGAAGTAACAGGAAAAAGGGACTTAAGCTTTACAATATTTCTATGCCAACTACCAAAATAACTACTGAATTTTAGGAATTTAAGTGATTCATTTACTATTATTTAAAACAACTGTCCCAATGTCTTCCTATAACAAGCTTCAAAAAGCTGAGCCTCAACATCTTAGCAACCACCGTGCAATTTTTTTTTTAATTATTTCTCCCGTGTACCCAAAAACTAAGGAAAAGAAACACCTTACAGAACAATACTATTAAATCTCAAAAGCAGTTTTCAGAAAAAGTAACAAAATAGAAAAAAATTAGTCTATATCTTAAACTACCGCCAGGTATAAGCAACTAGCAGAACTGAAGTCTTCATAATATAGCTGAGCAACTCTGGTCAGGGCACTTGAGTTCTTCAAGGAGCTTAAAGTCAATTCTGATCAGCTGATCTTAAGCAAAGGAGGGTTAAATTAACATCCATCACGTCTTTCCTCTGTAATACATCTCCCCCTTCTAATTTTCCATAGCAAGCAGCTGTCAGGTTTACATTAGAGGAGGATAAAACATTTTTGTGATAACAATGTATTACTCCCTTTAACAACATGCTGAAGGGCATCCGGTCACATTTGTTTCACTTTTTCTGATCTTCACAAGAACAAGACTGCAAAAAATTAAAAGTTGTAGATAGAAAATTGGTAAATTACTTAAAGCATAGAAAATGGACTCCAAAAGCCAAGCCATGTTGGAAAGATGTTCTTTCAGTTGCCACAGGGTCTAATGATATTTTGACAAGACTGCAATTATGCTTCTGTTACAAGAAGAGATCTTGTTCTCCACGTCTTACCAGGATAATACTGCTTTTAATTAATGCTTTTGTTGTGAAGTGTACCCTCAGGCAGTAATAAGTTTTATAATAATTTCAGTATGTAGCATGTATTTCCCCACACCGTTTATTTCAAAATTTCTCATTATTCGGCCTCACAGATAATGCCCAAGCCACACTTCACAGAATTCTTCAAAAACGGCTGAGCACTGCTGTGCCTAGCAAGACACTGTTTAAACATGTCTTTTTATGATGGTTTGCCTCTGCTTCTCCTGAGAAGGAGGAACACTGCATGCCAATCAGACTGGCACAACCACAGGAGAACCAAATTTCCCTTTAAACATCAGTCCCAGCTTCACTTTTAGGCACTGGCACACCCACCTTTCTTCTTTTCAAATAGCTGATACATGCTTTTAGTCAGTTATCTCTGAGAGTTGCAACTATTGCCCAAGAGCCATAAGATGCCAATCTTCAATTATGTTGACTGATCACTAAATCTAAAAAAAAAAAAAAAACCTATAATGGCAGCTTTTCTTATTTCCATACACTGCATAACCACTCTCTCAAACTTTTAACGATTTGCTAAAGGAAGCTACAAACCGGAGCTTCAGTAAACAAACAGGCGATTACTGAAAGCTGCAGAAATCTAGGGACACATTTATCCAGAGCCTGAGACAAGTAAAGTGGTGTGTGGGAAATGTTATGAAATCCCTGTCAAGAAAACCAGGCCTCACATTTAATCCATTGCCTCTCTCTACCACAAACAGCTGAAGTAACTAACTCATTGTTGGTTTAAATGTTATTAATTAAACATGACTGTCTAATTAACTCCACAACAAGGTGGGACATTTCAAAACCAATTCTTGTATGTTATTTTAAATGGGTTTTATTTATAATGTCTTCAGATAGTCTGCACTGACTTTGAAAAAGAAGTCAATATCCAAGCTACTGCCTTTCCAAAATGCAGGAACACACTTAACTGCCACATGTTTTCTGACTATATTTACGATAAGAAATTACAAGTTTACATTTCCCTTCCATTGTATTCAAGCTTACTCCTTTTTTTTCCTCAATTGCAGAGATTTATGTATTTTAGTAGACCCAGTTCTCCAAAGTGTTCAAGCACTAAAAGCAACAGTAAGTCAATACCTTCAACACAGGAGTTAATGAAAAATAAATTTAATGTTTAAATTTATTTCTCTAAAATGAATCCAATATTCAGCCTGATCTCTCAAAAATTAAATTTATTTCAGAATCCTATCCCCATTTTGTGCAGAAACAATCTTCTGTTTCTCTTGCATGGTCTTTGGATGACTTCACTGAAAGCAAACAATTGAATAGAACATTTTTTTCAGTAAGAATAAATGTATGTATTGTCAACTGTGAAATTAATGGATCAGGTTATTTGGCATTTATGAAGAAGGTCAAACTAGGTGACAGCCATATCTACTCTTTTTTAAGTTTCTTTCTGGTGCTGGAAGGTGTACTTGTCTGATAGGGCACCACTTGAAGTTTTTTAGCCAGGTTAGACCTGTTTGTGCAGCTTAAAATCTGACGAATTAGTAAAAATAACAACTCCGAGTTGTGAGACTTTGGTTTGCAAAAACAACCAGTTGAAAAGTTCTAAGGCTTGCAATGTCACAGAAAATGAAGTTACTCAGTATGAAGTCTATTTAAATAGCTTACCAGAGGTAAGACCACTCATACACACAATTACATTGTTTGCATATACCATTATTTCTAAAATCAAACCTACCACAACTTCGAGCTTTTGCAATCTTAACTTCTTCTACACTACTGACATATTTGCCAGCAGATAGCTACTGATGGAGTTAATCAGAAAGGTCACAGCCAAACCAGAAATAAAGATGTTCAGTATGTAGGCTTTCCTTACAAGAAGTGGCTGAATTGCCACAATCGATAGAAGTCCACTATTTGCCTCGGAACATTATCCTGCAAGCACTGATTAAAGAAATTATCCTTTTGACCCTTCCCCTTTTCTTTAAAGAGAAACCTGACTGCGTTACTCAGTTCCCAATATGTTTCTCATAATGAAGCAAAACAACCTTGGATTGAGAGAGGATTCATCAAGCAGAAGCAGATTGAATAAAGAGTTAAAATACCAGACTTCCGGTAATCAATACTATTACCCAAATCATTCATTAAAGAAGGAAGTATTCAGTTTCTAAATAACTGTACACAGCCTTCAATTAAGCATGCAATCAAAAGGACTGTGTCTTGATTCAGAACAGTATTGGAAAAGGAAATGGAAGTAATTAATTTTTACTGTCTCCCTCTGTCCTGTTGTTACTGGGTGACAATACCACCAGTGGCACACTACAAAAAAAAAAAAAAGCACATAACTCCCAAATGAGGTTTCTTCCCTATTTATTATTTTTGCCATACTGGCTAAACTGCATGAAGTTACTCTGCAAAATCTACTAACACACACACACATGAAAGAGCTTCAAATACAAAAAATTCCAGAATCAGAAGTACAGCCTTTAGATTTTTGGAACATCTGCTTATTTCCACTTTGAATTTCACACTATACAAAGTCCATCACTGAATTTACACCCAATATTCAAGTCTAATGTACCCTTTCTTATCAAGGGCATGTCAGTCATTGAAATTCTCTATTTAAATGCCATTAATTCTCAGTGTTATTTCTTAAAACACGTTGGTGTGTTACAATTCTCACTTCTGGTTAAAATAAAATTGCGTGCTTTTAATTTAGGCATCAAACTGTATACATATGGGCAAGTAAAAGGTTCACAGATGAGCTGAAAACATCTTTCTGTAATGAACACATACACTGAAACTATTTGCTCTATCATCATATAGTCGGAAAGTTAATTAAAGCATTCAAAGTTTACTTTAGTTTTACACAGCACAGCAGTTAAACCAAGCTGGTGAACTGGAAGAACGAGTCATAAATCCCAAGGAACTGTATGTAGCAAGGAACAACTTCATTTTTTATTCTGCTGTTTGAGATGAACCATAACTACAGTAACTATTTACATAATGAACAGAGGAGATCTTTTAAAAAGCATCGAAACTTAGAAAGCCTGTACAATACTACAGTTTATTCACAATTTTGAATGCCTAACAGTATCTGAAGACAGACCATAGTACAGGCTTGAATTCCTTGTTAGTATCAGTTCCTCCAACAACAAACCATGACAAATTCTTTTACTGGCAGCAGACTTGCACCTACATGCTTGTTTTCTTGTTTCCCCACATCAACTCCAGTTGGTCACACACTCAGTATTCTTCATCATCCTGCTTTGCCTATGGCAAACAAAACAGCCACCTGTTATTTCCTGAGCAAAATAACAGTGTGAAACACACCTAACCCTCCTCTATACCAAGGCTAACTTGACTACAGGAAATAAAACAGCAGCGTGTTAGTTTTGTCACTCTCATGGTTTAACCCCAGCCAGCAACTAAGCACCACACCAGAACCAACTACGTTTGCTCACTCCCCACCATGGGATGGGCGAGAGAATTGAAGAGTCAAAGGGAGAAAACTTGTGGGTTGATAAAGACAGTTTAACAGATCAAGCAAAAGCCACACAGAGGCAAAGCAAACTGATGAATTAATTTCCCACTCCCCACTGGCAGACAGGTGTTCACCAGTCTCCAGGAAATCGGGGCTTCATCACATGTAACAGTACCTTTGGAAGATAAATGCCATCACCCTAAGCGTCCTCCCTTTCCCTCCTCTTCCCCCAGCCCTTTATAAGCTGAACATGACATCATATGGTATGGGACATCCCTTTGGTCAGTTGGGGTCAGCTGTCCCAGCTGTGTCCTCTCCCAACTCCTTGTGCACCCCCAGCCTGGTCACTGGTATGGTGGCGTGAGAAGAAGGGACCCTGGCTCTGTGTCAGCACTGCTCAGCAGTAATGAAACATCCCTGTGTCATCAACACTGATTTCAGCACAAATCCAAAACACAGCCCCATACCAGCTACTGTGAAGAAAACTAACTCTATCCTAGCCAAAACCAGCATAGTCACTGAAAAGCACAATACCCATATTGTACAGGTACAGAATTATCATTTCAACCTGACATTACTACTTAAAACCAAGGTAAATCTTCACCTGTTCTATTGCTTTTGTGGAACAACTTTGCTTCAACCCAAGGGAGAAATGAAGAAATGCCAGTTCTGCACTATTTTTCACTTCCTTTCCATCTGTGACGCCCTACAAGCTCTCTCTCACATTACGTGCTGTATGAATTCGTACCTTGCTTCACACTTCAGTTTTTCTGGTAGCTCTGCTTCAGTAGCTTGCAAACTGTTCAAGAACAACAAAACTGCCCAAAACCCACAAACTGTTGTGTGGATACAGCTATGAACAGAGGTACATGACTACCCTTTTCTTAATAAAGCTTGCACTTCACTCTGATGTTCACTATCAGGATGTCTACTTGCGCAGGTAAGCCCATACTTGCAAAACTTCTGAGGACATCTAAGCACTTATTTTACCTGGACCAGTAATGATCGAGGTCACAACACACCTATTTCTTCTGAGTTGTGTGGCATAAATAAGTACACAGAGTTCAATGTTAATTATCCCACTTAAAAAACAGACTTGGAATATTTATCAATACCCCAACACTTTAGACTTAAACCACTTTGCTTCTGTAAAACCTTTCCCACTGCCCCCCTCCCCATTTTATTTTTCACATGCTTCAATTAAATTATTACCATGAAAGCTTTTGCGGGAATATTAAAAAATCAGGGTAATAAAAACCAGGTGTAAATAACTTACACTGTTAATAAATTAAAATTAATATTCTGATCCCTCATTAAAAGTTGTCTACACCAAGTTGTTTGTGTTAAAGGCTTGAACAGGCTGAAACTCTGTTGAATGCTTCTAGACTTAAAAATTTATACGCAGTGACAAAAATCCAAGCTTACTCCAAATACTCTTAAAAAAATAAACACCATAGAATTTTAGATTTTCTAGTTTAGTATGATGGGATTTTTTTGTTCTGCTAAGCTACAAGTGAAAAAAAGATTCTATACAAAGGCAAGAAAATTTGGGCTCTAAACAGCTTCGTTAACTTATTATTCACAATAGCAGAACACATGTTGGCTAACAGCTCAATTCAATGATTAGTTTAATTCATTAAAAAAAAAAAATAAAAAACCCCAAACCCCACCCAAAACAAAACCATACCAAAAAGCTCAAGCAAAAAAAAAGGCAACTTCAAGAAAACCAACTACAAAACCACTACACACACC
Source organism: Heliornis fulica (assembly GCA_013399135.1). Taxonomy (NCBI): domain Eukaryota; kingdom Metazoa; phylum Chordata; class Aves; order Gruiformes; family Heliornithidae; genus Heliornis; species Heliornis fulica. The sequence continues at coordinate 123,346 of VXBZ01006937.1, read as the reverse complement.
TACCTTTCTCACTTCAGCTGATTTTAATTCACACATTTATAACTGCAGCAAACCAAGTTTACACATACTGTTAGAACTTTTTGAAACCAAGCTCAGACCTCACAGTATCAGCTCAGGATGCTTAACATACCAATGTCAAGCACTATACTTATCCAGAAGTAAAGCATGTAGATTTTTTCCAGATATGTATTGGTTCGGATTTGAAGAACCACAGTGTCACCCTAGTTCAGTTTCAGCACAACAAAAAGGTGGTAACTACACAGATGTTTGCAACAGAACTTATTCATTTTGCTTTACAATCCAGACAAACACCAAGGCTTCTAAAAATATTCTTTCTCCATATAGTTGATAGAAGAACTTTTTCCGCTTACTTTATTTGGTGGTTTTGAAGTTCATACTAAGCTACATCCTAATGCATGGGTTTATTTACTGAAAAGAACACAAACAAAACCAACATCAAACTCAAAGACCTCAACAGGCATCACCCCCTCAAAAAAAAACCCAACCACAAAACCCCAAAACAAGACCCCATCTAAACCACTGAGTTGTTACACCAACTTTACTGGATCTTTTCTACTGTACCCCAATATCAATATACCACATATTAGCAGCAAAAGACCGACACGTTCTGTTAAAGACCCTGGAATAGGCCATTTTACACCACCATGTTCCAGTTTACTCCATGAGTGAAATATGTGCTTCTGTAAGTAGCATGGGAAAGACGCTGATCACATACCTAAAGGAGTTCAAGTACAAATTTTCTGGCTTAGTTTCTGGGGTTTTTAATCCAGTATCTTAACATACAATTTAAGAGTGGAATTTTATAGACTGTAAGCTAAATTTCTTGAGGACTGTAGTCAATTAGCTCTCTGAACTTCAGGTTAAGAAGAGCTAGTTTTGCTTAGCACTGGCATAACTGCTGGGATGTGGGTACAGATGAACTGGAAAACCAAAAGGACATATCTTCTGGAGGTTCATAACAGAATTTGGATTCAAGGAAGATGAGAATAAATGTTATGTCAATACCAACTTACTCTTGGAATGACTGTGTTTCAGATGCACATTTCATTTGCTTGAAGCTAGCAACGGAAGAATACTACTTAGAAACTTAATAATTAAAGCTTTTAAAAATATTTACATTGTCCTGTAAATGTAGTGCTATCATTCAACTCAGTCATTATAAGGTTGGTCAAAAAATTATTCAAAGGGTAAGAGACTGTAAAAACAGGTTTCAGCTACATCTGAGATCTATTTACTGCAGACAAGACAAATGGATCAAATCCTGCCTGAAACTGCCCAGGACATGGCAACCTGTAATCTGTGTAATTTGTCCACAGGAAATAGTAACAATGTGATTTTGTGCTGTGTGGAATAGTATTAACAGTAATCAAAAAAAAAAAAAAAAAGCAAACTTACAATAAAAAAATATACCAAAAATCCCTATATGACCAATAAGCTCTTCCTCTAGACCCCCAAACCCGTTCAGTACATCCCAAAGGGTAAACCAAAACTGTTTTACTGGTTCCAAAATTGCATTAGGTCTTCTAGGGAAATGTCACTATAAATTTAGAGGGATAAATAAGTACGTTTATTTTTAAAATTTAATTGCATCATTTGTTAAAGGTTTTGAAAAAAGTCACAAATACTGTACAAGTTATTTTGAAAGCTCTAAGAACATAAAATATGTATTATTTTATTGAATAACACCACTAAGATCCATCAGCAATACTTTACAGAGCAGTGGTTTGTTTTGAGTAAAAAGTAAAACTGGATTCTTATGTCATATGTAATGACCCCACATGCATCTCTCTTCAGTGGCATCACTGATTTAAGACTTAAATTTACTCAGCATCTATCTCTACTTCCTCCAGTCACACCATGATCTGGATCAAAAAACTGCTACATTTAAAAGGAAAACCTGTGAATGGCTCATGACATAACTGCAGAAGTAACTACACCAGCAGAGCAACAGCTACGAAACTTGAAGAGGCTGCTTCAAAGTCTGAAAACAAAGCTTGCTTTCACTCTTCAAACCCAGCTATGAACATCTCTAGCCTCACTATGACCTGCTGTCTCACCATGAGTTTCCTCATTCCTACCCCATGTGCCATGACAAGTTCTCCAACAGCTGACTTGCAGAGACAAATTAAGAACCAGGGAATAGAGCAAATACCACTGTTGGTAGAGTGATCATATTGATGTATAAATATGGCTACCTTGTATTATATCCCTACTACTGGAATCAGCTGTGAAATTCAGTTTTGTGAGACTTTTATTTCAAATGTAGCTTGATTGGGGGGGTGGGGGGAGATACGCTTTCCCAATCGAATCATGTTTATCTCTGTTCTATCTAGTGCTTTGATGTCTGTGCTATCTTGTTCAGAAACCTGGCATTACAGAACACAGAGTACAAATATGGAGCATGATTTCACAAACAGCAATTTCTTCTATTTTGAATATGATTCCCTGCTATTATGATTTAACACACAGCATATAGATCATTTTAAGGAGCCATGACATGTGCTAGCTTAAATGCTTTTCCTATACTACACATCTAGTCCAGACACAGAATGTCCCAACACGTGACTCTGTTACACATATGAAAGAGACCAAGCAAGTTACTTGGGTTTTTTTGTTTGTTTGTTTTTAAATCCTAAGAAAATCATACCTAAAGCATGGTTGGGTTTTCTTTTTTGCTAGGAGAGAAACTACAGCCTATTTTAAAAGTCTGCTCTGCTGCAGAGATCCATTTCCTGAAGGACTACATTAACAGAAGGAAGGGAGGCTGCGAGACCTCCATCCTTACAGGTTGACAATACTTGACTTGACAAACACGACCCGATTTAGCTTTAGCAACATTCATGCTTTGAGCAGAAGGTTGGATGGATGACCAACCTTCACTAAATACTAGGTTGGCTACATAGTAATAAGGACACTAACAGCTGTATTTATGAACTTTGAAAAACACATCTAAATCACCTGGTAAATTCATGGCTCTCAGGATCTTGAATTGACTGGAAGATTCAAATCATACTGAAACCCCTGTGTGGAATTAAGTAACCTTTGCAGTCAGGAAAAGAAAGATTCCATCTGAACTGCTCAAGCAATTTTAAAACTCAGACACCTTTCCCTATTGCTACATCTGAAGCAACGTTTTCAGTATCACAAAATCAGTCACAGCTGGTTGATAATCTTATTCGTTGGTAATTCAGACAGCCAAATTTTGTTCCTGAACTGCCATGATAGGTAGACATATCTAACAACACAGAAAAATACGGTGTAAACACTTGGTACTGAGATACTAGGAACTAAGTCATGGCATTGACAGAAGCTATTTTATAACTAAACTTATAGGTAGACTATGAAACATTTTCAGCATTGCTGGAACTGAGTATAGGAAGAGACCTAACCTGTCTTCCAAATACCCTGGCATTGCTTACTTCTCTAATGACACATCCATTCAATTCAAAACAAACATACATGTGTACTATCAGTCACAGGACAAGATATTTAACTCTAGAAATATATCTCATTTGGATTTTTTTTTTAATGACATACTCAAGTACCATTTTATCACACCAGCACACTTTCATTTCATTGGAGCAGGTCCCAGACATAAGCCAGAAGCAAGTGCAGATGACCTTTCCCTTTCAAGGTGAATGCACCAATAGAAGTATTTTCATACAAAGACTCAATTTCTGGAGACACAGGAATCACAGCAGGAATTAAGTTCCAGAAACTGATGATAGAAGACCTGATTAGGAAGAGCAGCTACAGAATAAGGACAGGTCCTGATATGACACATTAAGAAATAAAAAGAAAAAAGACAGGAGGTAGGAATCAGCAGCTTTTGCAACAGATACAGGATTCTGGCCAACTTCCACAAGGGCACGTACACAAGGAAAAGAAGAGCAACAGCAGCACAAAGTTTCCCAATGAAGCAAATCTACCCTTGAACAACTGCTAAATGCAAAAAAATGCAAAAAGGAAAGAATATAGTGAAAGAGCAAAGAGCAGAAGAAATATTTGGGCTTTTTTTTTTTTTTGGAGGATGAAAGGTTCTGACTGGTGGATGTTATAAAACATTCTAAACTTTCCATCTAAAAAATAACAAAAAGTAGAGAAGGCTTGGAGAAGGGCTACAGGGATCATCAAAGAAAGCTTCTAGCCTGGGAAGACCCAGCAGGTTAGGGCTCTTTAAATTTCAAAAGAAATAATTTCCAGAGGAAACAATACTAAACTTAAGCAGAACAAATATGCGTCAACTGTTCATTGTCACTTCCAAAATAAGAACTGGACACCACTGAATGAAGCTGATAGAAGCCAAGCTTAAAACAGAACGGGGCATTGCTTCATGTAGTGGACAGACAACCAGCAGGACTCCCTGCCAAAGCATGCGGCAGATGCTAAAAGGCCAAACATTTCTGTGGCCTCAAAGGAGGCAGCAGATATCTTGGAGGACAGTTGGAAGCTGGGAGAGTTCTCAGAGAGTTTCACACGTGCTTCCTCTCATCATGTTCTTAGCCCGCCTAAGAAGTTTGCTGATGATCATCAATGACAACATCATACTGAGACCTGAACAGGCACATGGTTTGAACGAATATGGACAGTAAAAAGAGATGCTGCTAACGAACTCTCTTCACAGGGCCAAGTGGCAGGGCACAGAAGTTGCTAAATTTTAAAATTTGAACATGGTATCAGGAACAGCGGGTGAAGACTTAAGGAGAACAGTATAGATACTTCTACTGCCTCCCCACTGCTAGCACTCCTATTTTTTATTTCCACTTTAACCACACATCACCTTCTGAATTTTTTCCTTTATCTTATCATTGCAAGTATAGCTTAGATACATCGCACAGAAAGACAGAACATATGAAACAACACAGTATGTCTGATTACGCAGTTCAGCCTTCCTACATCCACCAGAAGTCACACATCAGCTCTGTGGGATCCACTGGAGGGTTAACAGAGGGAATTCTCAGCTGATCTAAAATGCTGGGCAGGAGCATGAGCAAAACAGTAACAGCTTTGACAACTAATTGTTTTATCTTTAGCAGAAACATTGCCCTGAACAGTATTCAAGTGATACACTAACCTAAATGAGAAGCTGCTAGTCCTAATGAAACGCAAATGAAGGTTATTTTATGGCACAAATCCAACAGCACCAGCTGCTACCTCAATGTAGTTTGCATTTTTAAAAATCTGTATCAAACTGATGAGTCCCAAAAGAAAAAGTAACTCCCTCCAAGAATTTGCCTTTTTTATTTTTGCAGTTGCAAGACAGACAAAATTTTTTAGCTAGAAGCCAAGAACTGAATAGCACAATAAAAGAACATGTGCATTCATTACTTTTACAGAGAATACATTTTGCAGGTTGACTAAATGAAGAAAGACAAAGTACATGCATCTCTACCTACATATGGTAGGTGGGGCTGAAATATTTTAATCAACAGTGGATATGTAACTGAAAGATTAGTAAGAATTCTGTGTTCTTGTAACTTCACATCACAACTGCGGGTAAAGGCAGTAATGCTTAAAGACACTTTTGCTCAAATATCTGTAAAAACTGGACAGAAGCTAGATATGAAGTAAAAGCATCATGCATTAGCAAAGCTGTACATTTGCTTATATATTTCATATAAATAATTTTTCAATGTTATAGGCAAATTATGTACAGGCCCTGGCAAAGTGAGAAGAAAGCACCAGAATCTCCTCTACTTCAAATAAATTCCATACAAACAAACTTGCTCTGCGTGCACAAGAGTACAGTGGCTTCTTGTGAGGGTAAGAAACTTCTTCCCATGCATTTATTTACATAAAAATTATCCATTACAAAAGCCAGTAATTTTCACTTTATTGCAATTCCTTCAACTATTTGGTAAGTTAGCTGTTACCTTGGCTTAGAAAGCACTTAAAATCCCGCCTCTTCAGTTACACACAGCAAGTATTTACAGGCCATTCTAAAAGGGCCAACATTGGCACAGACCAGGGTCTACACTGCTACTCCAACAGGACTATAGAGTGGAGGAATCAATTAAAAGTTCACACACAGTCTCCATCACAGCATGAACAGGATTCAAAGTGTAGCCCTGAGCAAAAGCCACATAAATAGTTGCNCCCCCCCCCCCTTCTGCTTCTCCCTTCCCTATTCCAATGCAGCCTTAAAACCATAATTTGAACAATGGGAACCACAACTATGAAACTGAATTAAGATTCATTCTTCCTGGGACATTACCATGTACAACTGACATTTCGATTCATTAAGAAAACAATGAACTGTCCAAGTTTGTCAACAAATCTTTGTAATACAATGCTGATCATGCCAAAATCCATATAATGCTAATTAAAAATGGGCATAAAGTTGCATTGCAAACTTTTTTTTTAAAAAATACTACAGTTAGGGCTTCCTTTGACCTTGTTAATAGGGATACTAAAATATTAATTCTTAATAAACTTCATGCTGTCAGTTTCACATTTTCTCTTCCTTATACCTAGCCATTGACTCTATTAACAGGAAACTAAAATATCCAATAGATTTTTTCCCAGTTATTAGATATTACAGTTAAAAAAATGCCCAAAAGGAAAAAAAATCCCAACACACCAATAAAAAAGCAACAACAAAACAAAAGCCCACAAGCATACAGATTGTAACAGTATTCTTCATTATCTACCAATTATTTGGTCCCAATACCTTGAGCCTGCTTTGGAATAGTTTCAGAATAAGATTCCCATAAAATGTGAAATCCTGAAAGATCAGTTGTGACAGGGAACAGTTATTTCAGTCCAAATGTTAAAGTCACCAAGTAGAAGAGCTTAAGTGACACACACACAATGGAAATTAAGGGTGAATGCTTTTAGAGACAGAAGGTAGAGAGATGAAACATGGCTGTACACTGATGATAACATACATATAATTATGCCAAAAGCAACATAACAAAAAGCTCTCCAAAAATCTATCCATACACAAACTAGAATGCAGGCTGGTTTAGCTTAGTCAGGCTCATGCCTACAAAGCTCTGTGACAGAATGTGCAATTAAAGGTTTTTAACTAAAGACTGGAAGTATTTAAATTTTTTTATTGTTAAATGAAAGTCATTCATCCTGACCCAAAGAACAGAAGTCAGTGGACATCTAAACTCCAATTAAGGCACTATATTACTTTTCTTTTACCAACATGTTTTTCATATGTATAGATAAAAATAGCCTATAAAGCTGGGCATAGAACATCCTTCCCAGTCTTTTCACTGTTTCTTTGTAACTGTCTTTTATACATCAGATTACACCTTTTAAAACATCTCATATCATTGCATATGCTTTGCTCATACAAAACTGATTCCTCTGACAAAGGTTCTGTAAACAAAAAATTACACTGAATCACATGTGCAACGGATATTTAAGTCTACCAACTATGTTCACAGAATCATAGAATTGTTAAGGTTGGAAGAGACCCTTAAGATCATCCAGTCCAACCGTTAACTATATGTTAACTATACCATCAATATATTTAGCAAATGTGGAAAGATCCTTCTCTTTTACTCTATTTCTCACCATTCTAAAGAGACTATATGAATGTCAGAATGGATGTAACTGAAGAGGACTTGCCTAGCAAGCTTTTCAAACAGAAAAAGAAGCAACCTGAGAAGTGAGATCCCACAAGGAAATATACCTGTGAGTTGCACTTCTTTCCTTTACCCAAAGAACTCCATGTTGCCCATGCTTGTTTGCTTTCAGAGGTCTTATTACATCATAAATGTCTAATTTTACAACATATCCAGAAAAGGCAAAAAGTTTACTTAGCATTTCAGTTACAACATGTAATTGGAAAGGGAAAAACATCCTTAAAGCAGTAACACTATTTAAACAAACTTGCGTAGTGCAGTCAGACTTCCAACAAAGCTCTCCATAAATCAGAACCTATTGAAGATAAACTAGTAATACCAAATGACCTTTACTTGACTTTCCTGCAAAACAGCAGGAAAAAAATGGCTTCACAACCTCAATGTAATAATCAATAACAAAATTTAACCACTAACACTGATTTAAGTTACCAAACAGCACATCAGAGACTCAACAAAAGGGATCTGGTGTTTCACTATGAGGGAACAAAGTCTCATGAGCGAAATTAAAGCAAAGTCCAAGACTGTTTTCAAGACAGCTTTGTTTCCTTAGCAACTGGCATGACTGACAGGCAGTAAACTGGTACAAGTCTTACTTTACAAGGCAGCTTTATATTATTAGCTTGACTTACCCAGCAATTTAGAAAACCTAGCTATACATGTCTGAAACACAGCCTGAAGTAACTTTGTTAAACGCCAAATAAAACACCAGTGGAGTGAATCCCAGAAAACAGACTCCAAGAAGCACTTCAAGAAGCCATGAAACAGCAACACAGCTTAGTCATGCCTTTCAAAACTCCCTGGTTCTCCAAATAAAACTCAGGTTTTATTTACCAAAAAGTAGCTGTTAGGTACCACTTTTACAATACAGACAAACTTCCTCCCATGCTCCAGACTCCTATTTAGGAACTTAACAAGAAATATAGCTTATATGGCAAATTTCCACATATATGGCCTTCTTCCACATGAGGTTTACCAAGCTGTTTCTAAATTCTGCCATTACACGGCACCTATCTGTTAACATTCCAATACACAGACTCCTACCAAAAATTTTGTTTCACATTATGCTAACCCCCAGGATATCAAATTTCCCCTACAGGCAATTCCAGCTTTCTCTTGGGTCAACTTTATGGTATCCTTTGTTCAGAGAAGCTGTGGCTGCCCCCTCCCTGGCAGTGTTCAAGGCCAAGTTGAATGGGGCTTTGGGCAGCCTGGTCTGGTGGAGGGTGTCCCTGCCCATGGCAAGGAGGGTTTGAACTAGATGGTCTTTGAGGTCCCTTACAACACAAACCAGTGTTGTTCTATGATCCTGACTGACCACATCCTGGGGGCACCTGACAGAGGATGCTACTCATAGAAACCTTTGGTAGACGTCCTGCATACATGCAACTGAAATTTTCTTTAGAATTTACATGAGAAAAGGAAACATTTAAATATTAATCATGCACAAGCTTGGTGTGGAGGAAAAAAAAATAAGAAAATTAAAACCTCACACCTTAAATGAGATAACAATGTTTACACAAGTAGAAGACAGTGAGTTCTAAAATTAATGAGTTTTACTGCACATCTATGTTTGGACTGTACACTAAATGCAAGTAAGTTGGAATTTATAAAAATACAAGGACACAAACTTAATAGAACTGAGTAGCTATCAGTTTCAAAAGGTTAAACTAAATCTAATTACATCACCTGAATTTGTTCCCAGCTATGAAGATAAACACATGCAGTGGTCTGCCACACAGAGAAAGAAGAGAAACATCTCTAGTTTTGGCTGACAGCTCTTTATAGCTGTTTGCCTCATTTTGCGGGTTTTTTTTTTTTCCTTAGTTGGTTGTAGTGGGGAAGGGTAAAGGGAGAAACACTGTTCAGAATGTATAGTCTTAATCCAGAACCTGAAAAAAAGTTCACCATAGTTAATGTTTGACTAGTTTTAACAGTTAATCTTGAATATCAACCCTAAGTAATAGAACTTGCTCTTCTGGGTGTCATCCAGTAACTGCTTATGTCTGAGGTGAAAATGTTTCTTTGGGAGCAAACTAGGAACTCTGCCTTAATTTTTCACATGACTCAGTTTAGGTCCCACAGTTAAATATTTCAGCATTTCCAGTACTAATAAGTTACTTTCGCTGAAAGTATACTGTAGAAACGGATAAACTGAGTCCACTTTGCTTGTTGTGTGTCAGCTTTTAAAAATTTACAGCTGTTGTGCCACAAGTGCAGAAGGAACTGGGCAGATATAAATGGAAGGTTTATACTTGAATTTTAAAGGTACTGATTTTTTTCAGTAAGAGACAAATCTTGTGAAACTCACAATGATTTTACGTACACATGCGACATCAGTTCAACTGCATTGACACATCCGCAGTATTTTTTGCAAAAACGGGTGGGGCAGTGCCTGTCTCGCTTTCGTGGGAGCGTTCAAACTACCTCCTCTTATTATTTTACTGCTTTCTATCAAGTAGCAATTTCCATGATGTGACTGATGGGTTACAGATCACTCTAAGCTACAAACCTGATGAATATTAAATAAAGCTACAACTATAACTCTTTGCCATCTTCAACATACAGAAGAAGAAAGTCAAAATAAGAGAACCCAGAAAACATCATCTTGACTTGTGTCAAATTCTTGTTTGTCTTTAGAAGAGGTCAAGACCTGAAAAAACAGAACTGGTTCCGCAGTGGTGCAGCTGGATGCCACTACTTCTAACCAAACACTACCCAATGCAATCTTTAATAAGCAGAATTGAAAAAGCATCTTTTTTAAACATTAAATTCTGACTGAACCTCTATCAGAAGCCTTATCTTACTACTGGTCAGAAAGACCCTAGGAGTTCTCATTATAAAAGACTAGTTAATGAAGATTTCAATCACAATTGTAGCTTTCAACATAATACAAAGTTTTCAGACCACAGTAAGATTAAAAATTTGATCAGGAGATAGAAAATAATTACTATTTAGCAGTATTAGTCATTTAAAGGCATATAAATCAAAACTAAACCAGTGTTCTCAAAAGCTGAACTAGAAGGAATTTTGACTGATTCCATAAGGGAATTCGAAAGGGGTTTTTTTGTATGTTTGTATGGTTTCTGTATGTTTTTGTATGTTTGCTACTTGAAACAACATTGTGTTTTCCTCATTTAATGAGCACTGTGTTTATACAACTTCCTTTTGTGAGTATGCCATTGCTTTCTCTTTGTTGCACGCGCATACAGATCCTACTGACAGTCCTCCACAACATCCTTCTCTCTCAAATGAAAAGGTAGGGATTTGATTAGTGGACTGTTCAGTGGGTAAGGATTTGCTTGGATGGTCACATCCAGAGAGCAGTAGTCAATTGCTCGATGTCCAGATGGCTATCTGTGACAAGTGGTGTCCCTCATGGGTCTGTACTGGGGTTATTTAATACCTTCATCAGAGGTTGAGTGCACCCTCAGCAAGTTTGGAGATGACACCAAGCTGAGTGGCCCGAGTGACACACCAGGACAGGATGTGATCCAGAAGGACCTGAACAAGATGGAGAAGTGGGCCCATGCGAACCTCATGAAGTTCAAGCACCAAGGTCCTGCACCTGGGTCAGGTCAATCCTTGTCACCAATACAGGCTGGGAGATGAAGTGGTATAGCCTACAGGAAAGCTGGGGAGAGACTTATTAGAAGGGCCTGCAGTGATAGGACAAGGGGGAATGGTTTTAAATGGGAAGGGAGTAGATTTAGATTGGATATTAGGAAGAAATTCTTCATTATGAGGGTGGTGAGTCGGTGGCATGGGTTTCTCAGGGAAGCGGAGGATGCCCCCTCCCTGAAGGTGTTCAAGACCAGGTTGGATGGGGCCTTGAGCCTGGTCTAGCGAGAGGTGTCCCTGCCCATGGCAGGGGGGTTGGAACTGTAACTTTAAGGTCCAAAACCAGCTGAAACCATTCTATGACTCTATCTGGATCTGTAATAGTTATATTCACATTGTATTTTCTATAGCTGGTACATGCTCCCCTAGAGTATTAGCTACTGTTTTTTACAGTTTAAGGAAATATATCAACAGGCACCAAATCAGACACTAAAAAGCACAAAGGTTATTTTTTATCAGGAGATATATTGAAAGTCAAAACCTGTAGAAGGTAAAATGGTACAGAACAATTAAAAAAAAATCCTCAGACATAATTTGATTATTACATTACTAATTGCCACAGAACCTATATTTTTACCCAGTTCTACTTTAATCAGAGTATTATAAATGCTCATGACTATAAATAAAAGAAAAATATATTTGTGAAAACCACAGGGTATGTTTTTGGTTTACCTGAAATCACATCTATCAAAATGGTTTTGGACTAGTCTTATAAAAATCGCCATGTATGGCAAGGTACTGAATGCACAGATATCTTTGTTTGCAACTTTTCCAAAGTAAAACAAAACTAAAAAGAAGAAAAGCACTACATGCCATTGCTTTCACTGATGCCCACCCACTAAGCTGGCTGTGAGTTCTCTGAATCCAGAAGGCTGAAGATGTACTCCTCCCAGCTCAGTCTTGGCTCTAACACAAATAAAGCAGTTTTGTCCTCATTCTCCTTCCCCTCTTCTGAAGATACAGAAACCTTTAGTACAACTGCAAACTAAAAACAGTTCTTGTCATTGTTCTTTCATGGGATTCTTCAAGGAAGAGGTGAGTATGACTGTATTCCAAGCCAAAAAAACCAAAAAATAATTAAAAATAAATCAAATTAAATTTAAATAAATGAAAATTTTAAGTTGCCCAAAACTTACCACAGCATAGAATCACAGAATTGTAGGAGTTGAAAGGAATCTCCAGAGATCATCGAGTCCAACCCCCCTGCCAAAGCAGGTTCCCTAGAGCAGATCACACATGTAGGCATCCAGACAGGTCTTGAGTATCTCCAGAGAAGGAGACTCCACAACCCCCCTGGGCAGCCTGTTGCAGTGCTCTGTCACCCTCACAATGAAGAAGTTCTTCCTCACATTGGTGCGGAACCTCCTGTGCTCCAACTTGTGGCCATTGCCCCTTGTCCTGTCCCAACACTGAGAAGAGGTTGGCCATCTCCCTTTGTCTCCCACACTTCAGATATTTATAAACACTGATGAAATCCCCTCTCAGTCTTCTCAAGGCTGAACAGCCCCAGCTTTCTCAGCCTTTCCTCATGGGGAGATGCTCCAGGCCCTTAATCATCTTTGTGGCCCTCAAAAACCCCATCAAAAGCAGTGGTTAGTTTTGGTTTCCAATAAAACAGCTCTTTTAATGTCAAACCTGCCCCAACTATACAAACATAATCACAAGAACTAACATTAACTGATGAATCTGTATGTGCATTTCCCCAATAAATTAAGGTACACAATAAAATATGCAACTGTGGCAGCAGTTTTTCCAATAAACATCATCTATCCTGGAAGATTAAGACTACTTTGGCAGGATGGGGAGGAGAGAATGAAGCAGGGAACAGATGATACTGGTGTGGTAGATAGTTCCAGTCAGGAGCAAAAACAAGATGCAAGAGAAATTAACAGCACTACTGGATATTTTTCACGTGTAGCATGAGAAAAAGAGTAGCGACAACTTCCCCTGTTATCTTAAAATTATTTGTTTTCATAACATCCAAAGCCATGCCTCTGTGTGGAGCACTGAAGAAATGTGTAACAACAATCCATTTCTAAGGTTTCTGCCAGATGGGTAAACACCTCAACACACCCACAGATACTAATGAAAACCACCTTGGCCTCCTTCAGGAAGTCATTCAACACTTTGCAGAAAAAAATAGGAAGTTGTTGATAAACTGCTTGCATGAACTACTTCCTGTAGGAAAAATAATTATAAGACTTGTCTGCTGGACAATCAGTTGACTTTTCCCCACACCACAAAATGAGAAGTCGTGTTACACAAGCTTTATAAGAATTAAAAGACTAATACTAAGTTAAAATGATACAAGAGTAATTCTCAAACTGAAGGAAACTTATTTTTGCTTTCTGCAAGTTGTGGTCTGCTACTCCCATGGCATATTATCTTTTGCCTAGAGAGCGATGCCCTGTCTTTCTCCACAGTTCACTGAGATGTCAGCCAGCAGCTGGCTCACAGGATGTGGTTAAAAAGCAAGGCATTTGACAGCCCCACACAAACCAAGGGAGTCCTTTTCGCTCCACGTTTAAGAACGGGCTGAAGCAGTGCTGCGATGACTCAGATACGACCACTTGCTAACCAGGCAAGTCCTAACTTCTGAGTTCTATTTAAGTAGCACTTTCAGTAAAAAACATAGGACATACCTAAGCATGTCTTAGCTCTCTGGACAAGATCACCTGCATTTTCACTAACAGAAAATTACACTTGAGAGTCCTACTTAAAACAATGAGAAGAACGCTAGTAATTCTGGTAAGTCACATGCTGGATGTTCGACCATAAAGGGGGTCTATCTATCTAGATGACAGATTTACAGGAGTAGTTCTGGTTCAGATCCTACACTACCACTCTCACCCACCTTTAACATGTGTGGCCACATTTGCAGTGTCTATATAAAATCACTGGCCAAATAACTGTACATATATCTATACAGCCAAATATTTTGTCTCCTACACATGCTACTTTCATTTCTTTGCACAAACTACTATGCTTGTAGTGCCTGACCTACCGATAAGTGGAAGTGACTATACTCCAGACTTATTAAGTACAGAACTCCATCTTACATTATTCTGTTTGCACTGTAGCATATTATAACTATAACCATAAGGCTTACTGACATCTGGAAAAAATATAATACTGTTACCTATTCTGCAAAGATCTTTCTAGAGCCCGATTACCAGACTGATCGTGAAGTGGCTGCAGAACGGAGCAAATGGAAACAAAGGGCAATGCAGCCAACCCAACAACAACACTGAATTATTGGAAGAAGCATCAAAACTGCATATGGCAGATGGAACCACAAAATCTTAGTGCTCATGCTTCAAGCAGATGTTCAAGGAATAACTAGAAAAGATGCACATTTTAACAGGCTTGTAGATATGAGAAAGAGCTTATCGCTCAACACTAAAAAAAGCTTCTGAAACACAAACTTACTACTTGAATGAAGTTGGTGGATCTCACCTGTAGAAAGTACTAAATCACCTTTTAGGAATAACAAATGTTCTTCAAGTGTGAACCCTCTGGAACTTCCTTATGAGACTCTCCCATACCACAGCATCACCCAAAGAAAGCCAAAAGAAAACAGCCCATTAAGCTGTTTAAAATCTTCCCAAGCTTAGCATGTGACCCAGCAGGAGGAGGTTCAAAAAGTACAGCTTTTATTTTTCTTCCTAACAACCTGGTTTGTTTCCACTCCTTTCCCCTTCAAGACACATCCTTCACAGCTAGCAGTTCTTTCAATCATTTACTTTGGATGTCTGCTTGAGAACAAACGATCTTGCTCATGCAGATGAGTTTGCCAGACTTGTGTGTACTTTCCAGTCTCAGTCTCTTTATTGTTCTTGCTGAAACCTGACCCTTTGAAATGGATACCAGGACACCAAGAAAGGACAAGAAGAAAAAAGCAAAAAAATCTTGCCAAAAAATTGTAATAATGGTAATAATGAAACTGCAGGAAAGCTTTCCAAGAACAAATCTTTCACTGATTTCACCTGGATGAGCATCATTTTTGTAAGTTGATTATAAGAGCGTGAAGGCATTCTGCATCTCAAACTGTTCTGTTCTCTGTAAAACCATCATTGTTAAAAACTTTTCACAATATGACGTAAAAATCAGATACCTACTTTTAAAGCTTTATCAGCTGCTCCTTCAGAGCCCTCTCTAGCAGTCCAAAGTTCGTTTTTCATTTCAAAACTCAGGTTGTGCTTTCCTCAAGGTGCAATCAGCTACAGTTCTCAAATAGCAAAAACTCACTCAGTTAAATACAATTTAAAAAATCAAATCTATTTGTCCCCACTGAAGAGCTCACACTCCAGAACACACTACTTTGTTAAATTTCACCACAGCTCCAGGATCTATACCTAATGCTCATTTTCACGTTCATCATAAAGAACAACAGTTCTGAAAAAGTATCCTTCAGGCTCAAGCAATGTCAGACAACTGCTGTAACCTCTTCTCAGTTAAAAAAAACATTGCTTGTACCTCTGTATGGAAACACCACCACTAGAGACCACAACAAACAGTTTTAAGTTATGCAAGACCCATTTTCATTGCAGACAGTGTAAATTTCTTTTGAAGATACAAACTCAACTACTTCAGTGAAATGCACATATCAGTGACGATGTTTTAGCAAGAATGGTAGGGATAAAGATGTTTTTCTTGGCTGAAACACGTTTTGCATAAATGACGCACTGTACTGCACCCCCCCACAACCCTTGCCCAGCCAGCCCTGAAAATGACATATAATGGGTCATTTAGAGACTTGCAGTTAAAGAAAATGTTCAGAATATAGTCAAAATATTTGAAGGCCAATTATGCGTCTTGGTGGGCACGCTTTCAGTAAGAAGGACAAGCTCCCGCTGTTTTAGAAAACTATACAGCATAAAAGAAAACTCTCCCTGAAGGATTAGGTGTCAGACGGCTGGCATGTGTAACCTCTCCTCAGTTATGGAGAAGGTGATACTAATTTCACTGTGAGAAAGCTACAGCTGTAGGAACATGAAACAATGTTAGAAGTTCTGCAATTTCTCTTTCACTGCAAGGAGAGTAGTTAAGAGCTGCAGACCCAAATACTGCAAACACATCTATTTCCTCATGAACAGAGCAGGCAAAATATTTTAATTGTGTACTCACACAACTGTACTTATTAAAAAGTTCTGATAGAAGTTCTGATATAATCTCACTACAACAGTTTCTAAAGTTACTCTATACTTTTACATCTGCAACAAAAACGAGGGAAGACTTATTTTGACATGAGTACTCTGGCAAGATTCAGCAAATAGTGGTCTGAAAACCACTATGGGCATTTCACTGATTTTCTGTATACAATTTCTTCAGCAAAGAATAATATACAGTAAATATTCACAGAGTACCATACAGTTTTCAGAAGCAGTAGAGTGTTGATATGGGATAAATACAAAAGCGGTTAGGATTTCCTAATTAAAACCTCAAGTATATTTTCTGAAGCATTATTTTAAGCAATGAAATCTACTAACATTCAACCACCCTAAAAAAAAAAAAAAACCAAACAGAAACAAAAACCACCACAAGTACAGATAAGTGAAAAGGAATTTTACTTACTTAAGGAAGTATCTCTGTCCAGATGGCGTCTTAGCCATCTCCCAGCCTGGTGGCAAAGGTACATCATCAGGGATCTCAAATGAAGACTGGCGGAGATGTTGAGAAGATGGAGCTCCAGGCCCAGTCACTACTCCAGAGGGTGTAAGTGTCCCAGGAGAAACAGCTCCCAGCTGCAGTGATGCTGGAGAGGAATGAGCTCGGACATGCTGAGGGGTCAGGGCACCTGCCGTCCCTGCATCAGTGCTGGCCTGCCAGGAGTGAAATTATTCCCATTAATATTCTAATATTTCAGAAGAAACACAGCTGTCAGAAGACATTTCACTTTAAAAGAAACTTTCAGAAGAATTGCAGAACTACGTCACAGAATCACAGAATATTAGGAGCTGAAAGAGACCTCGAAGATCACTCAGTCCAATCCCCCTGCCTGAGCAGGATCATCTAGAGTAGATCACATAGGAACATGTCCAGATTGGTCTTGAATGTCTCCAGGGAAGGAGACTCCACAATCTTTCTGGGCAGCTTGTTCCAGTGATCTGTCACCCTCACAGTGAAAAAGTTCCTCATTCTAGGGGTCTTCTTATTTTCCAGTTGTTAGTGTTCAAGACAGCCTCCAAGTAGGCAGATTCATTAGCATCACAAAAACCTTTGCGCAACTCAAGAAATATTAATTATAAATATGTGTTGTGTGTCTAGTTTTACTTTGAAAACTAAAGTTCCCACCCCTTGGGGCAGAGTTAAGGAAAAAAACACTCCCACTGTTAGCAGACCTCATACAGCATATTGTGTGGACTGGACTGCACCCACCCTTTACCACTGCACCAACATTCTGCTGGAAGAGTTAAGTTCCCACTCTCCTTTTGAAATGGTAGTGTGGGGGTGCAAGAACACCCACACATACACCCTCTGCAGAGGTTTAAATGATTACACAAGGAGAAAAGCAACAAAGAAACTCCAATCTACAGGAGTGGAGGATGACTCCTGAACTCATCTGCAAAAAAAAAAAAAAAAAAAAAAAAGCCTTTACAAGACTGAACACATAATTTCCTAGCCCATAAACAAAGCACACTTTAAGGGTATCAGGAGCTTATAAGCAGTCTTTCCATGCCCTCTATCCAAAGCAAAGCTTCAGCAATGTTGAACCAGTCAACCAGAAGTGACTCACAAAACCATTCACCAGAGTTACTAGTCATAGAACTTCTTTGCCAGTAGTAAATACGTGTCCAATGTGAAACAGAAAAAGCAGCTCAGAAAATAATACTGGCTTCTTTTTGTATATTTACCAATTAATTGATTTTGTAGAAACACCAGAACAACATGGACACCTGTAATAAGATGCAGGTATCAGCCCCTGACACACCTCTCTACACAAGGTATTGCACCATACATGAGGCCCCATTTATATACTCTTACAGAGACTGGCAAGTCTGCTTCACTACATCTGTACGCAAGCACATGTGGAGCCTCACGTATGAAATCAGAAATTTGTTAGTTTATACTTAGATTTGAACAAAATACACAAGTTACAAGTCAAATGAATTTGAGGAATTGTAATTCTTGAGAAACAGGGAGAATTACAGAAACTTAAAGACTTTTTTCGTTCAATTTTTGTGGCACAACTGAACAAAAAGGAAAATGAAAACAGTCTTAGCTTAAAAAACCGGTCCACAGTGAAGTAAATGATTCCCTGTCTTTAGCTGGATTTCAAGTTTACCTTTTAGAAACCACCGACTGGCACAAGGAGCAGTGATCCAACTAAATACATATCACAGATGAAGAATAACATATACAAACAAGATAACGCTTAGCTTAAAAGTACAGCTGTATGAACGTCACACACACGTTAAGTGCATTTCAAATGCAACAGCTACTAAACTGCAGCTTCCGTATTTAACACAACACAGCCTCGAGTGTTAGCTGAGCGCACTCCAGTTCACATCTGTGCACAATGGAACTGCAGTAACATTGGCACGGCTTCGAAATAACTAAACGTGAAAAAACAACCGTGTTCCTCGCTGGATTTCAGCATGCTATTAAAGGTCTGCAAGGCAGACGCAAGTCCAACTACAGGAGCAGCTCCGCCCCACCCCTTTTCTTTTCGGTCTTGCAATATGAAGGCCAGACTGATTTTTCGAGTATTTGGAAAATGATTTAACTCCTGTGCTGAGAGAGTACGTGCCAAGGTTCAGACTGGAGTGAACTTCTGAAGCCAAGTTATAATTCCTTCAAAACAGAGTTTAATAATGGAAATGTTGACAGACCCTTAACAACAAGAGTACCAGGCACCAGTACACAGAGCGAGTTTCTCTCCTACTGGCTACACAGATAAAGTGACAATGACCAATAATAAAAACTATTTTATAGCCTAGCAACAAAGTTCATTACTTAGTAAAACACTCGAGTAGGCACAGCTTCCTCCCAAAAAGTTGGTAACAGCAGCCTAAACATTAACTTTCTGTCATATCAGCATCAACACTTTGGTCTTGGCACAAAAGTCACCCTGCTTCCAGACCAAAGGCTCCCGGAGAGCCGGCCCTGCCCCGCATCCCCCGGGGCCGGCACCACCGAGGCCCGCCAGCCCCCGGCCCCGCAGTTCAGGCCGCTCCCGCCCAGGGTTGGCCGGGTGGTTGGCTCAGCAGAACCTCGACGCCGTCAGACCCGGAGGGCGGCCGGGGAATCAACTTCTGGAAGTGGGGGGTGGGTGTGTGTGTTAATCCTGCTCAGCCCTGCGCGGTGACGAAATGGTGGAAAAGCTACATCCGTATTGTCTGACAGGGAAGTGTGGCACTGCCCCACTGCCCCCCAGCAGACGGGCAGCGCCGCCGCAAGAGGATTAGACCCCTAAGTTAAATCCTCTCCGTCTTCCAAGCAAAGCGTTTCCACACAAGTTTGAGGGGCTCCCCCCACAGCCGCCATCTCTTAGGCCGAAAGAGCGACGGCGGGTCCCGCCGAGGAGCGGATGTGGAGTCCGAGGCCCGGCCGGAGACCGGGCCAGAGCCAAGGGCCTCCCGCCGCGCCGCCGGCTCCCCTCAGCCCCCTGAGACGCGGGAGGAGAGGGGGCAGCGGCACCCCCGTCGCCGGGGAAGAACTAAAACGGGAGGGGTCCGGAGGGGGCAGGAGCGAGAGAGCGAGCTCCCCCGTGAGGCGAGGGAGGGATGAAGGCAGCGAGCACCTCAACAGCCCCAGCCGGCGCCCCC
>VXBZ01006937.1:58356-98678 GCA_013399135.1 Heliornis fulica | reverse complement strand
AAAAAGTGCTTATTGTCACAAACTTTTCAAAAGCTTTTATGAATCACACAGTACACACAGATGATGACCCACAGATGAACAACTAAGCTATTGGCAACTTACAGGAAAGTTCACACAATGACATCAGCTAATTCTTTTGAAAGTGGGTACATTATCTGAGATTTAATTATTATGTATTCTGGTTACTCAAGAAGAATTTGGAATCTTTTGTCCCACTGTAACAATTACATGACAGATACACTGAATCTAGTAAACATGCAGACAGTTCTTAAACTTATCTTGATGGTAAATGTGTGATTTTGCAAGAGAAACAGATAGGAATGAGACTTGACAAGGGAGGGGAAAAGAGGTTAGCAGTCATCTCACCACACCAACCTTTTTGTGTACTGAATTTTCTTGCAGCCTTTACAAAAACAGATGCAATACCAGCGATTCAGAAAGCTCTAGTAACATTGCTAAAAACAAAACTATACAAAATCAAGAGTGGAGTCTTAATCCTTACTGCTATCTCAAGTAGATCCAAACCCAGAAATACTCAGACCTAAAGCTATGGGATTTATTCATGAACTAGTTTCTGGATTACTATTATGACTTATAGTGTTATCCAGTAAACCTATTTTTAGTGAGTTACAAAAATATCTTTAGTTGGTTAGTGATTAAAAGTTAGTAAAGAGAATGAGAAAGCAGGACAAGATCAGGGAAAGAGTTTATGAATAAAAAATAACAGAAACTGTGTGAAAAAAAATTAGCTTAAAAATTGGAATATCAAGTTTGCTGATATTCCTCGGTACATCAATTTGTTATTTTCATGTTATGCATATTGCTTCCAGCAACAGCCTATACCAAAACTTAATACTTACATATGCAGCCACTCGAAAGACTGTAGAAGTAATGTGTATTTCTTTTGTTTCAGGATTCTTTTGAACACTGAAATACAGTGGAAAAATACATACTTAATATCTACAGTAACCACCAATTATTAGAAATCTTTAATAAATACTTTTTTAATATATGCACTGTGGTCTCACTCAAATTTTATCAAGTTCAAATGAATAACTAAAATTCAACTTGTGTCACACTGACCATGGAAAGGTATGATGACCATTGTTAGATAACGTGGATATTATGACATTTGACTGAAAACTATTGAACGTATCTAAGCATCTGAGTTGGTTTCATTGTCTTCAGCTGCTAAATCACAGCACTACTACGCAGGCCTAGATGGCTCCAATACAAAGTTTGCATTTTGATAGCTAGAAGTTATGCAGATAAACATCTTGTAAAAATCTTTTCACATATTCTTTGAGAAAAAAAAAACCTCTGCTTCTTAGTACAGACTACAAGATGTAGCAGCAGTATTGGCAAATAAATGCAGACTTTAGCTTATTTTCAATTAATATATTGTTGTTTGGGTTCATTTTTCCTCCTTTGAAATGGGGTACATATAGACAGCTACGCAGCTTAGGATGGTATTAGTTCTGAATTTTAATATTTCTAGACTGCTTGCTGTGAAGACTGCCATTTCTTACATCACAGCTATTAGCAACACTAAGCTATTATTGCAAAGCATCCAGGCATCTCAACACATTTTAAACTGAAGTAGTTTTAAATGGATCATTTTTTCTTGGGTCTGCTTTAAGTCATGCTTACATTTCTTCATCAGTTTGATCATGTAGCTCCTATTAATTTATGCAGTTTCACAGATTCCTATTTACGTTGACTCACCGTGAAGCATTTGAGCCTTATAAATTCTATACTGATACACTTAGAAGAAACGTATAGTTCAAAACCTGTCTTATCATAAACAGGTTCAGTTCCTGGAAAAGGCCCCAAGATTTCCAAGCTGCTAGAGGATGTGTCCATCTCACCAGCTCCAAGCTGGCTGTGGCAGCAGTCCCCTATTGCCACTGCTTTCACAAAGCTGCTTTTTAGTAAGAATAACCAACCCCTAGTGAACCTACATCATCTTTGTTGATTCAGTCTCTCCAACCAATTAAAGAAACTGACTTTCCAATTAACTCATTTCATCTGTAATGACAGTCATATATGAATAAAGCCTCTACTATGAAGTTGATCTTTCCTGTGGTGAGTCAGTAAGGAGGCTTTCTCAGAATTTTTTGTTGCAACTGACACATCAATATACTCAGCAGCATTAAGACAGCATTGCTGAAACTGGTACTGGCCCCAGTTGTCTGCCTTACCACCCCTCTAGAGATTACTGCCTTCCCAGCAGGGACGGCTCAGCTGGTTCATGACTCAGCTCCTGAACCACTGCAGTTTACAGGCCAGCAGCATATTAAGATAAACTAACATGGATATCAGTTTATGCTAACGTCCTGGGCTGTAAACTGCAGCAGTTCAGAAACTGTTTAACCATCTCTGCTGAAAGACCGACAACTTTCAGAACAAGGTACAGAGGGTTAGTGGGGTTAGCGCTTTCTGCCTTGTATCACCACCTCTGAAAGCTACAGCTGTATTTAAGTTACTCCGGCATCATATTCTTGTGTCTGAAAAAAATGCTTTAAATTGCTGGTTTCTTCATTTATATGTTATATATAGGATATCAAAATAAGGTATGGCAGGGTATAGATCTTCCTATTTATTCCCCTGCCTTGAGAAATTTCCCCCTTGTGGTTAGCTTCCTGTAAGTCATTTTTCAGACTCCATGTTTATTTCTACTACTTTGGTTATTTTTAATGCAAAATACTGTAACTGCCAAAATCAGATGATTCTTCCCTTACTAACTTGAAAGAAACAAAGAAGTTGCTTTTGATAAACTTGTTTGCTCTATTTCTTTTTCTTCTTCTAAAAGGTTTCAGACAAAATAACCTTTTCTTCTTGAAAAGGATAGTACTTCCTTAAAAATAGTCTTTGTTCTTTCAAACTATTCACTGAATGTGCTAGTTTCTTCATCACTTTAATGTGCATCTTTTTTTCTTTTAATGAAGAGCAAACTTCCTCACTGTCTCTTGAATTACTGACAATATTTTATTAGGCTCTCTAAACATGAAAAGAACTCAGTACTTTCACATAAATTAATTTGTTTTGGGGAAAAGGGCATGGAGATGGCACGGAAAGAAGAAGAAAAGAACAGTGACTACAAGATATTACAACAGCTGTCACTGTGGAGAGACACTGACAGAAAAATCAGGAGTTAGGTACAAAAGACAAGGTTTATCAACAAAGATTCATATATTTTAATTATTTTTTGTCATGAATTTTGAAACGGTTTAGGTTGCGTAGGATATACACTTAATGCTAAAATTTTGGATGGTTTCAACTGGTCTTGGACTAATTACTGCTGGATTAGTAACAGACAACGAGTTGGGCATTAATTCATTAGGAAGTAATTATTACTCCTCTTTTTACAAAGGAGAAAATGTTTGTCATTTAATAGTTGTAGTTTGAATTCCCTAGCTGTGCTTGTAAAATATCTAGAGCAGTTAATTTTAAAAGATCATTGCATTCTCTCATAATAAAGCAATATACGTGGAAATTATTTAATAGAATGACATTGTGGATGTTTTGATATTATTTTGAGTGCTAGGGCCTTGGAGTTAGACCTCAAGAAAGGCCAGAAGAAAGTCTGTAAAAAGGAGAAGTGGGAAGAAGCTCGTAACAGGTTTGCCACTTCCAGCCCAAGAGATGCTTTTGTGGAACTCCTCATGCTGAGGCTGTTTTCCATGAGAAAAAACTGTTACTGGACCAAACCATGGTGGTGTGTACCTAGGCATACCATGACTAGAGTAGCTTCATTTGTGGAGGCTAATTTTTCAACCAGCTAGCAGCTAATAATTGTTGTACTACCCACTTGGTTTTCACCAAGTCTTCTGAACCTCCAGGACATAAAAAAAAAGCTTAAGAATACAGTGTACAAAATCTTTAATACAGTGAAAAGTTTTTAGTATCACTTGACTAAGAATAGAAAGTACTGGATGCAACTGTAATCCAAGGTAAAAAAAAAACCCAGGCTGGGCAGAGCAGTCTATAAAAGAATAATTTAAAGAATAGGTGGCTTTCAACAGGAATTTGAAGGTGACCCCTTTAGTAAACAGAATTTAAGAGACCACTGCTGTCATTAGCAATTATTTGCAGACAATAAAAGGCCATAAGAAAGTAAGTTTCATTGCTTTATTTCCTGGTGTAACCTGTGCAAAAATGAAGTACCTTGAACATGTTTAGGAGAAAACAACTCTTCATCAAAGGGAAGCAATAAAGTGAAGGAACTGATTGGATTTGTGCTTTGTCCTAGGTCAGTTCAACAACACAAGAACAGAAACAGCTGTAGTCAGTGCAGAGTCATCTAGGGCCAAGGATTAGAGTAACAACCAACTTGTTTCAGGTGCACAGTGAACAACTTAAAAGAAAAGGGAAGGAGAGCTGAAGCACTGATTTTTTTTTTTTGGTCATATTTCGTATTTCTGAAGAACCCACTTGATTTCTGTGAATGTATGATAGAAAAATATCAAAACTAATCACATAAAAAAGCACACTTTGGTGACTAATCATAATATTCAAATTAATAAGTGCAGCAATCCAAATTAGTTTTTTCCTAAAAAAATCTTCTCAGGATACTGATAACACTCAGTGTCTCTGTTTCAGTGGCTCCTCTAGAAGTATCAGCTGTTTACTTAAATAATTTCTTTAAGATGACCCTGAGAAACAGCATATGACTAAATCAACTTGCACCCTGAAAAGTACTGACCACTAGAAAATCTGAAAGCAGATATTAAAGCTTTGTAAACTTCTTTGGTTAAGTATTACAAAAAAAAATCCCCCAAACCAGCCAAATATTTTTGAGGTTTTTGTTTGAATACAGCAAAGTATAGACAAGCACTACAGATAAAAATTTCTTTGTGATTTAGAATCACTGGGTCTAATCCTTTCACTGTATATTTGTTTAGACACAAATTTTACTCATTTATTTAAAGACACTTTAAGAACAGATTTAAAGACAAATAGATCTTACACTTTTTTCCCCCCCAATATGCTTGTGTATAATCTTAAAATGGGAGACAAAATAACAATTGGTAATGACTCCATTCTGATAGAGCTGGGAAGAAAAACACCAGTTCCTCCTTGAAGCAATTTCAAGCCTTTGCAGTGTACACTCCAGTGCATTACTTAGTATCCACATTATCAGAGTCCTTGTACTACCTCACATTTCAGAGATCTACAACTGTTTTCCATTGTTGAGGTTAATATTGGTCTTTGTACTATCCCACAAATACTGTAATGAGTGACAAAGTATAACACAATATAAAATGTTAGTAATATCATTCATGGTCTTCATATTCCCATTTGCCTAGCTAGACATGAGTCTCTGCATAACCAGTAACTTCATTCCATTTCCCAGCAGCCAGAAAAGAAGAAATTTTGTCAGCACATGGATACATCAAATTGCCTTTTTTTTCTGAATTGAAACCTCTGATAATCATGTATCAAGAAAAAAAAAACCAAAACCAAAAACCCAAACCATTAAAATTCCAAACACCTCCATACACCAGACCTGGAAACAAATGTGTTAGTCCACTGTATCATGTTAACAGCCAGATTCTATCACCATTAGCTTTATGCTGCAAGAAGTATATTTGTGGAATTAAGAATGCCAAAATCTAAATGTATTTATATAGAGAACTCAAAATTTCAGCAGAAGTATTTAAATTTTTAAATCCTAAGACTAAAGCAGCTTGAGAGTAGTCCAAAAGTATACACCCAAGAGTTAATTGACATTTTATCAATGAGAGTGGGAATACAATTGGTTCTAGTGCCATGCCATGTTTTCAGCCGACAATTACAGAAAAAAGATCTTGAAAATGAGAGTGGATTATAAAACATCAATGTCTATGTCTGTAATATAACTGGTTTTATGTGGGACAGATGCCATTAAAATTCCATATAGCTGAAGATAAAGAAACATGCAGATTGATTAAAGACCAGCCCCATTTTTGAAGTAGTAATGCACAATAAATGTACACAAATCAATACACAGTATCTATGCACAGCACACACATGCACAATCGTATAAACCAGTAACCCCTTACCTCACCAAGTCTTTATATAAAGCTTTTGTAGTTTCCAAGTATGGGCCAACTACATCTTCAAACTGGCAAAATGTTCCTCCAATGCAAAGATGCTTAAAAAGACAGAACAGAAATTCCTTGCGATCCAATTGACTGAATATGTTGTAGTGATCTGAATCTTCCAGAAGCAACAACTTGTGGAACAAGAAAATAACAGAGAAATCAAAGAGACAAAAATTTCTTATTTGAGATGAAGTTTCTAAACAGTGCAACTACTTTGCTGTATGTCACACAGAATTTACCTCCGTATAGAAAGTATCATCTAGTGATGGAAATATATACGTACTCCTCTCTAAATCCTTCTTCCAATGATGTAATTATGTTCAAAATGTATAGATAAAATATAAAGCAGATTCACTGTCAGATTTGTGCCCACAAGATGTAATGCAAGGTTTTCCACAAGTCTTGGTTGATTACTCAGCATGCTAATGAAACAATCAATAATCTGAAAATAACCTAGCTATATTTGGTGTGTCGACCACTGCAAATCAGCTTTGTTGTGGTAACTTTGCCACGGTTACAGTTATCTCATGTTTGTAAAGCAATCCCAAGGGTCTCCCATAGGAGATCACTCAAACTTCACTGCAGACTCTGCTGAGTCTTCACCTGTAGCCTGGTTAAACTAGACATGCCACCCAGCTGCCTCCATATGTCTCACCTGCCTTTGTCATATTATTATGTGAACACAGAAAACGTTCTACATTAGTCCCAACACTGCCCACTCTAAGGGATGGACAAGAATTGCAACTCAGTATGACTACATGAGGTTTGAGTCACATCAGCCAAACTGCTGATGCCAAGGCAGGCAAACAGGTCCAAGACAGACCTGAGCTCACCGTGCAGTGGCCCTCTGTATAACAACATCACCACACAACCTGAGAAAAAGGGGTCAACTGTTGTTGACAGCCACCTCATATGTATCACAACACCTTTCTTGGCTGAAGCAAGAGAAGACGTGGCAGACAGGAAAGAAACAGATTTGGATATAAAGACCCCCTCTGACCCCAGGAGACAGTTTGCTGCCCCCTGCAGTCTGACGTCCTGGGATGCTGGCTCATTTAATTAGAAGCTTTGACGTCCTTCCTGGAAGGTTTTGACTCTTAATTCTTTCTGCCCTCTTACATCTTATGAATAGGAATCACATTCATTTCAAACAAACGTGAAACCTTCAGCTTGCAGATACACACATCCCTTCCAAGAAAGGGAAAATGGAGAAACTGAAATTATAATTTCTTATTTTAAATGTTGTCTCTAACTTTCTTACATCCAGTACCTTTAATTTTCAGAAAACTTTTTCACACGTACCCAACTTATAAATACATAGTATTTTGAGCTGCTAGGCTAAAAAACACATCTGAAATTCAAACCTGGGCTTGAGTTCTCTCCTTTTCCCAGAACTTTACCAGACAGACCAGTATTTCAGGCCATGTCCTGTAACCAGTGTCACTGGTTCAAATGCATTGCCTTCAAAGGATTTGCCAAGTGCAAACGAGTCCAACTCTATAATTATTAAGTACTTACGTTGATTATATATACAACGAAGAGCAAAATCCAGTTCTCCCACACTAGGCTTTGCTAATGCTGAACAAAATTGGTCTAGCTTATGAAGTCAAAAGAAACATACAGTGAAGACTCATGTTGATTAAGAAGGTGCCACTATTAGAGAGATTCTTCTTCAGAATAATCTGCTCTCTGACACCTCCACTGGAGTTTAACAAACAAGTTTTACCTTGCAGGCCTGTTCTTTAGTCTTTTTCCAGTGTTACACTGAAAAATAACTTCCTTTTTCACAGTCAAATTAGTAGCTGCATTTCCCCACACACACATCCAAGCACTGACTGTTTGAGGCAAAGGTGAGTAGGTTTTTCCCTTCTCCTACCAAAAATGAAAGAAGGCCCACCTGGAAAACAGCCACTGCTTTCACACATTCAGCACTGCAACACCTATAGCATTTCTATCACATGGCTATCAATTGTCCATTTCTATTATGGAATGTATATATATACATCAGGAAAAAAAAAAAAACAAACTGAAAATCTGTCCTTATGGTACCTAATAGAGTATAAAAATTGTAAGAAATTATTCATTGCTATACTGACCTTCCTTAACTCATCAGAGATGAGAATATCATCATAATACTCATCATAACATTTCACAATATCTCCAGTTTCTCTAACAACTCCTTCAGAATACAGTCGATCAAAAAATGACATGGAAATCTGTGTACAGGGCACCACTGTAGCTTCAATTTTTGTCACTCTGGAACCTGGAATATATAGGAAGGTTTCACTCCAAGTCTCTTGCAATAAATAAAATATGAGAATTTCCAAGTACTAATGGGTTTACAGTAATTTGTAATTTGAGACAGTGTAAAAACAATCAACTTCTCTAAATGGTTGTGTGTGGAATATTCTTTAATAAAATACAGATCACCTCAGTATGACTCAACCACACAGTCCTCAAAAAACAAAGAAATTTAAGAAATAAAAAAGTGTAAAGCAAACATTAAATTCATATGAACGGTGTCTTCCATTAAGGTTCATATGTCTGCTCCCTGCTGGGAACACCATCAACTGGAGCAAGTACTACATGAAACACCATGTGAATTCAACATCACATTAGATCAAGCCCTTATGAAATCATATTCCAGTTTAATCCTTAAGGAATCTGAGGGCGAATGCCACATTTGGCACAATGAAGTACAAAAGTTGATAGCTATAAAGACCACTCACAAAGTAAAAAACAGAATGAACACAGCCCTGAATTTGTGGTTTGGTAAGGTTTATATCTGAACTTTTTGAAAAATGTTGTAGCTACTGTAAGCTTTACTAACCAGCTATTTCAGAAGATGAAAAAGGTACTGTCAGCACTTCCTGTATGAATCTGCAGTATTATCTTTGTAATCATAAAGTACAGAGTACATTTTTATGTAATTTTTCTGTTTTCTGTGCTTACAGGTTAGAAGCTAGACCGAGCCAATGCTTGATCTTGCTGTTCACAGACATCTAGTGCCATTTGAAATGCCCTAAAGTATATCCTTTGATGAGTTATCTGTCCATAAGGGCACATATATTCCCTATATACAGTGTTACAACTGCAAATCTGTGTGGTGGTGTTGGATAACATGTGGCATCTCAAATAGCATTAGACTTTGGACTCAGTCCAGTTCCATTTGCTCTCTACAGCCCAAGTGTTCAGACCAAATGTTAGAACATATTCCCTGCTCATCTCCAAGTTTCCCCTGAACCCCTTCAAAGTGCTTCTGAAGAGGAGAGGGAAGGATGGCACAAGTGAACATGCAACACAAGGGCAGAGATAATCCCAGCATTCCAGATTTCCATGAGTTTACTCTTATCTTTTCTCCCTTGATGGGAGATTGTTCAACCACAGCACATTATCTAAAGGCTTTTGACCATAGAGTAGAAGATAAAAACCAGTGGTGTCCTGACAAACTGATTTAAAGGATCACTAAAGACTAGTATTTGGGAAATGTCCAAATGTCACTCTAGATGACAGTATTTCAGGAACAGAAGCATGCCAAGAAAGGAGGTATGAATCACAATGCTCCCAAGAACACTTACCTCTTCATTCTGATCCTAAGCTTTGCAAGCGTAACACAAACTAAAATTTCTTTTGCCCCCAGACTTAAAAAAGTAATCCAGGTAAACTGTACCACCTACCTGATCAATACTAAGAAAAAAAATAAAGAGAAGTCACAAGTTGATGGCTTGAAAATGCATCTACTTATGCTACAAATACTGGCATGAACTTTAGTTATTAGGCCAGTGTGATGTAAAGAAAATCAATAATAAAGGTTGGTATTTAATTGCTTGGCTTCACATCTACAGATAGGATTATGAAAAAGGGTACCTTTTATCGAGGAAAACGTTTAGCACGTTTCCCTTTCTGTTCACATAGGGACTGATAATAAAATAACCAACTTGTGTAGTAGCCAAAATCACAAGTTTAAAAAAAACATGACTTAATCTAAGAAAAAACCCACCTGATTTTTATTTATCTATTTATTTATGCTTCCTCCCACCCCATCACCTCCAAATTCCCCAGCTACCTTCAATGGGGACAGTATTTACAAGAGAATTATTAAGAGTTAAATCAGCATCTAATATAGAAGTGATTTTGTAAAGACCCATGTACCAAAAGCTGACTCGAGACTAATAAAAATCAGATGTTAAATGACTGGGAAAAAAAAAAGTTACATATTATATTTTCTCAGTTTTGTGTTCAAAGTATAAGAAATTGAGCTATTTATAGGCCTTCAAATTGTTAGGATTTTATTGGTGGAGGGGGAGGAAAGGAGACATGCTTCTGTGCTGAAACAAGATTTTATGAAAACTTTCATAAGGAAAAAATATTGAAGAGCTTTTTTAATCTACTCAGTAGTTCAGAAAAATCAAACTATAAATGGAAAATTTTAAATACACTGCAAGCTCCTATTCTCCATTTGAGAGGTGAGATTTGAAACTGGAGATTCCGAAGTTCCTAGAAAAGAGTGACCAGCTTTAGTAACACTGTAAAAGTGAGCAATAAAATAGGAAGAAATGCCACGACAACTCTGCAAGTGGAAACAAAGAGCTGAGAAATACTGAAGCAGATTAAGCTGCTTATAACAGCTAGCTCTGGAATATCTATAATGCACTGCCAATATAGTTTTAAACGAGCATGTTGCATATCAAGCATGGGGCAGATAAACCCCAGATTAGGTATACTTAAAATTCCTCCCAAGTTTAAGAAAGGTTTTTACCTCAGGGCAGCCTCTTAAAAGTTACTATATACAGAAGTGTTTATACATACAAACATACAAAATACAGGTTCAGTGCTGTATACTAAAAAGATGGTGTTTCAAAAGTAAAAGGTGCAGGTTGATGATTTATAGGTTTAAATGACAGCTAACATTTCTGCAAATTATAACCTGTAATGGTAGTCTAAAAAGCAGCCAATTTAAGATTACCTTCCAGATTTAAAAAACCCATTCCAAAGACAGCTGTCATTAGAGCTTCAAGTACATACAGCAACTCAAGAAACTTTTTTTTAGAGCTTCAAGTACATTCAGCAACTCAAGAAACTTTTTTTAGGCAAATACTGAATTTTTATTTCCAAAAGAAGACAGTAACCCCATCCCTCTGAAGATAACTTTTCAAGTGTTAATTGAGTTTAAGCAGATACAGTCCTGCTTCCCCAAGACTGATGACAGGTATAAGGCCCGTGATGTCTCCAAGGAAAAATGACTATTTAGTTTTCATTGCAGCTATTTAGAAATACAAGGCTCAAGACATAAGTTGGCAGGCATTAAATTTGCTGCTTCTATTTTAGAAATATTAAAGTAGGAGATGAAGGGGAGTTGGGACTTAACACACATGACAGAACTATCACGTATTCTACCATGCAGACAGGGAAAGAGAGGAAAAATCACCCCTACAGCAACAGGAAAAAAAGCGTGGTGTGGTAATAAAGTATCTGCCTGATCAAATGAAGCAGACTAGAGAATATCCATGTGTGCTGTTTACCCAAAATGCTGTATTTCAAGTAAAGTTAAAGCTGAAGTCCCTGAGACAATGTACTATTGTAGGATTCCACCAGGAATCCCAACACATGGGGGAGCTGGGAAGAGAGGTACATGATGCACTCTTTGAGTACCCCGTGTTTTATGCTACTTTTTTATCTAAAAGATGGAGACAGATGACATTACAAGCTGATAATGTTAAGGTGATGATAAGCAGCCAAGAGAAGAAAAAAATGAGATTAGAAACATGAAAAAAAACTAATAAAGAACTTTTAAAAACAGATTTTATGAAAAGAACATAGCAAGTGACAGAGAAGAGGTGTGGATAAATAGGAAAGTGAGATCATGCCCAACCAAATTAAAAATAAATTCTTACTGGGAAGGTAAAAGGGAACCACTGTCTGGAAAAAGACAAAAGGATTATGAAAACAAACATTCATAAAGCAGTATTATACAGAAATTTTGTATAATGCTGACATCTTTCTGTGAGTACATAAATACTTTCTGCCCAAGCTCATGGTGGGGAGAAGGGAGGTTTCTAAGAACGTATATAAACCACACTCACATTATGCATCCAAAGATTTCCCACCACCACCAAAGGAAAAAACCTTCTAACATTTTTGTTTGCAAGAGAATAAGTACAGTACCTAGAATCAACCTAGATTATCTAGTTTTCTTCACATTTTATAAAAGGCAAAATAAGCCCACGTCCAGGATTTTCTGTCAAGATTGGGAACTTGTTTTTAAAAGAGCTACTCCTCAGTGGTAAGTAAATCGTGTATCTGGATTAATATACTGGCATTTCTGAAGAAGAAAACGCTAGATTA
Organism: Heliornis fulica; assembly: GCA_013399135.1. NCBI lineage: Eukaryota > Metazoa > Chordata > Aves > Gruiformes > Heliornithidae > Heliornis > Heliornis fulica. Next base: position 86,247 of record VXBZ01006937.1, on the reverse strand, counting down.
TTTTTTTACCTCCTCCCACTCAAAGCTAATTCTTACTATATTTTCAAAAAATGCACATGAAGACTAAGTATAGAAAAATGTGCCAACATTCCTCACCAAAAATAGGCAAAGAATGGGAAGATGAAATTTTAAGAGCAAATGGGGTATACCAGCTGTCCAGGATTTAGAAAGGGAACCCTTCCAGTCCTCAGAACAAAATGCATTACTTCTGTGCAGAGGAAGTTTGAGCAGAATCAGGAGTTAAGCTGGGATACTTGGCAAGTGACCCTCTGCTCTTAACACGAGGTATGTAACCTAATGACCTTCACTACAGGGACTGGCAAGTCACAGGCTAGACACATAGCCTAAAAAAATTCACACGTAAGGCAGGAAGAGGTTTACCCACGGTTTGAATGAGATGTATTTTCTTTTTGCTTGCCAGAGTGAAAAAGAGGTACTTGAAGGGGAACGTGAGATTATTATTTTTTTTTTTTTGCATCTTGAAATATATATATTTCAATTGTTTTAACAGCCGGATACCGTTTGTGGAAAATGGATTTTGCTGACAAAAAGGTAGCAATGTCTAGTGTCGCTGTATATAGTGGGGAAAACCTATGCCAATTCCAGAGTTTAAATGGAAAAGTTAGAAAATTCCCAAAGCTCTACTAAACATTTACACAAAATGAACTATTTGCGGACAAACCAGAAGAAGTAAGGACGTCCCACTACCCCCTTTTAAAATATTCCTACAAGGAAAATCACTTTAGTGATACCAGAGTTCACAATATGCATAAAATCCCATTACACCACAAAATTTTGTGTGCCATTTACATAATCAAAAATGCAATTTCAAAGCGGTGTCATAAAATCATGTGCTATTTGCTTTCATTCTTTCTCTTTTAGTGTCTCATCCCCATCTACAGATATGATCAAGTGTTGTAAGAAGTAAATGACATGGCAACAAACTACAAGTCAACCTCAGGCCACGACTGCAGCTAGAACAGCCTATCACATGGCTCTCTCCCGTGCCCAGATCACTTCTGTTGTGCAGATAACGTATTGATATAAACTCGAGGCTGCACTCTATCTAATCTGCTGCTCTCTCAACTTTAATTTGTAACAGAGCAATAATCTCAGATCTATCCTAAGCAAGATGGTTGCATCTACAGAAGAGTGTCTTTCCACAAATATTATCTGAATAATTCCACAATTAATGTAGGTGGATACATGATCAGATCAGCTGGATGTCACAGACTATTTAAAAACACTTCCAGTAGCTTGATTTATGGATCAATACAGGGGTCAGGAAAAAAAAGTGTGAAACATGATAATTTAGTAAACAAACTAGGTAAGAATCTTCTCATTATTTAGTAAAAGAAGTCATTCTTTAAGGTATTTCAATCAGGTGAAAATACACATATATGAACTGCTGCTGTTACAAAATGGTAAACTAGAGGAAAACAAGTTACAATGCAGACTGTTTTATTTAAGATTAATTTATTCTAAATTTACCCAATGTAGTCCATTGTCCTGAAGCTGAGAGTAATTTCAAACTGGAGTTCACATTTTGATCATTAAAAAATGCCTGTAATATTTAAATAAGAGAATACAAGTCAATTAAATGAAACATAAAATCATCGTTTATATTGCCTTGGATACTTTCAAAAATTATAAGCATCCAATTAGTAAGTAGATTCTATATCATTTTTCAGTTTGGACACTAAATATCAGACTATCAAATACATGTTTTTTGTAACTCTGTGTAATCGGTGTCTTCTATATACTCAAGGTATCCTCTCTTAGACTAACAGTCTAAGAAAACACAAAAGGGTCATATGAAATCCTTGGAGACACTGCAAATGGAGGAAGAGCTGAAACAATTCTATCTCTGCATGCAATTTTGTTGAAGTAAGAAATTAAATGCTAATTATGATTGCAAAATTTACATTTTGAAAATAAACATGGAACTCGGAGAAGTTCTGAGACAAACATTATTAAAGAGATACAGAAGAAATACATACCTCATTGAAAGGATCGAGATGTTCCACAGTAAAATTTTGAAGCATTCAATCTTACTAATTTATCAATTAAAAAAGGAGACAATCATAGTAATCTTGGTAGCTGACAATTTAACATTATAAATAAGCCAATTACAAAAACCTGCACTTATGTATATGCATACAAGCAGAGCGAATAATCATTGAAGAAACTGCTAAGAAAATGATGGGGTTTTCTTTGGGTCTTTGCATCACCTAATATATCTCTTTACCTGAGATACAGGGAGATCAAACCGTAATGTAATGGTCCCTCTGTTTACAGTTAACTCACAGCCACTCAGACTTCATAATTCCACAGTGATATTTTTTACATTTTTAATTCAAAAGAGACAAGCATTTAAAAGGTTCAATACATATTTTGAAAACTTCAATCATTTGAATTATCATCAGCAAGTGAAATATTGGTGTATTTCTGTGTGAATTTCTTTAAAATACAGAGAAGCTGAATTCTTTATCCAGGATCACAATATAAAGTAGACATACAATTAAACAAAGAGTTGTTTTTAAAACAACAGATGTAAAAAACACACTGTTTCTATACTCTCAAGTTTTCTTTCTACTGTCTGCAAATAGATAAACTGATTTCACATCACAGACAACATAAGTGAAGGAAACAAAATCAACACGAGACTTGAGTCTCAAAGAGCTGAGAGCCCAAAATTCAAATATAAATTGTATTTTCAGAGACATGGTGCATATGCACATCTAATTGCAAGGTGTATTTACTGTGACAAAACAGTAATAGATGTGAGCAAGCTTAGCAACTGCATGTACACTATTTAAAGTCCCCCCAGGGGTGGAATTCACAACATTTATATGTGATGGCCAAGATCAGCATCCAGTTCAGACTCTCATTCTTGGAGAAACTTGAATGACTACGTTGTTCCCTCTTACAACAGATTAACATTAATACAGACTAAAATATTTTTTTTCTGGACAATACAGTTAACCCACAAAGGAAGACTTGAGTACGTCTTGAGCACCACAGAAGTCACCTACTTTCTAGGAGACAGTGAGCAGGCGAATAGCATGTTAACACTGCTATGATGTTTGCCATTATACAGTTTTCCAAAGACTATAATTTCATGTAAGAAAAGTCAACTTAAAATATAAAGGAATTAAAAGTACCAGCACAAATTCATCCTTTTGGTAGGGCTTAAACTGCTGGTCAAAACTGAATGCTTGTGCTGTGATCCTGCCTTGCATGGACCTTAAATGGGAAAAAAAAAAAAGAGATTATTCTGCAGACATACTAGGTACTTACTCTGCAAACTCCTCTAGGTACACTACATAAAGTCCAATCCTGACCAATAGTTATACTTTCATCTTTCTTTCTTATCACCTATAACCGCCTCCCTTGGAGGGGTGAGGGAAGCACAACCTCTGCTCAAGCAACTTCAGAGCAACGCTGAGAACCTGAAACGGGCCGTGCCTAACTGGCAGACAGGGGCAAACGCCTTGCACCTCAGCACAAGCCTTTTACGTGCCCGGAAAACACTGACGAGACTTCCATTTAAAGACGGGAGGCGAGAAGAGACACACGGAGCCGGCACCGCCTCGACGAGGGAACCCTGTGAGGGCGCGGCGACGACGACGACCCCGTCCCTCTGCACCTCCCATCCGCTCCTCACTGAATTCCTCCCGCACAGAGCAATCCTACTCCCACCATTTGAATAGTCGCTCCCGGACGTCCTTGTCCTCCAAGCAGGAGAAAGTTTTCTGTGGCAGAGAGCGGAAAGCGAAGCCCGCCGCGCAGCGCCCATCCTCGGCGGACATCTTCCAGCACCGGCGGCGGCTCGGCGCTTGCCATGGAAACGCTGCCGTGCGACCGGTGCGTGCCGGCGCGCTCCCGCCGCGGGCTTAGCCTCGCTCAAGCGTTCCGCCGCCCAACCAGCTTCCCCTAGAGGGACTGCAGGCACACACACGCCCCTCCTGACAGGATATCTTTGACTTTTACCGATAAAATGTCCTAATTAACCATCGGTCTTCACCCCTCTCCTCTCTCTTTTTTTGGGTACGTTAAGAGGAGCGTAGCCAGCAGGTCGGAGGAGGTGATCCTTATCCTCTACTCTGGAGTCCTGTGTCCAGTTCTGGGCTCCCCAGTACAAAACAAACAGGGATCTCCTGGAGAGAGTCCAGCAGAGGCCACAAAGATGATGAAGGGCCTGGAGCATCTCTTCTATGAGAAAAGGCTGAGTGAGTTGGGGCTGTTCAGCCTGGAGAAGACTGAGAGGGGATCTCATCAATGTTTATAAATATCTGAAGTGTGGGAGACAAAGGGAGATGGCCAACCTCTTCTAAGTGGCCTGTGGGCACAGGGCAAGGGGCAATGGCCACAAGTTGGACCCCAGGAAGTTCTGAACCAACATGTGAAAGAACTTTTTCATGATGAGGGTGTCGGAGCACTGAAACAGGCTGCCCAAGGGAGTTGTGGAGTCTCCTTCTCTGGAGATACTCGAGACCTGTCTGGATGCCTACATATGTGATCTGCTCTAGGGAACCTGCTTTGGCAGGGGGCGTGGACTTGATAATCTCTCCAGGTCCCTTCCAACCCCTATAATTCTGTGATTCCTTCCGCATAAGCTCCTGGAAAGTTCCAGCTTGCCAAAGGATAGCCTAGCAGGCCCACATACAAAGGCAGGGACTGCCATTACTGACCTAATCAATGCCGCCCACAGTAATGTAATGCCAGAACAAATTATGAAAAGCCCAGAGTTGTGGATGATGAAGTTCTGATGAATCAGGGCTTCCCGCTCCCCAGGGTGTTTATCCATTAGCAAGTAGTGAGGCCAGGCTTTCAAGCTCTTCCCAGTGGAAAATTCAAGGAAAAGACATTACTTAAGAAAGTTATTTCTAGGAGCCCAGTAAAGCAAAAGAAACCTTGCAAAAGTTGGGGAATTTCCTGCCCTTTTCTCAGGAAAACAGAGTTTAAGGCTGCTGCACATCTCATGCTGTACCTTTTAGTAACCCACACTTCCCCTCCAAAATCTGTTCTTCAGTTGCTGCAAATGTCCTGAAATGTCTTTTTCCTATTCATCTGCTGCTTGGGTTTAACAGCTGACTGATTTCTAATTAAAAATAATAATAAACTGAACCATATTCGATTAAAGAGCAGAAGAGAAAGGTGCAGCATGCTATGACAGCAGGAAGCAGAGCTGAAACAGGTGTTGTGCACTCCATTGTCTCATCAGCCTCTAAAAGGCATCCTACATCCTTTACCTTGTAAGTACATGGCAAACAGGATTGTGCCAAAGAAATCCAAATGAAATAGATATCATAAACCTGTTAAGAAAACACATTTAACATAGTTTCAGTAGAATTCTTTGCTCGCTAACTAATCACTAAATTTTGTACAAGAGGGCTGCACTTCAGATGAAGTTATTGTGTAGCAGCTATGAGATGCTTAGGAGCCATTCCCCTATATCTTCTCTGTTCTGCTTTCTCCATGTGTTTTCCTCCACTGTTGTGGTTTCTTTTTTTTTTCAAAAATGTCTTACTTACATCAAGAAAACAATAGAAAGAAAAAAAAAAGCTAGACTATCCTTTAAGGTAAGTAAAAGAGGGAATAAAGAAAAAGTGTGCCTTTCTTTTTGGTATTTAAATATGATCTAAAGAAGAGTCACCTGAAACAAATTATTATAACCTTATTCTCAACATGCCTCCACCTACTCCAGCACTACCCCATCTGTTCCTCTTACCACTAATATTACTAGCCAGAGATTAAATAGCCAAAGTGAAAGAACTGGTTTGGGTAGGGAGTGATGAGTAGCAACAACTACCAAACACATAAATTCTTAATTTCAAGTTGTGTGGACCCGAATACAGGGTATTAAAAAAAAAAAAAAAAAAAAGCAAAACTTTAGGTGTTTTGCAGCAAAAATTCCTACTGACTTTAGTGAGGATTTTCTCTGATTAAAGTGTTGAACCAACAACCATATGCTTAAATCCCATCAAAATCTAGAGTGTTTAAATGCTTTGATGAATCAGGAGTAAGGAAATGAGTAAGGACTTCAGGACTGGCTCAGGAGGATCAGGACAGGAAGCTCTAAACTATGGAATTAATTTCCTTAATGTTGTGCCATCTACCTATCGTTGTTTTATAATTTAACATTTCCAGTTTTAAGTTTACAGTAATAAAAGTTAAACTGGGACTTTCAGTTTAAATACCGACCTCTGGTGTCATTCAAAATAGTCTAAAGTAGAAAGTCAGACACAGAACTCTTTTAAACATAAGAATTTAATTTGTTTTTTAAAAAGTTAAAGTATAATCACAGAGTATATATATATTAAAGTATAATATCACAGAAGATATTTGGAGAGTGGAAAATATACTACTCTGCTACAGAATTAAGTCTTGTTGGTATATATTATTAAGAAATAGTAGTCCCTCGCTTTTGACCAGACTAGTTTTCAGCATTGTTTGCTTTCCACATATTTACTTATATGTGATTTTGAAGAGTTTTACAGTCCAGAATAAACTGTGGGCCTGAAGTGCAAAGCAAGCAAACCAGCCTTTCCATAGCAAACAAAAATCAAATTACAGAGGACCAGCCCTGTTGCACCTTTGCAAAGTGCATCAGTCTTTAAGGCAAAGGTCAGCTGGTGACAAAGCAGCAGCCCATTCCAGTCCGGAAGGTTGCAAAGAACCTGAACAGCAACTCTTCCTTCCCTCCCTTCCTTCCTCCCTCCTCCTCTCCCTCCTTCCCTCCCTCCTGCAGAAACCTTCAGCATCACTGAGGGATAGTTAAGCCATGTGAATTAGCCAAATGGAGGAAGAAAGAAATAATTATCACTATATATCTGTAAAAGAAATTTGTCTTTCCAGTGTTAAAATACTGTAGGAAAAGTCTGATGGAGAAAAAGTTAAAGTCCAGTTCTCACATCTTGCCTGTAATGACTAGAACCCCCCAGAATAAAAAGCACTGTATACTATGGTGAAGCTTAGCTCCCATAAAAGATACAGAGAGTATCAATGTCCAGTTCTAGGCACTTGCACTGATAAAAGTCTCCATGTTCAAGTCTACAATTGTAGAGTGACAGAAGTAAATTTTCAATATTTCTATATTAGCAACTAGGGAGGACTAGTATATCTGAATTCCCCTGACCCCGAGTGTTGCCCTTCAGTAATCTAAGGCTGCAAGGCAGGAGTCCTTGTTTGCTCCGGAGACAGGCTTTGGATCCTTGGGTGGAGGGAAGCATCAACACCTCCACTTGCAGAGAACTGCCAGAGGTTTCCTTTTAGATCACAAACAAAGCTGGCCACCTTCATACCATGGAACTACAGCCATCATCCAGGAAGAGGGAGATCTGGATTTCAACCTCTTTTGGCATAGGAAAGTCCAAGCTCACAAATTTTACAGCTAAAGTGCCTCAACCACTTGGGCTGGTGTCATGTTCCCTGACTTAACTGTCCTAGCAAGCTTATCTCTGGATCAGTGTTAGGACCCTGCAGAGAGTCAGCAACTACTTTTTCCCAGCTATGTGCCCAACTCTGCAATGACAGCTGAGAGAAGGGCTGAGTGGGACAGAGCTGCAAAGAACCTCCATGGCAACCTTGTCCTCTTGGCTTGGTAACTGCATTTCAGCCCCAGCTGCTGCCCCTGCACCTTGATGGATCTGCATGGATAGCACGCCTGTGCCTGGCCATGAACCCCACCAAGACCAAGCCTGACCTCAGACTCAGTCTGCGTCATAACTATGGACTGCTCTGGTCATCTGGATTTGTGGTTGAATGTGGTCCCTGACAGCAAAACTTCTTTCTGGCACTGGTTGAGGTGCTGGGGGACAGAGCTGTGCCAGCGTGGGCACTGCCTCTCTTGCCTCTTCCTCAGCCTTGGCTCCCAGCTCAGATCATCTTATATGGCAGCCCTCTCTTGCTGCTGCCTGACACATAATCTATGGTAGAAAGATAGTCATGTTTGTGATAGGTTTGTCCACGTTGCCTGTTTTAATCAACTTGGTCTGAGTGACTGTTCCATGAATAACCTCTGCTTCCAATGGACATGTGATATATTGCTTTAAACATACACTGCAGCCTATTATGAGGCTTAATTCAAAAAGCAATGCTGAAATAGATCGTTAACAGCTGGCACCATAAAAAGTATTTAAAGATAAGTAGCAAAGAAAATATGTGAGTCTGAATACTGAAAGTGATTATAGGTATCAAAGCAACAAGCACTGCAATGCCTACATTTTCTTTGTTCCTCAAAAAGAAATACTGGAGATGCACAGGAAGAATTAGAGTGAGGCCCAGGAAACTCAACACAGTGTGTGTGACACCATCCAGGCCTATCCAAAGGGGAGAGGATTCATGCACTTAAAGTCTCATTTCTCTTACACAGTTTCTGTACTCCTCCGGAGATTCGCTGCCTCTCCTTTGAAGGCCGGTGTCTAAACACCCTTTCTCTAAATCAGATAGTTTGCTGTTTCTTTGAAACTCAGCAGAAAGGGGTTACTGAGCTGCTGTTCCTCTTTTCAAGCGATACAGGAGTTGTTCATATATGCAAGTACTAACTGAAATGCCCAGTTTCAAATTCACCTTATGCTTTGAGAGTTCAGAACTGTAATTCCTTTCTTCTAGGAGCACAAGCCAAAACCACACAGCTTATATACATATTTTTCATACACATACAAAAACTTACAAGGCATCTGGGTAACTGTATCTCAGCAACTGTTTCCCTATGTAGAAAATGTTTTACTGTAGTAGTTGGAGAATATAAACATGAATTTGTCTCCATAACTTCTTGCTTAGGGCCTTTAGGAGGGAGGGGGAAACTTGGGGGTGTGTTCAAGTGCCAAAGACTGTTTATTACTTTTATCCAGTGACTGCCTGGATATTATGAAATGCTAAAGAAATCTTGGAATTAGGCATGCAAATTCATCAGCAATTCCATTTTAAATGCTTTTAAATGATTCTGAATAACCGGGTGTGTCCTATCCCCTTCCCCCCATCCCCCCAATTATTTTTAGACAATTGTGTAGCCATACTGTACAGTATTCTGTGTTTGACTCAGCATTGCTTTTACATACATATTAAGAACTATTGTCTAGAGACACGCTTTTTGTCCATTGATTTTTCACATTTCTTGTGTTGAAAACAAATTCCTCTAAAGTACAACAGTTCCTCTCTCTTCTACCTGCATGGATACAGCAGTACAGGCTACAGGATGTACTGTTTTTCTCTGAACAGTGATCAAGGCATTTGTAGGAGTGACTGAAGCTCTAGATGATGGATGCTTGATTCAGTTTCTTGAACTTGGTGTCTGTTACTATTTAATGTCCCTCAGGGACTGGAACATTTTCATGGAGCTGTTGGATGTGACACAAGACCTAGAGGAGACCTGTGGTCCTGGACTGGTGGGCATTTCAAATGGCACTAGACCTAGAGGTGAGAGCTGAGACCTAGAGGTGTGTTTCAGCTTCAGAGACTTAATTTTAGTTGTCTAGTTGTAGATGTTTGCAGGTCAGCTAATCTTCCATTATTATCAGGTGAGATCAAGATGTCAGCTTAATTGCACGTAGAAGAATTTCAGGTGCCCAAGCTACCTTTCAGATTACCCCAGATAACCCTGTTCCAATTTTCTGGAATGACAGCTAGAGGCTGAGTCTACTCTAAGTAATGATATATCTTCCAGCTCCGTAAGTGCTCTGCTTTTAAGTCCACTCTGCTTTGTCTTGATGGAACCAGGAGGCCATAAGCAGGCATCTGTGTTGAGTCCCTAACCAGTACTGTCCTTAGAGTCAATGAGAGGACTTTACAGGGAGCGATACTGTATTTGAGGGATTGATAAAGGGTTTCAGTGAGGGAAAAGCAAAGCTTAATTTCAGAAGGAAACTGAGTGGGGCTTTCCAGCAGGATATATTTCCAAAAGAAACCCCAAACTTAGTGAAACTTTGGAGAAATGTGAGAGTGATGAAATTAGCAGACAACAAGCAAAGGCTTACCTAAGGTATTGGTTGTACACTGGAAGAGATGCATCAATTCAGCATGACATGAATGGCTTGAAATTACGTTAGTCAGAACCCACAGAGACCTTTATTTTTCTCCTGCAGTGCATGTGAGCTGAGTGTTTAGAACACATCCTGCCCATCAGTACACTTTGCTTTGAAAAACGTACCTGGTGAAAAAACAGTGGTCTCAGCTGATGTTAAAGTCAAAGGCTGTTAAGGGTTAAACCTAGTGGCCTTTTATCTTCCCCGCCCCCCCCCATCAAGAAGGTAAGGTTAAGGCAAGGAGGGAAGCTATTAACATATAAGATTTGGAATGTAGCACTGTTGCCTAACAGGACCTCTGTCTTTGACGTTAAATTCAGTCTTTTCTTGAGGGCTGGCAAGCAAAGGCAGTTCTATTGCTCTCTTAAAATCTGGGTAAGAGGTCATGTGACTTCTGCGTTCATAAAAATAGCTTCTATTGCAAAACCCAGTTTCCTTTGTCTGCTGTTTATACTGTTTAAACAAAGTTTATAAAGTATTATAAAACAAGGTACCTGACAAGCATCCTTCATAGCATAATCATGAATCTTAGCCTACACCATCTGAGAGTCTGGCAATCAAAACTCTGAACCCATCTGGGAGGGTGGAGAAACTAAAATGATGAGGTCTTTGCTGAACTGCAATATTTGTCCTTTGAACTTATAAAATGTCTTATGTTTGGGGGATTATTTTAAACCTTGTAATGTAAATACCTATGAAGATTTTTTTTCTTGCTTTTGTTTCTAGTCATGTAAGGAAATCTAGTCTATTCCATCCTGCCTAGAAAGGGGAAGAAAAGATGGGCTTCACTGTGAATTGCTTCTTTTAGGCTTTGGAGGACTAAAGTCCTTTCCCAATGTGACCATAAAGCTTCTACTGCCATTTAGCAAGTAATTTAGCACTAGACCACAAATGACATAGAGGGTAGCATTGCGCTGAGATGCTTATCAAGATCTAGATTATTAGTTATATGTCTGTGTTACCACTTCAAAATGTGAATATTTAGAGAGATCCCCTGAAAATCCCCACTCTTAAGAAGAAAGAAAAAACAACCCAAACATTAAAAAATGCCTAAACTAGCTAACAGGAAACAGTATCTGGCAAAAGAAGCTTCATAAAAATTATGAGAGCTGATACACGTGCCAGGAGTGAAGTCTCCCTGATTTCAGATGAATATTCTGGTTGATAATTCTACCATATTCATGATCTTCAGCCCTGCAAGTATTACACTTCTACACAAAGAAAGAGTTTCAGCTGTGAGACTGAAGAAGATCTGTCCTCTACTGCCTTCTGATCTGGAAGTTATAAAAGTTATAAAAGGCAATACATAAATACACATTTCCTCCTGTTTACCCACATCAATGAAAGGATAAGGCTAACACAGCCACTGTCTCTCTTGTTTTGTGCAGGATTCTGCCTATGAGGACATCTCTGAAAAGGCTTACTGAATTGGGCTTGCAAGTCACATGAAAGAGGAAAGTCTATTCTTTGAATTCTGGTGCTATTTTGGTGTAGGACAGATGTTTCACAAAGTCAAGGTTAAGATCTTTGTAGGCTTGTCATCAGAGATAAAGAAAATAGAAAGAAAAGGGTTTTTATGGAGGGATTCTTTTTTTTCCTTTGGAATTTTCCATCTGACTGTTTTGCTATTTTCCCCCACTAATTATGATTTCCACAACAGTCAATAGACTACCAGACAAGACATTTATTTCTAGAGGTAATGCCAGTACCTCCTGTCCTAGGAAAGAGAGAGTAAGAGATGTGTGTCATGCAATTTGGCCTGCTCAAAGTGAGATTAAGATTCTGCCAGTGATCTGGTGAAAATTGATTCCTTGCTAAGCATCAGGCACTATGACTGTCCTTGTTCACCTCTGCAAATGAAACTCCAGGACAGACAGGCATGTCTAGGGACCTAGGGCTAATAAATACCTGGAAGCAGATTGGCACTCATGTAAATGTCTGAAGCAAAAGTTTCCTGTTATTCTGCTCAACCTAAGAGGCAGACTATAGCAATCAGGACTAATTGAAGAGTGAGGGTAACCTTTCAAGGATATCTGTTTTGAGTGCATTAAGGCAGCACAGCTTGAAATCAACAAATACAGGGTCGGTTTAGGAAACACTAGTTGTCAAAACAAAACTGTCACCTCGTTTGAACAAAAACTTCACTTTTCTGTGTTAACTACAAATGAAACAGGAATTAGGTTAGAAATAGGAAACCATTTTGGTTTGAGTTCCAGGAGTTCTGTGGTTGATTCTCACTTGCTGGCAAATCTGGGTCTGCTACAGATTCACAGTAAGTATAGCTGGATAATATACTTTGCACATGCAAAAATATCTTGTAGCATCTGTCCATATATTGTCTTCCCCACCAGGTGTTTCCACCTCCTTTCAGTCCTCAGGTCTTATAAATCATGCTGTGTACTTAGAGCATTAGCATTGATTCCATCTCCCTTTTGACTCCATTCTGGAAGAATCAGTATAAAAGAGCTGAGCTTCCTCTTTGCTTTCCAAATGAGTGGATGTGCCTCAGTTACTAAAGGAGTACTGTCCTGACGTGGAAATGACAAACTCATTGTAGGATACACACCTGATAAGACTTTCACATGTTTATTATCCTGCACATTATCCTCTGAATAACATGAAATGCAAATGCTTTCTTAAAGTCTTTCAAAAAATGTATACCTTTAACTTGGAATAACAAGAAGCCAAATTGAGCCATGATCTATGAAAATTGATGGAAAATGCTAAATTCCATCCCCTGCAAAAATAAACAGGATTATCTGTCCTGTTGAGCTGATGTGATGAATGGGTGATCTGCTTTTATTGCTTAGCAATGAGTCTCAAAGAGAAGTAGTAACATTTTACTTTTTATTTTAACACTTTCTGTATTTAAATGTGTAAATTAAAACTCTTCTTGCTAGAGCTAGAGCTAAGAAGTGATTGCTAAAGGTTACAATTTTCAGAATCAGAGGTCCTGACAGAAGGATGTGAAGTCTTATTCTTCTGAAGAATACGTGATTTGCAGTGCCTGGTCTGGCTCCTGGAGGGAACAATGGGAGTATTGCCATTTTTTCTTAAATTGCAGTTGTCTTCTTAATCATGTTGTAGTTCAGCTGAGGAATATTTAGACTAGAGTGGTAAATGTTTGGGTATTATGATCCTCCTAGAAAAAAAAAATAAGGGAAGGAACATTTAGAGAAATTATTTATATAACAACAGACCCAGAGATCTTTGCCAAAATATAGACTAGTTGTGCCAGACACGTGCGTGTAATGAAACAGTCTGTAATCTGAAGGGTTTTTAAGCCTGTACCCAAGACACAACAAGTAGGGAGAGGATAAGGTGCTTTTAATAAACCCACAACTTCCTTCAGAGTTTAAAAAAAATCATCTTCTGAATGCAATCTGAACGGTACACAATCTGATGCTTTTCTTGGTAGCTTGTAAGTATTTTCTTATTCCATAAGGTCAGAGATGCAGAGATTTTTCCAAAAGAATGTTCTAGCATAAAATACTATGCCTGACAAGCCTTTAAATTTGCTGTAAGGTTTNTTGTTTGTTTGTTTGTGTTTGGTTCTGTTGTGGGGGTTTTCTGAGTGGGGTTCTTTGCTAGCCATTTTTCTTCTCCATTTTAGGTTCCTGAAAATGATTCAGATGCTATTCCCACTACAGTTACTGAGTTCTGCCTTTTAATTCAACAGCAGAAGAGCTGGAGCCATACATATTATCCATATGTCAGTATGTTGAGATGCGAGCATATCACTCTCAGTGGATAACTAGGTTTTCGATCCTAATACACAATTTTAAAGATCAGACTTTTAAAAGTTAGATTGAGAACACACGCTGAGGATTAATAAGAGAACTTCAGACTATAAGCAAGAAGAGGTTTCAGGAAGCAATTTTTTATACCTAGATATTTATATCCTATTATTTTTCATAAATTAGATTAATGATGCCAGATTTGGCTCTAAGACAAATTTGATTGAGTTGGAAGCACTGAAAGCCATGTTACATATGTAAAGCGGCCCTTGTATAGAAGTTAACTCTGATGTTAACTGAAAAAATTTCAAAAGCATTGGCATTTAGCTCCCTAAGGAAATTGAAAACATAGTCAGAGTTAACTTATCCCCATTCATTCTGCAGTTAGCAAGCAACTTAAAAAGTTGGCAAGCTTCCCCTCTGGGGAAAAATAAACATAAAATCCAAGCGACTGCCCTTCATGGGATCCTGTTTATTTTGAATGTCTTCTTATTCCAGACTTTTATTTTACCAAAATCAACATGTCAACTACCTGCTAGTGACGCATTGATAGTAAACCTTTGCAACATTATCAGAACAGACAGATTTCTCAGGCTTGGATCCTATCATTGGACAAAAGCCCTTAGCTAGACAATACAACAGCATGATTTGTGGGAAAGGCGGTGTTAAAAGCCCTTAATTGGCATTAAATGGAATCAGAATTGTTTGCTCCTTTTCATCTCATTGAACATACAGACTGTTTGGCTGTGTTTATTCTGCTGAGTTGATTCAAGCCTTGAGGCTGAATAACACTGGCTGGCTTGTGTCCGCACTCCACAGGTCAACTCCCTCTACAGCTGACTTCTCTCAGGGACAACTGAAGTGGTCAGAATCAAGGAAAGCACCAAGAATTAAGTAGTGTGACAATAAGTGTGAATGCCCAAGTTTGTCACCTGGCCTTCCTTGGTTTAGTTTAGGAGTATAGACACACCCTAAAGAAAAAATAACAGTTACTGTGAAAACTTAAAACCAAATGACCAGAGCAACAGTGAGGATAAATCAATTGGATATGTGAGTCTGTAGGGATATATGTCACAGCATAGGAAGAGGGCTCCTCCCTAGGATTCTCAATAATATTCGTGCCTGGAGAAGCAAAGCAGAGACCTGCTTCTCGAGATCATGATCAGAGTCATGGCTCAGGAAGAACTGTGTGGCAGCTGTGCTTACAAGGATCACACATACCCCGGCTATGCCTGCCTGCACCCAGGGGCAGGTTACCCCTGCATGTACGTGCACACGCACATACACATATGGGAGACAAAATTCATATGCATATACATAGATATACAGATAAATACTTGAAATAGAATGAGCACTGCTCTCCAATTTGTGTAAAACCAGTTTGTGCTATGCCACTCTGTATAATTTTAAATTTTAACTAAGAAGTCTTCCTAACAATGGAGCCATTGATTTGAGTATGGTCTTTTTAAGACATTGCCCTGGGCTGCTGTTGGGAAGCTGCTTCACAAGCTGCCAGATATGTTCTTGTTGTGTAACACCAAGGGTGGCTTAGGACATGAAGCCACGGAGAGGCCTGCTGAAATAACTGGGTAGTCTGGGAGAAGCCAAATCCAACATGACTTGAATTCATACTGTATCTTCACACAGTGTGGGGGTGGGACACTGGCATATGCCATCTCTTGGTCTCTGCCTAGCTCTTTCCAGCCCAGGAGCAACTGAGCTTGCTCCATCTAGTGTAAATCAAACTTTTATAGCACAGTTGGTAAGGTTGGATTGGGAAATTATTTCGGTAACATTGAAAACTCTGCTTTGAAAGGTTGAGTTTAGGGATTAGGAAGGTGTAGTATCAAAACTACACTCCAGTTTAATATTGAGCGTGCCACTGCAATATTGAAAACACATTAAAATATCCACTATGATGGCCAGATTATCTTTTTTGAAGTTAAACCATGTCCTAGGCACAAAGACATATGATCTGGCTGCCTGATGGAAACTGTAAGCCACATTCATAGCAGTATGTCTGAGCCAATACATTTTATTAGACTCTTAAGCCACCTCTGCAGCTACACTGGAAGCATGTCATAATTCAGGGGATGGGTTTAGGCACTGTTAATGGTCTATATAGTTTAACTGGCAGCACAGTCCATGGTACGGCCTGTGCTGGCTAGTGCTTTCCCAGACAGTGTCCAAGCCCAGCTCAGTCCCGGGACTCTTCCCAAACACAATATGAGCAAAGCCACCTGTTCTAGGTGAAGAGAGTTTAGCTGTGTGGCTTTGAGCTGCAACGTGCCACTCACTTTTGGAGCTAGAGAATTGGCTCTGGGTCATTTTATTTATTGACAGAGATATAGCCAAACTAATCTATGCAGAGTCAGATTAGCTTCTCTGCACCCAATGCACCAGTTGTACTGAATGTGTTAGGAGTTGGGATGTAGAGATTTCAAACTTTCACAGTTTAGGTTTGGAAGCATATTTTTTCATTTTGTTGTGGAATGCCAATGTTTCAGTTGGATAAAGGAGAATTTTCTCCAGCTGAACAAAGTTGTATCTACTGGGACATGAAGAGTTTGGCCAGGGCATGCCACAGGTACATATTCACTCGAGAATTTGTGTTATAAATCCTTCTGTCGCTAATATTGTTAATCTTCTCTTGAGATCTATCTTAAAAAAATAATAAAGTGTGCCAAGAGAGAAAGTGAAGAAGTCAGTAGACCTCTACTGAGTCTGTCCACAATGGCATGCATCTCGTCTACCTTCTATGCAGGGCTTATGTTGGAGCTAGTCTCTAAACTCTGTTTCAGATCAGAGACAAATAGATAATTGTAGGGACTGATTCATCTGACTTACTTAAAAAATACAGGGGCAGATGAATTGTGTCTTAAAATTGTCTTTCTATCTGTTTTATAGGAAGCACGTGGCAGTTATCTCAAACAATTTCTACACATCTGCAGGAGACATACAAAACTTTCAGTTCCCCAGTTTTCAGCGGTACCATACAATTATTTTTAACTTTTTCTTCAACCTTTTTGAATAAATACATAAACAGCAGCAGCAGCAGACTACTAAAGGGTACTTTCGGTGTAACATCCAGTCCCCGCATGGTGGCCAGGCAGTGACAGGCAAGGGCACAGACCTCAGAGGGATATGGATGACACATGGTGGCCCTGGGGGCAGCTTGGGGGCCCAACTCAGCATACTGCAAATGCAGCTGCTGTGGACCTGGTGGGACTTGGGCTTTGCTACAGCTGCAGATTTACAGCATGTTAAAGCTCTGGCTACTCATCTGCCAAAGGAAATATGAGCGACCATGGCAGTTATGTTCTTTATAGGAAATGAATAAGCACAAAAGGGACATCTGATACCCCACACGCTAATGTGTGAGTACTGTCTTATTAAGGACAAAAGAGATCTGAGGAACAGGCAGAGATGTGAAATCTAGTACTCTGCTAGAGTACTAAAAACATTTTAAAATAAAAGATGTTAATAACTCCGTCTTCCTCAACCCTTCAGGTTTTTTTCTTCCCCAGAAAAAAGAAACAAAAAAGTGTGTAACTTTTAGACTCATTTGGTTTAATATATCTCACATTTAATAGTACCAGAAGGATCTTAAAATGCTGCATTAATTATGGGCCAGATGTTGCATGCAGTGACAAGCAAAATTGATAGGTTTGTTCAGGGCTGTAATGGCGGTGCCACAAAGTTTGTAGTCAGCTCTCGGGGGAAGGGTAACACAACTGGCAGCTATATACAACTGAAAGGGAATTTTGACACAGGCAGAGAGGGAAAATCTATGTGATTTTAAGAATTATGTTATTTTTTAAAGTCTTTTCTACAGGACTTCTGGAAAGGATTTACACTTTGGTATCCAGGAACTGAACTAGGCATTTCCATTGGATTCACCTTGATTTTCTGTGATATGCTCGGTACATTCAATGCTCTTTTTGGGTGCTGTTCAAATGCTATGTTTGTACTTGGTTTATAAGTGAGATTTTAAAATCTTTTTAAAAAAAAATGTGGACACCCAATTTCCATTCAGATTAATGGGAACTTTGAACCCTGCCCCTTCAGGCATCACTAAAAGCTCTGAAGCCACTGTGGACTATTATGACATTGTACAAAATTGTTCATTTCAGTATGCTGAAAACTTTTTTTCACCTTCCCTCCTTCCAAAATGAAAAAAAAACCACATTTATTTTGATTATTTCAGTAGCAAAACTTTTGTCTTGAAGTTGGATATTTATTAATTACACAAAAGCCAAATAAAAGTATTTTGCAGAGGCTAATGCCCTTTTTACATTCAAAAGGAAAGTATATTTTTAATATTCCTGTCTCCATGCAGTAACCCACAAAGCTTTTTGTTGGCTTCTCATTTTTGTAAGATGCCAATATATAAAAATAAGTATATAATGACATGATTAGAGACATAAAATATGTATACATTATATGTACTATAATACTTCTTACATACATTTTAGATAATAAGAATAGCCCAGTATCTTTTATAATGCTCCTCACTCCTTGTCATGTAGATCCCCAACACTTTTAAAATCTGTGAGGAACAGATTCAGAGCTCTCGGCACACTGAGTTACTGGGGAAATCTGACTTCCCAAACGGCATCTGATCTGTTATACCTGACTTACTCTAGAATATAATTATACTTAACAAGTGGTCATTTGGATTTTGTGTCTCCTAATAATCTCTTTCATCTAAACTTTCATTCAAAGGATTTTGTTGCATATATAGTTTAATATAAAAATTTTTGACATGACCAACTTGAAAAGTGCTTTCCTGGAGCAGCTTGTTTGTGTAAATGCTGTGAGCCAAAAAGGTCACTTGAAAGAGAGATGAAAGAATATTTGATTTACTGTTCTTGTTGCAATACCTGAGCCCATATGATAGGACCTTAGAAAATAGACTTCTGAGGCATTCTGTGGAGAAATGGTACTGACTTTCCTTAAAAAGACTCTTTCCACAGAGTTCAATGCAACTGCCCTTCACGCATACTAGTTGGAGAGAGAGCATCCCTAACTTTGTGTTATGTTGTACAGGCACTGGACTCTACCTGGTGAATAAAATAATACACTTAGACCACAGCTGTGCTGCGGGCAGTTCAGTGGGTCTGGATGTTGAAATTACCACATGTGCCCAAATGGCTTTTGGTGAGCCCCGCACCTCGCTGCAGGGTCTCCTGGGAACAGTGCTGCCCATAGCTCAGTTTGCAACACCTCCTTTCCTCTTCTTCCCTGCCTGCCAAAGCTTGGATCCAGAAGTCTCCAGCAGTGCAACCATTCTGCTTGGGTATTGATTTGGCAGTGAATTTACAGATGAAAGGGAAGGGAATGCTAAACCAAAAATAAGCTTATTTTAATTGCAATCAGAAATCTTCCAGATATTAATCTATGTAGCCACCATCTGTGTAGCCACAGTCTTGACATGCAGTGCCAGGTGCAGTTTCCTTGTGCTGTTTCCTTGTGGTCCTTGTGCTGTGTACATTACAGTGCTGTCTCCTCTCCTTTCCTGTCATGCACTCACATCCAGAAAGAGGATATAACATCTACCTTGTCCCTGGAAAGAGGGCAAGGTATTGTGAGCATGCATGGGTTCTCTCTCTGTTTTGCAGGTATGTATTTTCTATCCAATTGCTTCTTCTTTAATGTCCTCTGTCTAACAGTACATGGGGAGAGCCTGGCAAACATCATTGGTGTAAGTGGTTGTAGTTCCAGAGTTGTGTGTGGTGAGACTTGTGAGTCAGAGCCCCAAGGTGCCCCAGATCCCACCCTGGGTGTTAACTAACATGTTTTGGGCTGTAAAGTAGAGCTGAGCCATGGGGATATGAACCTCCAGGCTGGAGAGGATGGACAGAGGATGTCTGGGTCTTTAAGTGGCCCAACATTAGACGAGGGCTGGACTTGATGATCTTCAGAGTCTTTTCAAGCCAAAATGATTCTATGAGGCTGATTCAAACTTGAGCTTTCACAGCTTGTGAGCATTGGGCTTGACAGCCATTCAACAGCGCTGAGATTGCCCCATGCAGTTGAACCGTGACAAAGAAAGACTCTGAAGACAGCTGTTTGCTGTTACAATAGGCCATGAATTCAGTAAGGTTGGAGAAGGCTTTTTTTTTATATTCCTCTTCTCTGTTCTCATTCATTGAGATAATGAGATAGCACAACTGCTATGATATGATGTGTAGGTGTGTGTGTGAGGTACGATTATTCATTTCTCTGAAGGTTATTAGGCTCTGGGAAGATTCAGAATGGCATGCACATATCTACGTGGATAGGTAAAGTCAAGACATGGGTCTAATGCCTAATCCATACCCAAAGTTTCATTCCCGCCCGTGCACAAGAATGCTACTACCTCAGATTAACAGACTATCTGGGCATCAGTCCTAGGTCTAAGGCATTTGAGAGCCCAAATCCACATGTCCCTCAGCACATGTGCTCTCAAAAATGATGTACCCTTGAAGTACACCTTAGCGATGCAGGTAACATGGAGTACACATCAGAGCAAGGTGGAGGAGTTGACCCAGATTGCCCTTCTATTTAGGGGTCTAGTGATCAGAGAAAGCCCTCAGATAGTGAGTTTGGAGCCTTTCTGCTAAGTTTATCTTTTTCAAAATCAAAGTGTGTGGATCTGATAACGTGGGTCTTGTAATTCTGTATGAGTGAATAGAAAATACCACTCACTTAAGAAAACACATTGTGGAGTTTAATTGCAAAACTGAGGCCAGAAGCTTTTGCATAGAATCATCAAATCATAGAATAGCTAGAGTTAGGAAGGGACTCCCAGAGGTCATCTAGTCCAACACCCCTGCAAGAAGCAGGGACACCCCCAACTAGATCAGGTTGCTCAGGGCCTCATCCAACCTGGCCTTGAACATCTCCAGGGATGGGGCATCCACCTCCTGCATAAGCTCAGCCCTGCCTTTCCCACTGTGGGGCTAGTTCCTCAGAAACATTCAAAGTGCGGGTTTTTGGGAAGGAGGGCAGGCAATCTGCTGCACCTACTGCAGTGGGAAGGTGTGAATGGGGCGGAGAGCTTTCCCAGAGAGGGAACACAGAAGATGTGTGATTCACTGCTTTAAGCTTTGCCTTGTCAGATTGTTGCATTGAAGGAGCTTTAGTAGCTGGAGTAGAGCAAACTCTGCGGATTGTCTGTTCCAGCTCTTCACACTAAAGGAAGTGCGAAGTGCTAGAAATCAATTGCAGGAAACTTGTAAAGGAGAACTTCCTTGACAGAAAATAAGATATATGGGAAGTGTGACTATTGTGGGAGATAAAGAATAGTTAACACATTTGAGGGGAGGGAGAAGGAAAAGTTCACATTTTAACACCAAACAAAAGGTACAGATTAAATGGAAGACTGCTGGAGTAGTTAAACCTTATCATTCACATATTGCCTAGAAATATCATCCATTACTATCCTAATTATTCCATATTTGGGCTGTCTGGCATTCAGTGACAAGCCATTAGCAAGACAGAAAACTGCTTTTGCAGATAGTCTGAACTCTTCTGGAAAAGGTTTGCAAAACAATGAACGGCACAGAAGAAGAGTGCCTGATGCTCCTATTTCCCCAGGCTCACCAGAGAGCAAAGGTATGTGCTATGATGCTGATATAACCTGTATGAATCCACTTCAAAATCTGTCTGAAAAATAGAGGTTAAAAATCCTGTGCAGCTCTTCTATAGCCAGAGCTGAGTGGGAGGGTATTGTATTATTTCTTTTAATCTCGACCAGGAGCTCAGGCAGAGGAGGCCAGAAGGAAGGTTTAACTATAGTCCCGCAATAGAGTATAAGGATGATCCCTGTTGCTAATACACTGTGCAGAGACTCAGCTGTTGGACCATTCCAACAGCATCCCATTTCACAGTGTAAACAGAGCAGAACAAAGACATCGCTATGGACCTTCATGGGACCTCCCCCATGCCCATGCACTGCCTAGTGTTACTCTCTTTCTAGGTGTGATCTTTGCAGCAGTAGATAGTATCTAGCAATAGTTTTCAATTATGTGGAGCTGGCTGCCTTCTGAAGATTTGCCTGACGTATTTCTGCTGTCCTGTCTCCTCACGTACTCTCAGCTCTTTAATAAATGTAGCCTGGGCACTGATTTTGGGTTTTGGTGACTTCTCATCTGACATGCACATCAGCTGTCTGAGAGAACATAGCTTACGGGAGTATTACTACAGCCCTTGATATGTGTCAGGACCATGAATAATGGGCTAATTGCACTGTGTGGTTATTTATACCGGCAACAGCACAAAAGTCAGTGCAGGTGGAATTGGGAAGTCACATGCCTTGATAATGATAAACCATCCGTGTTTTAGAGCAGTATGAAAACGTGGTGATGACAGCTGGGTGGCACTTACTTTGAAGCCAGATGCCTCCTGTACTCCAGATACCCTGTCCTTTAATCTGTTTAGGGCTGTGCTGGATTTTGCTGTGCTCTGTGTGACTTCATCTCTTGCTGGGACACTCCGAGACAGCCTCCTGCTGAGGTAGCAGAATTGGTCTGCAGGCTTCAGAGCTTTGTTGTCAACACATGTGGCTGGTCTGGTCTATTTTCTAGCAATGCAACTGGGAAAGGAGCTCCATTTTCTTTTTACTGTTGGTCAGGCCAAATTGCCTGGCAGCAGTACTGAAACATTAATTATTGTGCTGTGCATCCCCTTCTGCACACACAATGACTATGCAGCTCTCAGCAAAGAGCAGGTTCCAGGCTATGCCTTTACAACCTTTCATTTAGCAGAGGGGCTCTGGGGCCAGCAGGAAGGAAAGTCACTCTCGGGATATTATTGTTTTCCCACCTACTAATGGTTCTTCTGCACTGGAAGAACATTCTTTTGGTGATTATGTATGATTTGCAAATAATCAGCTATCTTAGAGTGACTCAACTGTGAACAAACATAAATCTGCGAGAAGGCATTTTAAGCTGTGTCTCCACAAACTTTGCATGTAACAAGCTCGAGTGTGACGTTTGATCCAGTAATCACTCTGAGACTTGTTAAGGCCAGAAGCATAAGCTGTAGTGAGTGCAGATTGAGACTGCTCTATACTTGACTAGCTCTTTTCCTGAGAACGCCCTGACCTAAGCGTGTGACAGAAACTTTCTTTTTTAAATAACTTTATGAATGTTTGCTGGCATGGCAAACCAAAAGAACGAGATACAATAGCCTCTTGGTATAAATCTCTGTTAATGAGATCAGGACTAGAAACCTCATTGTTCAGCTCACATTCTGTCTGAACGCAATCTGCTTCTCAAATTATAAATCAGGGGCAAGACACTGTACCATTGTGTAACCCTACACCCCAGCTCTGGAATGTTTCCTACTCACAAGAGGATTGTCATCATTTCATTTACGAGAGAACTATCAAACAGGCTTGGGCCATATTTGGTCTGCAACACCCCCCCTGCTCCCCAGTGAAGACACAGACCCCCTCCCCCTTGCAGCAGGCTATTTTTGTAGCAGCGACACTGAAGCACGCAGCACAGTGTGCCACATCCTGGAATCTGAACTCAACAGAGCTGTGATGTCTGTCACCCTCAGAAGCAGTACTAATTACTAAGGGTTAAGAATTAGTTTGCGTATGCCCTACATATGTTTATCACTCCAATAAACGAACACATGTATGTGTAATAAGATTGAATTAGGAGGTGTAGTTGTGCCTGCAAAGCACACTGTGTGTGCAAAGCCTCTGCCATCTCACAAGCCCTCGGAGCACATTCTGCTTCAGAAAGCAGATCCCCGCCAACCATCCCAGGCAGTCTGTGAGAGGGATGCAATCACAGCGGCTGGGTGGCGCAGTCATTTCAGGAGGGCCGAAGGACATGATTGCTTTCATTTTTTCATACAACTTTCTAATAATCCCAGAACAAGGGGAAAGACTACTTGTTACTGATTTGGGAGCCGTCTAGGAAATCCCAAGCTTGCTCTGCAGCTCCACCAGATGTAGGCTATTGCACACGTAACCTAAATGTGCAATCGTGCTGGTCAGCCGAGTGACCTGTCAGTTTTGGAAGGACTCAGGCTGCGAGAAGGCTCTCTGCGAAGGGAAAAATGTTCACCCATAGCAATCAGTGAGTGTTGAATGCCTCACAGAATCACAGAATGGTCTGGGTTGGAAGGGACCCCAAGGATCATCGAGTTCCAAGCCCCCTGCCACATGGGGGGCCAACAACCTCCAGGCCTGCATCTAGACAAGGTTGCCCAGGGTCCCATCCAACCTGGCTTTGAACACCTCCAGGGTTGGGGCATCCACAACCCCTAGAGGCAGCTTGTTCCAGCACCTCACCACTCCTTAGTTCTATCTGCTGTTTGGAGCAATATCAAGAAAGGTATGTGTAAACACTCATCCTTCCCCCCGATCCTTGCTAGCTGAAACCTCCCCATGTTGTCTCAGCTACTGAGAATACCCATGTTGGTACCACCAGCGCAGCTGTATGTAACAGCATCATACAGCTCTGCTCTCCAAGGGGAGATTGTGGGCATGGGCTGATGAGAAAATGCAGAGATAAGTGTTGCAATGTGAATAACTAAGAGAAAATAGCTCAAGCAAACCAACTATATGGTCTCTGAAGGCCATGTTCTCCAGTGCCAAACCCTTTGCCTACAGGTCAGAACAGAGTGCAGACCTCTTGAGTACATTGTGAAAAATATTTTCTTTTAATTAGATGGTGAAACTGAGAAATCAGAAGGAGAAATAATTTCCATTAGCAAGTAATGACCAAAACACTTAAATGGACATGAAACTAAATATTTCACATAGCTTTTGACTAATCTGATTAGCCTAAATTTGGTCTCAAAAACTTACCCTGAAGTGAAAATTCAGAATTTTAAATAAACCCAGAAACACTGCAACTTTTCTGATTATTTTTCTTTGGCAAAAACACAGGAGCTTTTCCTTCTTTAGAAATAAAAGTTTCCATTTATTTGTTTGCTTCATGACACAGTTCTTCAGTGACCATCAAATAGCCATGACCCCTTCTATTGGCATTTTTATCTAACTGCATGATGGCACAACCTTTAAGAGATTCACCATCTTCTGGAGTCTTATCCCAGCACCAGCAGGAAAGATCAAGTATGAACAGACATTGCTGAAAATTGGACCAAGGCATAGGAAATTGTTCTCCTTCCTTCTTCCCCTTCCCTTCCCTTCCCTTCCCTTCCCTTTTCCTTTTACACTCTGAAAGACCATGCACTATTGTATACAGATTAAATAACGTTAGGCAAGTCCCTCCTTCTTAAAACAAACACAAAATTAATATATACAATAATAGAGAGTTTATATGCAGATTTCTGCCCAGTGGCAGGATGAGGGGTAACAGGCACAAACACAGTCAGCACTGAGAATGTGGCTGCAGCTCCACTCATTCCTCACATCCACAGCACCTTCATGACACCACTGCCTCCAGTGCTGACAGCAGGCAGAGGCCCTTTCCACCCTCCTCAGAAGGCCTCAGGTCGGTGGCCTCTGCCACCCTAACATCCAGCTGCAGGTGCTGGACTGCTTGTGGCTATTAGCCTGTGGTGCCCTCCCAGATGTAGAGATAGATAATCTTCCTGGCAGAAAAGGCTACTGCAGAGGAGATGGAGGAGAAGGTGAACCTTGGCAGGAATGCTTTCATGCCCCACAAACCCCTGATGGTGCTTAAAAATTGTATCAGCCTCAGTCTCTGTCTTCTAACTCACTCTTCCTCCTAGCCATGTCTGTCTCCAGAGGCTGCTTGTCAGTGACATCTTGCTCTGCTCCACTGCTGGTTGCAGCTCATTTGGGACATTCTTCCTGGCTTCTACCTTCTATTAGCTGATGGGCTGAAGATGACACTGAGCCTACACCGCTGTTGTAACTTTTCCTGAGTAAGGCTGGATGGGTTTATCGTGACACACCCCAGGTTGCCACAAAGGAACTGTGGAGCTGCCACCTTGTGCTGAAATCTTGCCTTCATTTGACCCTGGAGCTTTACTGCATGGGTGCGGGCCTCAGATTTGTACAGTGTCCATCACAATCAAGTTTTATGGGGTGCTGTAGTAGTTTAGATTTCCCTTAAAACTCCATGATTTATAGATGGGCAAAGTTACTCAGTATTGTGACTCAAGGAGCAAATTAGACTAAGAGGGAAGCTGAGTACAATGCAGCAAATTTCTCGCCAAGAAGATGCACATGTTTGCTCTCTGAGATATGTGAAAGTTTAATCTCATCAATGACAACTTAATTCTGTGCTCTGGCTCCCCAGTACAACTTCACGGAACCTGCTGGTCTTCAGCTATTTGCTTAACATAGTATTTGTCAGATGGGAGAGGATATGGACCAAGGACACATGGTCAGTTTTTGGGACCATTTGTATGTCATTCTCTGTCAGAAGTCCTATAGGTGTTCAAACAAGTTGAAAATCAGGGACATTGTTGCACATTTAAAGAAGCTCTGTGTATTCTTTGTATCTAAGATTGTACTGGAAACTGTTTTAATGATTTGATACTAAAATTTTATTGTAGAAAGAATATGGACTGATTTATTTTAAAAGCTGCAAAAATGGTGGGCAGAGTGAAGAGTTTTTGAAAGAAATCTAAGGTATGTGAATTTCAGTATGATCGTGTCTAAACCAAGCTTGTTGTTTTTAACAGTTACTTTTCTTCATACTAGAAAAAATATAACTAAACTTTTTAATTTTTAAAATTTCATTGTGATTAATAGAAAAGCCTGGAAACATCAACCTGAATACTAACCATCAACTAATGGGTTGGATCTTCACAAGTGCTCAGAACCCCATTGTTGCCTCTGGGTCCACTCTGGTAGTACACATTTCTGATGCCCAAGAGTCAAACTGCTTGGACACGTAAACAAAAACTATACTTTAATATTGTCAAATGAGCCAAAGTGAATGAGGAAAGGTTATTATATTTGAGCTGAAGCCTGTAACCCCAAATCAAATAATTAATTTGAAAATATTTTCCTGGAAACATAAATCTAGACACTTGTTTTTTCAAAAAAATCTGCCATGTAATTGAGCAAGGTGACTCGTGGGCTGTGCCTTTGCTACCTAAACTCATAAGCAGGAGAAGAACCCTAATGAAGCTGCTGCTCTGGCTTGCTGACTAGCAGGGGTGGTTTTGAGCCACGGTCTCTGGTATTTGGATTGTTTGCTTTCCCTTCTCTAAATCTCTGTGGGGATACTTTCCCTCGTGATTTAAATATTAAATCCTGGCCATACTGGAATGTCGCAGTGTGCTGCATACAAACAGAGATGTAAGGGCTCAGTATCTTCAGTGCAAACCAATTCCAAGTTCCAGCTCAGAAGGGCTTTGTTCAAGCGCTCTGAGAATACAGGCATGTCTTTTGCTGGGAAATTTACATGTATTTGAGCACCGAGGAGCCAATAAGTACTGACAGACATCAGAATCCTTTAGGCATGTGGACTGTAGCTCTAGTTTCCCTTTCCTGGCAGCAGTGTCAGGACAGACATCAGTCATAAGACACACCAGGTTTCTGCAATGTTAATGTTTAAATACAGTTTATCTTAACAGGCTCCGGGCTGAACTCAGCCCTTTAAGCCTATTGGATTTTTCCTCTGAAGATTTGCTGGGGGAGAGGGGTAGCATGATTCCATTCCTCAGAACATGGCTTTGAAAAAATCAACCTTTTTCAGCTGCTATGTGCTAGGCATGCAGCTCACCTTACTCTTGGTGGACAGCACACATGGCAGGTAGCTCTAATTCCCTGATAAATTGTCCATTGTTACAAGGAGCACAGGTTTGGTTTCCTCTTCTCACCTTTTTACAGGATGGTTCTGCCCTAAGCAGTGGAACCGCTTCTTAAAGATAAGGACATGATTATCTTGATACAATGGAGAATATTAAAGTTTTAAAAATATGAATTATTTAAAAATATGAATTATTTAAAATATGAATTCATTTAAAAATTAATTAATTGCTGCTTTTGGAAAGTGTGGTGGTTCTGCAGGGCAGCTTCTTTAATAAGCAGCTAGAAGCTTCTTAAGGGTCCAACAAAGCAAATCCCAGCTGGGCTCCCAAGGCCAAACTCCCAAACCCTGTCACTGACAAGGCCAGCCAGGCCCATCAGTGCCAGTCACAGGCCTCTGGGAATCACATTTTAGAGACAGAAAAAC
>VXBZ01006937.1:18957-57990 GCA_013399135.1 Heliornis fulica | reverse complement strand
TGCCCTTGTGCCATCCTG
The DNA here is from genome assembly GCA_013399135.1 of Heliornis fulica. Taxonomy (NCBI): domain Eukaryota; kingdom Metazoa; phylum Chordata; class Aves; order Gruiformes; family Heliornithidae; genus Heliornis; species Heliornis fulica. The sequence goes on along the minus strand of VXBZ01006937.1, from coordinate 57,972 downwards.
GGGAGGAGAAATATCATGAATAGAGTGAAGTCTGCAAAGAAGGGGGGTGGGGTGGTATTTTAAGAGCTGTTTGTACTTCTCATTGTGTGACTGATTTCTCTGTGTGTGTAGTGTAATAAATTAGAGAGTTTTCTTGTCTTTATGCCATATTGAGTCTGTTTTGCCCATGATGCTAATTACAGAATGATCTCTCCCTGTCCTTATCTCACTCCAAAGCATCTCAATGTATTTTTTCCACTGTCCAGCTAAGAAGGGAGTGATAGAGCAACTCTGGTGGGAGTCTTGCCTCCAGCTGGGGTCAAACCACCACAGGAAGGTACATTCCATTGAGAGAAGTGCTGGTGTCAATCTAGGTGTGTGTTCCCATGGTTGCCTTTGTTCAGCTCTGAGCCCACTCCTGAAATACAACTCTTCTAAACCTTCTCCCCATCCTCACCCGCTTAACAAAGAACAGCAGCAACTCAGGGTGGGTTTAAAGCACCCTGCTGGTGGAAACATGCTTAAATCTCCACACAAACCCCACAGTCCTTATAGATAGGAATAGAAAATCAGGCATCTAATAGGCAGCTGTAAATCCAGAGATTTCACAGAATCATAGAATCATAGAATTTTTAAGGCTGGAAATGAACCCTAAGATCATCCAGTCCAACCATTAACCTACCGCCACCAAGTCTACCCTTAGACCATGTCCTCAAGCACTGTATCTACCCGTCTTTTAAACACCTCAAGAGATGGGGACTCAACCACCTCCCTGGGTAGACTGTTCCAGTGCTTGATGACTCTTTCAGTAAAGAAGCTTTTCCTAATATCCAATCTAATTTTTCCCTGGCGCAGCTTGAGGCTATTTCCTCTAGTTCTGTCACCTGTTACTGGGGAGAAGAGACCAACCCCCACCTCACTGCAACCTCCTTTCAGGTAGTTGTAGAGAGCAATAAGGTCTCCCCTCAGTCTCCTCTTTTCCAAACTAAACAACCCCAGCTCCCTCAGCCGCTCCTCGTAGGGCCTGTTCTCCAGACCCTTCACCATCCTAAATTACCAGTCTGAATTTGTTGACAAATTCTGTGCGTTGTATGTACCTTCTACAGCTTGTTTCAACATCTGTCTTTTTTGTACTGAAACAGCAGAGGAGAACTAGGAGAGGCAGTTAAAAAGTCCCCAGACCTCAGCAATTGCTAACTTCACAGTTTTAGATATCTTGCTCCTTAAAAAAGAAAAAGCCTTTAATCTGGAACTGACATAACCATGCAGACAGGTTTATCATCAAACACATCAAATCTATCGATACGTTAATCACCATGCTACAGATAAATTACAGGTCAAGTTTGTTGCTAATTTTACAGTGTCAAAAATTTACACATAATGTACATCAAGCTGTAATATGGTGGGGAGGATAATGTCTGTATCTCCTGTACAATCGCAACTGATTGCTGGCTGAGGCATTCTGGTACTGCTGGGAGTACCAGAAGTACTCCCAGCAGTACCAGAACATCTCCTTTGGTGAACACTGCAGTGTTCACCAAAGGAGCAGTGTTCACCAAAGGAGAGGATTTACTTTGATGAATACTCTGTAATAACATGGAAAAATTAGATATACATGTATAGAAACAGAAATGTAATTATAACATTAAAAAATAATAATTTTATATTATGTGATCTGTTTTCCATTAGATAAAGAGCTGTGCATGCATTTTCACCTGGATTTGGAGGTTGGGACTACAGGGTACAATGTAATTCACATGAATTACTGAGCAAATATCCATACAGTGCTCTGAAACTAGGAGAGCTGAAGCAGATTGTTCTCTCAGTGAAGATAAAATCCTATCACTTCTCATAGCAGAAGATTTGATGAAATCTCTGTCACCTATACCTTTCCCAGCTGCAGAAAAAGTATGATAGCTCTACACTCTTTATCACCAGGAAGTAAAGTTCAAGCCACTGTTCTGAGGTCTGTAGGTGTATCTACAGCTGGACACCTCTTTAAATGCGTAAGCATATACTTGTAGGGAAAGAAGGGTCTTAAGCGTCCATCAGAGAAGTTACAGTTCCAGAGACTGGACAGCCCAGGTAATGTCTAGTCTTTATCTCACTCAGGAAACAAGTCTTGTAGGTGAAGAATTAGTGGAAGAAAGCTTTGTCACATACCAGCCAGCCAAGAGGTCTGACTGCTGAAAGCCAGGAAAATGGCTGGTGGAAGAGTTTTTTTTAAAGTAGGATAGACTGTGAAGAAACCCCCCAGATCAAAAATCCTTTAGTAAAACACAGATAGATCCAATAAAGGTAGCTTTGACACCCTAATTGATGAAAAATATGACATTTACAAGTTGCTTAGCCATAAAGTATTGTTTGTAAGACAGGAGGGAGAAAGGGGAAGCTGAAACCTACCTACTGGGATTCACAAGGCTGACACAATTATGTGCTCTGTGCTGTTTTCACACCTCTACTTCAAGACCAGGTAATCGTTTTGAATTGGGATCCTGGATACTTTCTGGGGGTTTTCTGGGTCTCAAACTCAGTAAGTGGCAAAAGCCTTCTGAATAAAGAGTATACCTTATATATATATAACAGTTTATCCAGTACCATATATAAGGTATGTGAAAATATATAAAGTATGTGAAGTATACAGTCCTCTGTTCATATTTTTTCCTGAGTACATAGCAAAGATGAGACGTAACACAGAACTATAAATACCAACTCCCACACTATAGATTGAACGTTTGAAATGTAAATTTTGTACTTTGGACACTCATCTACCTATTCAGTTCTTTATATTACAGGTATCATGAGTATTTTGTTTCAAACTGACAAGATATAGAACATATAAACAAAACAAAAGAAAAACCCAAACACTTATGGAAGAAAGGCAATATCACTTAAAGAAAATGGCAAGTGAAAGTATTAAATCATGGTATTGCCAATTATTTTTACGCACTATCACGCATAATTCCCCCTTTCTTCTCTACATTACTGCAAAATACAAATTAATTATGAGCTACATACAGTTCACATAGACCCTGCCAAATTACTAGTCCATAAAAGTTCTTGGATCTTCCTGAACCTTGCCAGTATCTTCAGATTCCAAAAGGAAAATGAAGCCAGTACCAGTCTGGTATACACTGGTAAAGACTGTTTAAAGTTCATATGTGGGATTTTGGATTTTCACATCAATAGGAATCTGAAAATTTGGCAAGCCAGTTGACACAAATTGGTGTCAATGTTATTTTTACTATGAAGTGATCCATAAGGTCAGTTTATGGGAATTAAAGCTGAGCGTATTCAAATTCAGTACTTACTAAAGGGGTGATTATCTGCAAAACATTTGAAGCATACAGGTTCCTGGTAACGGCTTGTTGAATGTCTGAAAATAGCACAAAAGTATACAATGAATATTATGTAAACCGAATGCTACAATAGAAATATGATTCACAGTCAGATACTCAACACAAAGTTTATTGAAGATTGTGGATATGTTCTTCAATGGCACTTGTTCTTTCTTTCCATACCAACAGCTACTGAAGTATACGGCCTATTGGTATTTTTTAAAATTTGAAAATTAAAAAAGCTAGGTTTTATTACCTGAAGAAAAAAATTAGGTTCAATAAAGCAATCTAAAGCTAGAAGAAAGAATGCCAGCTACCCTAAGCTGGCAACAAAACTCCAGACTTAGATTGGTTACTGACCAACTGTTATTCATTAAAACCACTGCTCTGAAGGTACACAGTTTTAGTCACTAAATTTAGTCACATAGCCAAAAAAAGGGGTACAAAAGGCTGTTATGTAAAAAAGCACTGTACTTACATGCTTTGTACTTACATGTACTTACAACACCTTATTTACTTACAGGTACATACTTACATGTACTTGCATGTTCATTAAGTCTACTTGTAAAATTTCTCAGTTTCTTATTACCAATTTTAATCTCCAAATAATTAGGCAAGCTAATTAAACTTTAAAGATACATACACATATATATACACATACATATAACACATTGCTTTTCACAGTCACTTCATTTGCAATCAGATAACTTATGATTCTTTAATCATTTCTTTCATACTCTGTATGTACTTTTTTTACATTTCTTACAGTTTTCACACTTTGCAAATAGAAGCTTTCTTGCTCTCAGGTTTTTTGCTTCATTTACCTTTGTCTACAAAGGTAAATGTCATCTCTCTGTTGTTTCTAAAGAATTTTTTGTATGTTTTCTTGTATTTCTTGGGGTTTTTTATGTTTTATGGTTTTTATGTTTTCTTGTATTTCTCTTTTCATATCTGCTTTCTTAACCTGAGCAGATCATACTCAACCTCCTCTCTGACAAAAGACAGATTTCTTTAGTTCTATTTTCCTGGAAGCAATAACTGTGAGGAAAGGTATAATGAAATTCTGAACCACTGTTTGATGAGCAGGAACTGTACATTACAGCTGCAGGAAGCAGTTGCATAGATCTGTTATTTTGCTGTTGCACTTTACAGGAAACTGAAGCCTTTTTCCTTAGAGTCAAGCAACCTACCATTTGATGTAGAAACGTAAGGATAGTGTGCAGAACTAAATAAGACCTCGTTTAGTTTGATTCCAGCCAACTAGGGGGGGGACTTGGGTAATCTGACCATGAAATGGTGTGTTCCAGAAGGGAAAGTAATGGAATGGTAAAGTAAAATCAATGGACTTCAAGAGAGCAGACTCCTATAAACCCAGATAATTGGCATGTAAAATTTCATATGAAAAAAAGTCCAAGGAAAACGAAAACTTCAGGAGAGTTGGCAGTTGCATAAACAGCAAGAAAGGCAAGCAGAAGTTATTCAAATGATATGAAAGCCAAGCAAGCTGGTGAAGAGACCACATGGACTAAGTTACAAGGTCCCCTCCCCCCTGGTTTCCAGTACAGGATGGAGCACACAAAATAGAAAACTATGTCAAACTAATGAGAATTTTTATGAAAGACCTGTATGATCATGTGGGTCAAAGCAAATGCTAAACATTAGATACAGTAGCAAGAGACCCAAGAAATAAGTTTGCTGCATGATCATCACAGTTATAATAGGATGATGAATGAAAGTGTTAGATAACTAATCACTAGAGAAAAATTACCAAGACCAAGCACAGACTTTCCCCACACATTCTTCAGCAAAATGGAAGCTGTGACTTGGGAGCTCATGTTAAAAGACCACTATAAAGCCTGGCACAGAGAAAGAACAGGTTAGAGAACACATCAGTGACTCTAGCACTTTTTAAATAGCTGCCTAAGTGACAGTCACTGAAACACTCAGATTTGGCTGCAGCAATTTCAGAACTCCATATTTGTGAGCTTTAACAATTCATGGAGAAAGACCGAAAGACTAGAAGACAGAAAAGGAAAAGCCATTCATCATAAAGGGTTACATTTTGCAGAGATACAGGATATGTAATATAAAGGACAATTATTCACAAAAATAGTTGAAAAAAAATATGATGAATAAACATTGGAACAGGTCCCCAAGTGAGTCTGATATATTCTTAAAAGAATTATTTTCAATAATTTAAAGCATGGCTTTGACAAACATCTAGTTGAAACAACAGCTATAGTTGGGCTGAAGGTGTTCTCCTGTCATGTGTTGAGTGATTTTTTTTTTTACCAAAGTTAAGTAACCATTATTTTAAATTAATTTCATTGACTTTAAGAAAGTTTTCATGATTTTGATCTACTGTTTGCTACATTTAGCAAAGAATAAGAGGAAAACAGAAGAAAAAATATTTCTAGCACAAGACTTGTGTTTTTAATCCAAATTTATCCACAGCAACAACATATAAAGTTATTTAATCACTTGATGTAGATTTCTATTTTTTTATCAAATTACTTTGTAGCCTTTGATTGAGTTGTTCAATACACTGGAAAATCCTCTTCTCTTCTACTGAAAGTGCACTCATGCCTGGACATGGCATCCTTTTAAGCAGTAAGGGCTCTCTGGCTGGCTGCACATTCTTCATGGCTTCCAGGATTTCCTCCTCTGTAGCACCTGTTCTTGACAGTTTTTCTGCCACAAGAAACTGAAGCATGCTTTCTGAAACTGAGGAGGTGAGAGGGGTCACTTCAAATGGGAAGAGCTCATGACATTTAAATACAGTGCTTGTGTTCATGACTGTAGGCCTGTGAAATACACACAATTCACACTAAAATATCAAACAATGTGGCAAAGTCAAGAAGCACAATATATTATAAATTAATTAATTAATTAATTAATTGAAGCATTAACTAATGCATCTTACAGTTGGCACCAGAGCAAGTCCTACCGACTTTGGAACATGCCCGTACCCTCCAGCTGTGGAGGACACGTACCGCTATCGTACAGTTCAGTATGAACAGGAACAGGACGAAGCCGGAGTACACCGTGCGATGTGTTTATAAAGCCATAAATCTCATGACACACGATGATGTATCTTACATTTCTGTGAAAAAACTTAGATCTGGACAACAAACTATTTCTTATTTAGAATCACTGATGCCAAAAGACACAAGTGATATTACACAGTGGATATACTAGGTCACTACTTTATGTATAACAAAGAATTGAAGTGAGATGCTCTACTATACCTTCAGCAGACTTATAGGTGTTATTCATATTTTGTACTGGATCAAATGCAGATTGAACAGGACTCACCTGAACAGTACATAATAAATTAAAAAAAATAAATAAATATTTTAAGTGCAATTTAAAGTAACTATACTACTTTCTGAACATTTTTATTTATGAATTTGTATCACTAAATGTTTCCAAGTGCAAAAATATTAGTGTATACTAATACAGTCACTGAGTCCAGTGGTTTTATTCTTTTCATTAGCAGTGACAGCAAGCTGATTAAACACATTGATTCAATATTTTGTGACACTGAACAAATTTTGGATATTGCTAAAACTCTCCATTTTTAAGATAAAGAAGCTTTATAGCATTTTTATAGCATTTAATATTTACCTCTGTGTGATAAGTAGATTTCCATCTTTTAGAGGCTAGACTTTGTTTTCTGTGTTTTGAAAAATCTCTGAGTTTATTTTCATGGTTGTTAAAAACCTGCTTTTGCCTTGCAACAGGAACACCACCTGAAATGAAAAACCCCAAAATGTGTGAAAATATGATAAACTTCATAGTGGCAAAACTAATAATGGCACATAGATGTCTCTGTCCAAATTTAGATGTTCACCTTGTGTATGGTCACATCTAATCTTGATAAATGTCTTACTATGAAAAGAAAGAAACAGGCACTCTTAAGGCATATTTAATTTCACGTTAGCACAGGACTGTAAGATAGGGATGTGGATTGTATGAGCACATTTTTAATGTAGAACATTCATCAGATAGATACTCCAGTCCCTTGTCATCATTGCTGGACTCCCAGCAATGTCTGACCAGGCAATGTCTGTCCCAGCAATTGTCTGTCCAGGTCTCCCCTGTACTGAGAAGCCCAGACCCAACCACCATCCTCCAGATGTGGCCTCACAGCTGTGACTCTGCAGAGTCAAAGTTTAAAATCTTAGTTCTAAATCTTGGGATTTTGTAGTTAATCTTACTAATTCATACACAAGTATACTAATTATAATGACAGGACTGATGTGTAGTATTTCCCTCAGTTAGAGGGGCCTAACCTAGATACTGTACCTCAAATTGATAAATTTGTCTGGTGTAATAAAATATTTTCAAAATTAAAGCATTACAATTCAAAATGAAAATTAAGTTCTTAATTAAGAAGCTGGAGAAGCAAATAAGCATTTTCACGTACAAGTCAGGAATCCCCAGGGAGATATTATATTCCCATTTGTAAACACAGTCACCTGATTTATACTTGTGAAGATAAATTACCTATTTATTCAATGTTCAGTTCATTATTAGACCGAGAGGTCTTTTGGCATTTTTATAGAATTTTCTTTCTTTCGTTGTTATTACAGCACTGTTTAATGCAGCAGAATCCTTACAATTTGCAGAAAAAGGAAACAATTCGTGATCCAAGAAGCAGATGTGAAACCACCCATCAGTACCCTCACGGGTGTACCACCTTAGCTTTGAACGGTTGTAACGTGGCACATGGTGCTGAACAGCGTTTGAGAGGGAGGGAGAAGTCCTCATGTTTCATTTATAAATAAGAAACCCTTTGTTATTGTAACAATCACAGAAAAGTTTTTCCGAAAACTAAACTCCAAAGTTGCTCTATGGATACGCATCACCACGATGTAGTTAGTTTGCCAGACATGTTAGATCTGTGCCAAGGAAAAGGCTCCTTTGAGAAACCAAAGATGAAAATATATTAAGCAATAGTATCATCCAGGTCAGGAGTTTAATTATAAGCCCGTGTTTGTTACAGGTGAAATGTTAAACACCTTTTTACAGCACTTTACTGACTGAACACCAGAGGACAGGTACTGTATAATGTGTGTCAGCCGGAAGATACGCCACTTGAAGCCTGGAAGGACAATTAAAGATCCTCATTGACAGACATTTATTTATTCACCTTGGTCTCAGTTACTCTTCCTGTATATTTGACCAAGCATTACTACAGGTCACATTTTCTGCAGTACCCCACAGACCTCCCTGAACTCTAACAGTGCCTCTACAGGCATTTTTCCCGAGAACAAGGCAGTGCTCAGACTCTCACGTCAAGCACTGGAGGACAAAGGCCCTGGTGATGTACGTGCAATGCAAGCAATAGACCAAACAGCAGCAAGCCAGTAAGAGTTATCATCTAGAGCATTTAAAATAAGGAACAAACCACAAAAACACAAAAAGAGAGGGGCACCCGCCCGCGTTTCCAAAGGAGGAGCTATGTGACATGTAGCAGTTACAGCTGCAGTGCAGATAGAAGACACAGCTCTGACCCAGTAAACGTCCCCATTCGTTGATGGGATGTGCAAATAAGGACATTAAGAGGTAAGTGTCTCTGCTGGAGGCAAGGCTTGGTGATGCAAGACTTCATTCATTCCCAAAGTAAAATCAAATGGGTTCACTCAAGTCACATGCATCTTAAGCTCATCTGTTTGACTTTGAACTGGAATGGACAAGCAGATAACATTTGTCATTTGCCACCCCTGCTTCGGGCCAAGAATATTCACCTATCTCTGCTCTTACCCAACAGAGCTCTTCTGAGTCACTCCACAGGTAAAATTATCTATCACTAGCTAAAACTAGAAATTGGATTGTGGTGTTTCTGTGTTTTGTTGTGGTTTCTTTTGTTGAGTTTGGGTCTTTTTTTTTTTTTTATGTTGGAGGAATAACTTCAGGAGCTGCCTCCATCAGCAATCCTCAGCAGGAAGCAAAACAGCACAGGACATGACAAAGACAAGGACAAGAGGGCCATCAGTGCCCAAGGCACAGAGCACAGGCAGGCTGCAGAGGAGAAACAAGGCAAATCAAAAAGGATGAAACCTATTTTGAAATGTAAAATCCAGGAGATTAAAATATATTGTCCCAAGCATTCTTATGCATATTTCCTCTATCTTGCCATCTTATTGTTCCCAAGATTAATTTTTAATAAAATTCAGGATAGTTCTTAACATTTTATTAAAATCTTTATGAATCAGACATATTTTGCAGCAGAGCAAAATCTGTCCAGTAGAAACTATTTTGTAATTTATTTTTTTTTTCAGCATTAATTGCATTAGTGGGACTAAATCTTAAAATTTTTCCACATTTACAGGGTCACCATTTTACAAACATGGGAGATCTACACTTCTTTCCCACTCAGGTGGCAGGGACTGTCAGAAAACAACCTGCAATGCCCAGTCACCTTGTAAAACTCGCTCATATAAACTTAGTCACCTTGTCCTATATCATTATTTTGACCACTTGACACATCTGATCATTGATCAGGAGTGTAATCACGGTTTTAGTAAAGTACTGTATTTAATTTAGTACTGTAGAGAGCTATTAAAAATGGGGATAGACAATAGAGAGGCCTCTGGGCGCCACTAGAATAGAAATGACAAATGGTGAAGACTGTTAGAACTGGCTGTATTATGTGAATGGCTGAAAGGCTGGATGTTTTAACTGAAAACAAATTTGTGATGTAATTGAAAAAGCCTTTCTGCAGAACATCCCCCCTCCCCAAGCCCAGAAACACAACTCTTACCGGCAGCAGAGTCTTTTGGGGCTGGGGCAGTGTGTGCTCCTCGCCAGGAGGCACTTGTTTTTCCAGTTGCTGGGATATGACAGAGATGCAATCCATTTTCTGCATTAACCGGTCTCCGTTTGGTGCTGGTTACTGGACGACCTTGGCCGGCGCCTGTCCGAACACCATTTGCAGATGAAGTATTTTTTGCCCAAGGTTTGCATTTGGCCACGCTGCAGCCAGGTGTAGGCTTTACGGTGGCCAAGTCTGAATGACAAGTAATACCCTCAGTGTTTTCTGTGCCGTTTCTATTTAAAACCCCATCTACTGACAAAACATGCCACTCATTGACATCATTCCTGACGGCAGCGGCAGCATGAAGACTTGAGGGCGGCCGTGGCTGACACCCAGGGCTGGCTGCTGTTTTGCCACTTCTGTTTCCCGGCAGCGGTGCGGATGGTGGGTGAGGTGCTAGCAATTTCCATGTAGCTTTGAGAGTTCTGTTGGCTTCAGAGGCCGACTGTGGTTGGATTACAGTGCCTGCTCTCTTCTTGGGCATAACATCTGGCTGGGTTCTTACAGATCCTGGTCTTCTAGTTATTTTTGCTTTGTTTGGAAGTTGATTAGCTTCATTATTTTTAGAATTATTGCTGCATATCGGGTGTTTACTTTCTTCATCTTTTGATACAATCCAAGCTTTTTCAGCAGAAGAGGATTCAGTAGGCATAAACATATTCAGAGACGCACATTCTTTACTTGATTGTTCAGTATTAACATTTGGTTTTGATGTATGAGAGTTTTCCTGATGACTTGTTATGAGCATGGGGTTTGAAGTTTGAGGAAGAATACTTAAATCAGTCTTAGGCGCATTATTTGTAGTTTGAACATATTGCAGCTGTGCAGAAGATATTTCACTGTTGTTTTTTTCATAGCATTTGTCATTTTCTATTATTATCTGGTTAATTTGATCACACCATCTTAGCCTTCTATTGTATTTTTTATTTTCTGCACTTTTCTTGCTTAGTTTTACCAGTTCTAAACTGTCTCTGATAAAAGGCACAGGTTGAGTTCCAGAACCGATCCCATAGTTCACAGCTTTGAAATCACTGGGTTTGTAATCAGATTCCTTCTTTAAGATAGTTGTAAATAAACTCACCCTTTTTCTTTCAAGAATATTGTTTTGCTTGGTTTTGTGCTGTGCAGGAGTGCCAGAATTTAAGCCCGTATCAGACACAGCTTCGACCGTATTTCCCTTTTCTTCCTCTTTGTTATTCTGCTGCTTAACATTGTGCAGAACAGAGGCATTTGGTATGTTGTGAAATAAAGATGATCCTGGATTAGTGTCTTTGATGCTTTTAATATCAGCTTCTTTTGTTTCAGTCATTTTTTCTGAGGTATTTTCTACAAAGTGCGTACTAATGTTTTTGTCCTTTGGTAATGTATCAGCTGTGCTGGGAATGCCAGTGGAACATCCCTGATTAGGAAATAAGATTATAGATGTTGCAATAGGTTGGCTGGAGGTTTGAACAGATACAGCTCCTTTCTGTGGTGTCATCTTCAGACTCTGATCTTGCAACAGATTCTCAACTTTTCCTTCTGGAATAGAGTCAGGGCTGGCACAGGGTGTGCTAGGATTGAAACCAGGATGACCAGTGACTAATGTGCTAGCCGTTGTGGAAGATTGCTTCCTTCTCTTGTGTATATTTTGCACAACACTAAACGCCTTCCTTACAGAGCTTTCTTGCTTGCCAGAAGTAGAAAACCCTGCAGGTCTTTCTCCAGATGCGTGAGAAGCAGACGATTCCTCTTCTGAACTGTTTACACGCTCAGCAGGAGTTAGAACATTATGTTTAGCTAAAAGATCGTGTGTAGGTAAGCTGTGGTTGTTTTGTGAATCTGCATTTCTCAGACAACTATTTAGATGTATATTTTTAGAAGCAGCTCTTTGATCTGTATAAAGCCAACCATTCTGAGTCTGTGATTTTTCTGGATTGTACAGGGCACAGTCACACTGCACAGTCAAAGATGATTCACCCGGTGTTGTGTAATTTCTATTTTGTTCTCCAGCCTCAAGACTGTCAAGGCTTGACAAGCTTTCTGAATCATCTGATTTCATGACTTCTTGATGAAAATTCTGAAATACAGGCATAAAAACAAAATTTTTACTTTATCAGAAATGTTCTTTTACTGTTACTAATTTTACTAATGATATCGTAGGGTAAAATACAATCAATACTGAGCCTGATGTTTTTACAGCCTGGTGTCATAGTACCAGGAGTGTTGCCATCAAGTAAAAATTTACCTGTGTTCAGTTGCAAAAGGAAATGATGTGGATTGGATATGAAATTCCAAGGAAAGAGCTGCAACAAATTTAATCCTAAATTTTATATCTATTCCATCTGTCAAAGATGGAACGAGATTTGTCCAATCATCACTACTCTTTCTGGGTTGCCTTATGGCACAAGATGGTTGTTGCACTGTAGTGTGTGAGGGAGTTTACAAAATTAAAGAGAACCCATTAAAATGCAGACTTGATAGTGGATCTGCCCCAAAATGGAAATATGACTGAATATGTTTATTTTCATACAAAGTGCAGCAAGTGATGAGGATAAACCTTGTCATGGCAAACACAGGCAACACCTCTCAGCTGCCATAATCACAGTAATTAACACCACCTCCCCCGTGACAGCCCCTCTTCTCATCTTTCAGAAAGATGCAGATTTCAGGGCAGACCCAGGGCCATACACAGGGGCTTCATTCTCTCAACCAGCTTCTTCATTAAACACTAATGTAGTGACAAATAAGAGCAACAGGCACTGTAAGAATTGCCAGTAAGATGATTTTATGAATGTACTATGTAGGCATTTTCTTTACTAACATACCATTCAACCACTGAGATACCTGATATGGGTTTAAATAGGTACTTAAAAAATTAAATCAATATTTGAAAAAAACATATAAACATCAAGGAAAACATGCACATCAACTATTTTCACATTCTCATATAGTCCCTCTCACTCTGCTATTTCCACACAACTGAGCAACTGTGATTTTATCCCATATGTTGGAAAAAAACTGTGCTGAAAAACTAAGAGAAGATGCATTAAATATGCAACTGTATGCAATGAGGGTTTGGTTTTTTTTTTTTTTTAAACAAGTGCAGAGGAGGCCACAAAGATGATCAGAAGGCTGGGGGATGGTCTCCTATGCAGACAGGCTGAGAGAGTTGGGGGGTTGTTCATCCTGCAGAAGAGAAGGCTCTGGGGAGATCTTATAGTGGCCTTCCAGTACTTGAAGGGGCTACAGGAAAGCTGAGGAGGGACTGTTCATCAGGGAGTGTAGTGATAGGACAAGGGTTGATGGCTTTAAACTGAGAGAGGATATTTAGATTAGTCATTAGGAATAAATTCTTCCCTGTGAGGGTTGTGAGGCCCTGGCACAGGTTGCCTGGAGAAGCTGTGGCTGCCCCCTCCCTGGCAGTGTTCAAGGCCAGGTTGGATGGGGCTTTGGGCAACCTGGTCTAGGGGAGGGTGTCACTGCCCATGGCAAGGGGATTGGACCTAGATGGGCTTGGAGTCCCTTTCAACCCAAACCAGTCTGTCATTCTGTGATCAGTGACCTAAAATGGAAAATGTTTCAAGGAGCAAACTCTGTTAACTTAGGTAAGCGATTGTAAATTCCCTGGGAATTACAACAGAATTAACATCGTGAAAACTTACTAAAGACTGCATGCAATTATTTGTTGAATAAGAACTATTTTTTCTATTAAAACTTCTTGTATTCTAATAAAATTGTGATACCATAATATTGCATAGTTTATAGCTGTACAAATATTTTAAACTGCAGAATAAAGAGCTTAGTGAGTCCTGAAAGACTTTTTATGATTGAATTAAATCTTATCCTGCAGTAAGGTTGGTGCAGTCTTCCATTATAGTTATGATCTGAGATAAAGAAACTAAATAGAACAAAGAACTAGGTGCAGGGAAAGATTCCTTTAGGGACCATGTCCAAACTAAAGCTATACAAACCAGTGTCTTTCTGATGGAAAATAATAAATAATACTTTGTTAGTTATTTATTAACCTTTATGTTTGGCTAAATTATATAGTTAACCTCTGCTTGAACTTCTCAAAACAAGGAAGAGGCATATGGTCAGTTTTCTGTATGAGGCCAAATTTAAGAACTAACTTAGAAATTTTCAGATGGGAAAAAAAAGATGAGAAAAAAAATCCCCGACACTAAAAAGAACTTAGAACTAAACATGTTTCTAAAATAAGAAAAATTTTGTTTCTAAAAAAACCCGTTCTGATAGCAGGTAAACTGGTAAATCTGGAAGGTGCAAGAAAAGCTGCAACTTTTAAAAATTCCATGCTCCAGAGGTTGACAATAGTCTTGATTCTACATTACATATAATGTAATGATGTGATGTCAACTAATTGTGACAGAGGACAAAGAAAAGGCTGAGTTACTTAATGTCTTTTTTACCTCAGTCTTTAGTAAGACTACCCTGGAGGGTAGAGTAGTGAGGTCGATTGAGAGCTGGTTGACAGATCACTGGAACAGGCTGCCCAGAGAGGTTGTGGAGTCTCAGTCTCAGGAGACATTCAATACCTGCCCAGAGACGTTCCTGTGTGGTTTAATCTAGGTGATCCTGCTCGGGCAGGGGGTTGGACTAGATGATCTATTGAGGACCCTTCCAACTCCTGACATTCTGTATTTCTGTGATTCTCATTTAACTATTTACATGTTTTATTTCCCTTTCTAGCCCTCTCTGTAATTAAAATTATATCAAGTTTCCATGTAAAAATGCATAAACAGAACTACTTCTGTAGACCTAAAAAAAATCAACAATAAACTTGGAAATCCCAACAATTTAATTTGATTTAATATGCAAGATTATAGGGTGATAAGAAACAGAATTGTTATTAGACTATACCATCTTTTTATTTTCTGGATTTATATATTGTTTCTGTTAGATGATTTATTGCATTGGCTGTTGCCTCCATTATCTTATGTCCTAATGCATGAAATCTCTACCCAGCCTGCCCACATGGGTGGTATTTTAGGAAAGGGAACACTTCTGAGGAGTTAGAGGTCACTTGTGTGTCTTAAGAGTCCCAACAGCTGTGTCAATTTCATTTCAGTAAAGCACTAAAACAAAGAGAAAACATGAGCCTAGGAAATATTTCTCGAGACTAGTGAAAGAACAACGCTGCAACAAATAAAATCTTAGGGGAACCTGACAAGTGAATTTTCTGCCAAGGGACACTATCACACTAAAGAGCTGCTATATGTATATTTGACATCTTCTGCAAAAGAAGTGCTGACTCTTCACAATTCCAAGGGGTGAAAGGGAACACTCTTCTGAAGATAAATGCTGGAGAAATCCTGCCTACTCTGAAACCCTGGCCCCTCACTTCTCACACAACTCACTATTTTTGGTAATGTTGACTGGTTTATTTACAGTTCTTTGTGTGTTTTATTTGCATACATATAAGTTATACTTCACATTCACTGTCTACCCTGCAAATTTAAGAGAATTAAAAATAGTATGGGGCCATAACTGAAAGCCATCACTAAGGCCAACAGACATGGAGAGAAATTTGGCATACATATGCAATACTAATTCTAGAACTTCTTATTGTTAATGAGCAATGTTATATTCAATGCTATTTTGCTTGACCCAAAAAAGAGGATAATGGGGATCAGCTAAAATTTTGTTTGGAATTTGCAGGTTGTACAAGAAATTATGTTTTAAAAATTATTTAATTGATGAAGCTATTTTTCTTTAAAGACAGAAATGAAAAGAAAACAATTCTTCCATTTTAAAGCAAAGAATTAATCCTCTCTGTCACTGATGGTTAAGGTCTTAAAGGTGAGCCCCAAAGCCGTGAAATGATCCTTCTCAGAAAAGCTTTCCAGCAAAGTCAGATTTATGGCAAAAGAAGAGGAGAATAACTGATGGAGGTAAGTACTTTTTCATCTTCTTTAAAACTCAGAATCTGTTTCCCTGTCTATTCTAACTCACAAATAAGGCAAAAGGTTATGGTTGAGAGACCTGAATGAACGTGAGCTGCAGCATCAAGAAAAAAATATTAATACTGTTCAACAAGTACACACCTCCTAAAAGAGTTTTAAAAATAATCCCTAATTCAGCAGAGGGACTGTCCTACCAGACCTCTGCTAAAAAATTAGTATACATTTTTTCAGTGTATATAAGTATTACTGTAGACCTAAGCAATGTAAATACATTGCAAAGATGGAACAGTTTCAACATGGTTCCACTCTGTCTTGTGCACTACACAGCAGCAGCCAAGGCAGGAGCATTTATATTAGGAAATCCTAAAGGTCAGATACAGAAATACTTTCAGAATCAGAACATGCTGAGTTGGAAGGGACCCACAAGGATTGAGCCCAAAGCCTGACTCCACACAGGACAATGTAAAAATTAAACCATATAGCTAGATATAGAGTGTTTTCTAATAATATGTATTCATATGTCTCTAGAAATAAGTTTATCTAATGTAAGATTTTCATGTAATTGCCAGCATTCACTGCACACTTCATTAATATCATCACTTGTCTTGAAAAAGTGACTATTACATGTTACCTGTCTTACAAACTCCATTTTTTTGATCAGATATTTTTCAAGACATACGGTCCCCGGAAGAAGTTTGCAGACCTAATGTAAAAGACTTCAGCATCCACCTTACTCTAAACAGCCTACTGAATTTAAAGACTGACATTATTTTTTCTTGCTACCATTTGAACCAGTGTAATTCTTTAAGTTGTTAGTCACAAAATCTATCAGTCTCCTGGGTCCCAGTTATTCTCCACTTAACCCTGTCTGAATACTGGGTGTGCAGTTTGATGCTTAATTTCCCACTTGGTGAGCCATACTTCCTTATGGAGATATGCCATTATCAAGCATAAATGCACAGCAGAGCACAAGTTACTACCTCCCACAGAAGTGCTGCTGGAGATTAGTAAGAATTATTATGGTACAAAACTGAAAAAAGCAGCTAAGTTTCTGTGCACTCAGACCACCATGAACCTGTTTGGACAGAAGCAGAATATTAGAAGAAAAAAAGTTGTTAAATTCTATTTTGCTTTCCACTTCATAAAAAGAAATTTCTGTCCTTAACAAATAAACACAGTTCTGCCATCTTCAAAGGGGTAGGATTATCTTGGACAGTGATATTTAAATCTTGATGAGAAAGCTCATCCCCTTGAGCCACTAGTATATACTACCTCTGATAATACCAAGTTATCATAATATAAAACAGCATTCTGGCAGACCAGAATGCACAAACTTCAATCTTCCACTCCCTTCCTGCAAGCAAACATTTTATTATTATCATAACTTCAGGAACTAAAGATCAGATACTGCTATTTTTTCCTCTGTTCCTCTCCTTTAGCTGCGTGTATGAACATTTTACTCTGTTGCAGTAAAAGAACTTCAAAGATATCTATGAAGTATAGTATCACACAGAATCACAGAACGTCAGGAGTTGGAAGGGACCTTGAAAGAACACCTAGTCCAACCCCCCAGCCCGAGCAGGATCACCTAGATTAAATCACACAGGAACACGTCCAGTTTGGTCTTGAATGTCTCCAGAGAAAGAGACACCACAACCTCTCTGGGCAGCTTGTTCCAGTGATCTGTCACAGTGAAAAAGTTCCTCCATATATGAAGATGGAACTTTCTATGTTCCAGCTTAGAAATAATAGAAAATAGAAAGTAGAAATAGTTTATATAGTAGAAAATAGAAGTACTTAATTCTAGTAGAAACAATTTAGTGCACAGCTATATATCATCTATCTATCTATCTATCTATCTATCTATCTATCTATCTATCTATCTATCTATCTAGTATATACANTTCTGAGGAGTTAGAGGTCACTTGTGTGTCTTAAGAGTCCCAACAGCTGTGTCAATTTCATTTCAGTAAAGCACTAAAACAAAGAGAAAACATGAGCCTAGGAAATATTTCTCGAGACTAGTGAAAGAACAACGCTGCAACAAATAAAATCTTAGGGGAACCTGACAAGTGAATTTTCTGCCAAGGGACACTATCACACTAAAGAGCTGCTATATGTATATTTGACATCTTCTGCAAAAGAAGTGCTGACTCTTCACAATTCCAAGGGGTGAAAGGGAACACTCTTCTGAAGATAAATGCTGGAGAAATCCTGCCTACTCTGAAACCCTGGCCCCTCACTTCTCACACAACTCACTATTTTTGGTAATGTTGACTGGTTTATTTACAGTTCTTTGTGTGTTTTATTTGCATACATATAAGTTATACTTCACATTCACTGTCTACCCTGCAAATTTAAGAGAATTAAAAATAGTATGGGGCCATAACTGAAAGCCATCACTAAGGCCAACAGACATGGAGAGAAATTTGGCATACATATGCAATACTAATTCTAGAACTTCTTATTGTTAATGAGCAATGTTATATTCAATGCTATTTTGCTTGACCCAAAAAAGAGGATAATGGGGATCAGCTAAAATTTTGTTTGGAATTTGCAGGTTGTACAAGAAATTATGTTTTAAAAATTATTTAATTGATGAAGCTATTTTTCTTTAAAGACAGAAATGAAAAGAAAACAATTCTTCCATTTTAAAGCAAAGAATTAATCCTCTCTGTCACTGATGGTTAAGGTCTTAAAGGTGAGCCCCAAAGCCGTGAAATGATCCTTCTCAGAAAAGCTTTCCAGCAAAGTCAGATTTATGGCAAAAGAAGAGGAGAATAACTGATGGAGGTAAGTACTTTTTCATCTTCTTTAAAACTCAGAATCTGTTTCCCTGTCTATTCTAACTCACAAATAAGGCAAAAGGTTATGGTTGAGAGACCTGAATGAACGTGAGCTGCAGCATCAAGAAAAAAATATTAATACTGTTCAACAAGTACACACCTCCTAAAAGAGTTTTAAAAATAATCCCTAATTCAGCAGAGGGACTGTCCTACCAGACCTCTGCTAAAAAATTAGTATACATTTTTTCAGTGTATATAAGTATTACTTTTTCTTTTAGCAATGTAAATACATTGCAAAGATGGAACAGTTTCAACATGGTTCCACTCTGTCTTGTGCACTACACAGCAGCAGCCAAGGCAGGAGCATTTATATTAGGAAATCCTAAAGGTCAGATACAGAAATACTTTCAGAATCAGAACATGCTGAGTTGGAAGGGACCCACAAGGATTGAGCCCAAAGCCTGACTCCACACAGGACAATGTAAAAATTAAACCATATAGCTAGATATAGAGTGTTTTCTAATAATATGTATTCATATGTCTCTAGAAATAAGTTTATCTAATGTAAGATTTTCATGTAATTGCCAGCATTCACTGCACACTTCATTAATATCATCACTTGTCTTGAAAAAGTGACTATTACATGTTACCTGTCTTACAAACTCCATTTTTTTGATCAGATATTTTTCAAGACATACGGTCCCCGGAAGAAGTTTGCAGACCTAATGTAAAAGACTTCAGCATCCACCTTACTCTAAACAGCCTACTGAATTTAAAGACTGACATTATTTTTTCTTGCTACCATTTGAACCAGTGTAATTCTTTAAGTTGTTAGTCACAAAATCTATCAGTCTCCTGGGTCCCAGTTATTCTCCACTTAACCCTGTCTGAATACTGGGTGTGCAGTTTGATGCTTAATTTCCCACTTGGTGAGCCATACTTCCTTATGGAGATATGCCATTATCAAGCATAAATGCACAGCAGAGCACAAGTTACTACCTCCCACAGAAGTGCTGCTGGAGATTAGTAAGAATTATTATGGTACAAAACTGAAAAAAGCAGCTAAGTTTCTGTGCACTCAGACCACCATGAACCTGTTTGGACAGAAGCAGAATATTAGAAGAAAAAAAGTTGTTAAATTCTATTTTGCTTTCCACTTCATAAAAAGAAATTTCTGTCCTTAACAAATAAACACAGTTCTGCCATCTTCAAAGGGGTAGGATTATCTTGGACAGTGATATTTAAATCTTGATGAGAAAGCTCATCCCCTTGAGCCACTAGTATATACTACCTCTGATAATACCAAGTTATCATAATATAAAACAGCATTCTGGCAGACCAGAATGCACAAACTTCAATCTTCCACTCCCTTCCTGCAAGCAAACATTTTATTATTATCATAACTTCAGGAACTAAAGATCAGATACTGCTATTTTTTCCTCTGTTCCTCTCCTTTAGCTGCGTGTATGAACATTTTACTCTGTTGCAGTAAAAGAACAAAGATATCTATGAAGTATAGTATCACACAGAATCACAGAACGTCAGGAGTTGGAAGGGACCTTGAAAGAACACCTAGTCCAACCCCCCAGCCCGAGCAGGATCACCTAGATTAAATCACACAGGAACACGTCCAGTTTGGTCTTGAATGTCTCCAGAGAAAGAGACACCACAACCTCTCTGGGCAGCTTGTTCCAGTGATCTGTCACAGTGAAAAAGTTCCTCCATATATGAAGATGGAACTTTCTATGTTCCAGCTTAGAAATAATAGAAAATAGAAAGTAGAAATAGTTTATATAGTAGAAAATAGAAGTACTTAATTCTAGTAGAAACAATTTAGTGCACAGCTATATATCATCTATCTATCTATCTATCTATCTATCTATCTATCTATCTATCTATCTAATATATGCAGATATAGGTATATGAATGTAAAATCAAGAATGGAATAATGTTAATATGTATGGCAATTCTTATGGAAAATTATATGCTTATAAAGGTATATATATTAGATAACAGTTTTCAATTTCTCTGTTCCTGTGGTCTGTGAGTGCTGCCCTGTGTATAAGTCCTAACTTCTCTACAAGCAAAGTCTGATTAATGCATTCATCTACCTGCAAAACAAACTCTTTTGCACTGAAAATGCTGTTTCAGCTTCAATCCTACGTTATCACTTGTTAGAGCAGGCACTTAATTGAGGCAAGACACTCTACAAATGACTGAACATTCAGATTGTCAGATGTGAAGGTTGTATGGTCATTTTATACAGCACGGGCTTGTAATAAACCACTATTTTACATAAAAAAAAACCCAAACCTAACCTATTCTTAAGGAATACACAACCAAAAAAAATCAAGTATTTGAGCAAAACAACTTAGTCTGGAGATATATTTCAATTTGCCTTTATAGCAAGTGTGAATTTTGGATTAGTGAAATAACGTGGAAGATGTGTTGCAATACTGGTTGGAAGCCAATAAAAACTAACACCCCCGCCCNGTGCTTCACAGTGTCAAGGTCATTTCAGACACCACAAGTCAATGCATCAGTAGATGCTACCATAAAAGAATGAGTCCAAAATTATGTTCATTTGTTTCAAAAAAGTGTAATATTGAAGTTGCTTCCAAAATCAAAGACAACATTGACAGACCTGAAACCACACTCTTTTATAAGAGCAGTTATAAGAAATTACTTTGGAGTTCAGTTCTGGATTTTCATTGTTTCTAAGGTGACTTTTGAAACTGATTTTGGATCCAAAAATTAGTTTAGGTAGAATGCTCGGCTTATTACTGGAACACGTGCATTTGCACCAGAGATGACAAAAAAGGGATCTCAAGGCACTTGAAGTCAACCCCTAAAAAATCACTACATACTGGGAAAAAAAACAACCCAAAACCTAACAATCCCCTCCCATTCCCAACATTTGACATACCATGATTACACTGTTACAGCACTTTGTGCTTGGCTGTAACAATCACCAAAGCTGAAACCTAAGTGCAAATTGCAAGCCACCAATTTAAGTTTGAAACTAGCACAAGGCTCCTCTGATAGAGTGATGGTTAGTTACTTCAGAGCCAAGAAGTCTGACAAATCTTCTGTCACAGACAAACAAAATGACAGTTTTGAAGAATTTGTGAAAATATTCTTACAGACATTTTTAAAGATCTCTGTTCTTATTGAAAAACATTTTAATTTTACTATTAATAATCTATTGATAAGGCTCAGTCTGCTTAACAGACCTCCCATTTTTATCATATTCAAGAAACTTTCTATTACATTTAAGAAGCTTCATTTAACGAACACACAAGAATATCATACCTCCAAGTTGCTGAAACGCTGTTTTTCAACAAGGTGTTGTATTTCTTTCAGATTTTTCTGGCAGAGAAGTTGATTACTATCCATATTTATTCTATTGCTTTCTTGTATGGTTTCATCCCAGTCATCCATTGCTGAAATCTGCTCCTGATGGAAAGAACCGTTTCTAGGTGCTGATGAGGATGAAGTGCCATCTGTGGTTCTTGATGCAAGCAAATAACTTATTACTTTGGGTTATTTCTATGCATCAACTGTACATTTTTAAACATGCTCTTTTCCAAAAGCATACTTCTTCAATAAATGCATGGCAAGTGGAGGACAGCTGTACTATATGTAACTACAGGTGGTTCTGTTAGAACTACCTAAAACCATCCAACACTTTCCATTTTAATCCTTCTCTTCTGTTATTTATAAATAGACAGATTTTTCTGATTGGGTTGTTGGGTGACTGCCTCAGGCTGAATTAATACGGAAAATGTCAGCCAACGGTTTGATCATCTACAGAAATAGATCATGGAGGGTTATTTTTTCTTTTCTTTTTTTTTTCTTTTTTAACAAAGAAAATGACCTTTATTTTTTCATAGAATCAAAAGGTTGGCTTATATAGAGGGTAACTATATACTCATGCTGTCAGATATTCCCTTACTTCAAATAGCAATAATGCATTGTAGTATCTAGAGAGCCCAACTCTACTGATGACATGTGATGTCCACAATGTAGTACATTAAAAAATTTGTATTTGCTACCTGAGAAGAAAACATTTTTGGAGTAGCTAGTGTAACTGGGTGCTGTGGTCAGGGTGAGCCCAAATTAGCATAGAAGAAACTACAGGTTTATACAGGATAAGAATCTGCAAAAACCATGGGGCTGGGTACCACCCAGAAATTAAAGAAGAGGTATCTGAAGGCAAATGGCCCATGAAGCCAAGTGACAAGGACAGTGTGCAGAGACTAGGCAGACAGGGAGTGTGTAACAAGGTATGTTCAAGAATGAAAGCAGACAGAACGGGAACATGGCTGGTAAAATCACTAGGAATAGGAACCAAGCCTTAAAAGAAGCAGCAAGAACTACAAAGGTATCAAGAATGACAAAACCAAGAATCAAGTAGCTTTAACCAGTAAGAAAGATAGTCGTAAAAAAACCCCAGAAACCCCAAACAAAAATAACCCACACTCCCAAACCCTCCAGGTCTATTAAGGTTTAGTCTTCTGGGCACATAATTATTATTGGGTTGTTGGCTACGCTTAACTGCTTGACTTGGTTGCTTTGCCTGGCTAGGTGGAACAGTCTAGCAATGAACACTGATCCTGCCTTTTGGCTCCACACTGGCCTAACCAAAGCAGCACTTAACAGGACTCTCTCACCAGATGCATGCTTTGAGTTCTCACTTCTGCTCAACAGAGCCAGAACCCTTACAATTGATTAGAAATCCAAGCTTATGCATGGCTGTTTTAGGGTACTCCACAATGGTTACAAATGGTATCATTGTATCATGATACTTTTTCTCAGCAACCTCTGGATTTTGAGTAACAAATCAAACCTTATTGACCATTCAATATGCAGACACTTTCCAACCTTTCCAGGATGCATTTCTCAGCTATTTCAGCTGAAACAGAAGTAGCTTTCTTCATGGTGGCTAGTATGGGGCTGTGTTTTGGATTTGTGCTGAAATCAGTGTTGATTGCACAGGGATGTTTCATTACCGATGAGCAGTGCTGACACAGAGCCAGGGTCTCTTCTGCTTCTCATGCCACCTCACCAGTGAGCAGACTGGGGGTGCACAAGGAGTTGGGAGAGGACACAGCTGGGACAGCTGACTCCAACTGACCAAAGGGATGTCCCATACCATATGATGTGCTTAGCATTTAAGGGGCTGGGGAGGGGGAAGGAAAGGGGTAGCGTTGTTCAGAGTGACGGTGTTTGTCTTCCCAAGTCACCATTACACATGATGGAGCTCTGCTTTCCTGGAGATGGCTGAACACCTGCCTGCCCATGGGAAGCAGAGAACTAATTCCTTGTCCTGCTTTGCTTGTGTATGTGGCTTTTGCTTTACCTATTATGCTGTATTTGGCTCAACCCATAAGTCTTCTCCTTTTTACTGTTCTGATTCTCTGGGAAGAATTCTCTCCTCACACCTGGTAGGAGTAAGTGGTTGTGTGGTGCTTAGTTGTTAACTGAGATTAAACCATGACAGTCCTTTTTGGTGCCCAATGTGGGGCCTGAACGATTGGAGATAACGACAGGTTTGATTGGAATGTGCTATATCAAATTTACAGCTGGTTTTGCTGTTTAGCTATTAAGTGCTTGCATGGGGCTTGCCTGCCTTTTTGGAACCAATCTTGAAAACAGAAATGCCACTTTTACAACCCACATAATCTATGGATCCCAGACCAAAACTAACAGGAACAACCCTACACTAACATCTCCTGCAGCAGACCAGAAGGATCTATGCTGCAAAGAATGTGCTCAGTTTGAATCTCAGTGCTTAGTAAGGGATTGTGTGAGATGCAGACACAAATGCATAGAGTATTTTTGTCATGAGGGAGGATGATGAATTGGTAACATAAGAATAAGCAAAGTTTTCTTAGAATCATAAAATATCCTTATCTGGAAGGGACCCATAAGGGTCACTGAGTCCAACTCCTGGCTCCACACAGGGCCAGACAAGTCAGAGCATGTGTCTGAGTGCATCGTCCAGATGCTTCTTGAACTCAGTCAAGCTCACCTTGCCCCTATACACAAGCCTATATGACAATAACTTAATTCTTTTCCTCTTATTGCCATACCCACGCTGTTCTGTACATCTTCCATCTCCATGTAGCTCCTACCCAAGATTCTAGCTAACAGCTGGGAAAGAGCACATTCTGTGGCAGGTTCCAAGATATTCATGTGCTGTTTTAACTGTATGATCTAGTTTGTGACCTGCCAATATGGGTCACAAGCTGGTCAATATGGGCTCAACCTTTAAGTAGAACTTTTGTAGAAATATAATTACTTCAAGACTCTTATCTCAAATTTGTTTAATAGGGTAGCACAAACTATAAATGAATATGAATAGATACATTTAATTTCCTTAGGAAATCACTTTATAGAATGAAAACCAGGAAAAGAACACACTATCATTTTTACATGTGAATTTTTTAAATTACACAAACATAACATGGAGTGACAGCAATGGTATTCTGTTAGAAATAAAGGAAATAGTGATTTGAAGATTTCCTAAAGAAAGCTCTGAGCCTTTGAGACACAAGCAGAAGTTTGAAGACAGATGAAAAATAAACAAATGATACTTCCTTCCCTCTTCAAACAGGGGGAAGAGGCACTGAGCTGCTCTCCTTAATTGAGCTGATAAGAGAAACAAGACAAGTGATCAGACACTGTGACAAGGTTCAGAAATATCTACACTTTTTTTTTTGCCATAATTTCAACTTCTATTTAGCTGGTAGATTTGTTTATTTGGTTGGTTTTAGGGCTGCAATCCTTCTTTATTATGTCAATTCAGTGTAGTAGCTGCAGAACTATGCATGTTGACTGGAAGACAGCTTGACTTTTTAGCTCTGAGAGGCATGAAATATTTTCTCAGTTGTCCAGTTTATCACTTGCAAATCTGAACATCTGCACAAGCAGCAGAAAGAAAAATCAAACCCCGAATAAAAATGTTAAAGAAATAAGATTACAAAGGCAATAACCAGGAAGGAGTATCAAGTACAGCAGATAAATTATGCATGAAGATACACTCTGTGATAAGCCAAGTTATCTTAGAAAAAGTGCTTGGGTAGAGTGAAAAGTATACAGTTCAAATTGCATGTGATATAAAATGAAATTGCGGGTGAATTTTTTATCAGGATGCTCAAGATATTTATAAACAATGGGAAATTAAAAGGAATGACAGCTGGAAAGAAGATAAGATCATGGCATGGATATACAAACTAGTCTATCCTTGAATGTGAAAAAGAAAACAATCTGATTGAGAATAAGAAATCATCTAGAGAGAATATTTTATACTTCATAAAACAGCAGATGGTTTGATGACCATGGCAGTCTGAGTCAGGCTGAACGGGGACTGGGTTAGCCCTGACTATTCCCAGAATTCTGCTGAAGGGAAAAGGTTTGTGTCATCTTCTCTGCTTTTTACCAAATGAACACAAACAACTCAAGGATGTTTCATAATGTTTCATTGGAACATTTCAAAGAAATGCTGTCTTTCCAACTGGAGAAAGGGTTTACAATTTCTTAAAGAGCAATTTTCTGATGTCCATTGAATACATTAAGCAATTTACTTCCTTTAACCTTCAGAGTAAACAGAAGCGCTTACCTGAAATTTGTTTTGTTTCTGTTGGCCAAGCACAGCTCTGGTGTTAAAACTAATCCTCTAATTTGTTTGACAGCTTCTTCTAATTGAAGATCTGCTTTTGCCTGGACTAGAGGGATTAGAGTGAAAAAAAATATAAACAAATGAAGAAGACTTCAACACTTGGAATATTTTACTAGACATGGTTTGGTTAAGTTCCTTAAATTTGCAAGCCTAAATACAGCCTGTTACAATGAACTCAGTGGTTTAGCACCAGACATACAACAAACATACACCTCTCCTCCTCTGAAACAAATCCCCAGTCTATTTAATTGTTTACAGTAACACATCGCCCTGGTTCTGGCCAGGTCAGAGCTGACTTCCCCAAGCAGCCAGCACAGGTGAGCTGAGTGACCACAGCACCTGACATCTATCAAGCCCCTATAAAAGGGATTAGTGAGGCAGAGAAAGGTGTTGGTTGCATGGCCCTTGTGCTGGTATAGTGGTCTCTGTTAGCTTCTGGTTGGTCAGTAAAGTACTCTGTGTTATCACAGGGTGTGACTGTTATTGTTCCCCTCTCAAAGTGTTCAGCAATAAACTGTTTTTATCCTAACCCAGGGCACTTGCTCTTTTCTCTCCTCATGAAGAGGAGTGAATGGCTGGTGGTGCTTGAGGCTGAACCACTACACACATGTATTCAACAGTTTTTCTGTTTGTTTTCAGGCTGTACTGTTGAAAAAGTGGAAGGTTAAGAAATCCAGCACTAACTTTATTTTTACATCATGATTATTCCACTCATGAACTAAGCCAAACTTGTGGCTTGCAGTTATTTTATACAAGCCAAATTGTAACTTACTGATCAAAACAGTGGAAAAAGAAAAAGTCCAGACAGGCATAAGATGTTGCCTCTTTCAAGTAAGCAGTAAGATAGAAAGTGGCTGAGGCAGAATTTCTATAAAGTAAAACCAAGAAAAAAAATTGTGATTCATTTTATTGCTACACAGTCTGGGCTGTCAGTAGAGCTATGAAGAAGCCCTAAACCAGTACTGTTCTATTTTGTTATTTTAATCTGTCATTTGATCTTGAAGTCAGAGACATTACCTCACAGTTGGCTCTATTGCAACTGGGAGAGTAAATCTGTTAAAGAATACTTAAGTAATATACCGTATCTTAAGAGTTTCGGCACTGGAAAGTTGACTGGAAATCAGACTTGGCGGATGCTGTTAAAAATTCCTGCCAATCTGCACTGATTCCAAGAAAGCAGGAACTGAGCTGGAGAGATCATTACTTCCCAGCAGAAAGAGAACAGCTTAAAAAGCTGACTAATTCGGCAGAAGTTATGTAATGCATTAATATATACTAGGTCTGCTTTTACTTAACTGTAAACAAAATGCACATTCTGGAATAGATCTTATTCAGAGGCCCAAAGAGGGCATCAGTATATTATCCCAGTAACTTCCAGTGGCCTGTGACACTGCAGTATTACAAGCAATAAGCACACTGCAGTGAAAAAGGTGGGGAAAAGCCAGCATACCCCAAGGAGGGGATGTACTGCTGTGACCAGAGTATAATGAAACATCTTACTACACAGTTTCTACATTGTTACTTGTTTAAAATTTCTTCACCCACTTCTGTCATATATAAAATTTGAGCTTGTCTTGTTTTGTTTATGCTAATGAATTAAATTGAGTGAAGTTAATTGTTGTTTGCCTCAATTATATCTTATTAATAAAAAAAATGTTGCATTGTGAATAATGGTAAAATTTTAATTAGCAAACCTATTTTCTTGTGCTGAGAAAAAGGGAGATGAGCACGCTGTAACTTCTCAGTTGCTTCCTGAATTTTCTTTTTCCTCTGCTGCAGAACCTGTTCTCTAAGTCTTTGCTCTTTTTCTTCTTCTTGCTTCCGTCTTTCTTCAAAGGCTCTGTAGTTAAGAAGCAAAAGAAGATGATTCTGTGTTATCTAATTATATTTACAAAACTTTTGGTAACTTATCAATTTGAATTTTTAATACAAAATCTTACTTCTCCATAAATTAAATGCTGTACACTTCAGCACAGCTGGATTTTTGTGGTCTGTCTGAATATAAGGGGATGAAAAGACACACCGTAATCTTTTTAGTTTTTAGCCTCAACCAGAGATTTGTTTCTTTCTTTTATGTGAACTAACATGCAGACTCAGCCAGTTCTTGACACCAATGTGACTTTTGCCACAGACTTTACATTGCCATGGAAATGTATCACAGGGGGCAGATCAATAAGAAGGTGAGCTGCAAATGCTGTATGTGAGCCTTTCATGAACTGCCAGAGATACAATAGCAGTTTAAAACAGTTATTCAGAAATAGCACAAAGAAACTACAGCTTTTACGTATAAATATGTCAGAGTTGGTGAGGAGCTTCCTGAAAGACAATAAGATTAGTAGTACAAAATGAGATAAAACAGAATTGTGAAATCATGATTGATAGAATCAATCGTTAATATTAAATATGTCAAACATGTCCTTCTGTCTGGAAAGCACAGCAGTGAGCATCATTACAAAGCTTTCCTTCTGTAGGAACAAGCTTGATGTGGAATCTTTATTCCTGCTTTCAAAACCATCAGGACTTACTGGCAAATTTAAAATAGTTCCTTGAGGAAAATATACCTGGTAAATTTACTGGCACAGTGCCTGTAGGCAAATTGTATTTAAATACAGCAATACAGTAAAAGTAATACTCTCCTAGTGAAACTTCTAAAGGTTGATATGCAATGATCACTGACTGTGAACTTCTGTCTTCAAAGTTCTCTCTGTGTTAGAAACATGATTTGACAGGTCACTAGTACACTAAATAGGATCCCATTACCAGACAGCATTAGTGGGAAAAAGGGTAGTAATGTTTAGCTACATGTTCTTTGTTTCTTCCTCAGAATAAGATACCTTCCCAAAACTAATCACTTGTAGTTGCTTCAAAAATCTTCTTGCTTAATGGAGCAAAGCTGCTACTTAACAGAACCACTCCTTAACTCAACTGTAACTATTCTTCCCTTTGCTTTTCAGGGAGTAAGTTCAAACCGAAATATTCAACTTGACCCTCCCTAGTATCCCTTCAAAGTGCTGACTAATTACCTGTGAAAACAAACAGAAAAATAATCTGAGATTTTTTTTTATAAAATCTGAAAACTAATTGCACAATAGTTAAAAATAGGAAAACTGCCAGTTAATTCCCAAGTACATGCTTTTACAGGAATATTCACTTTAATCCACTTGGAAGCAAAAGCACAGCAGACAGAGACATAAGGAACTTTGGCTATGTTGGAAGTTCCTATATGTGTGGTTGTTAAAACATAAAGTAATGACTGAAGGTTTCCCAATTTTAGGGACAAATTATTACAATAGAAACTGAAGACAAAATGGATAGTGTATTTTTTTGAGGTGGAAATGCACTGCAAACAGATTCCATGCAGCTATTTAAACCCTAAATCACAGACTATGTGCGCATTTGCGTTCCTGCCATCATTATGGGTGTACCTTAAAACTTCTCCCCACAGCATAAAGGAAAACTAGAAGTTGCATTACATCTCATCTTCCTTTCTTCAATACTACACCTCCAGTACTGCCAGTGTTAATCTCAAGAAAGACATATGAAAAGCCAAAAGCAAGAAGAGAGACAGATTGTGTAAAAGGATCCCCTGCTTTTACTAATGCATGTAGCACTCTGGATTAATGTTGTCCAAGGTAAGAAACCAAAATTCTAGTGAAGACCATAAGCAATTACTGCTTCTAATTTGAAAATACATTCCCCAGATCTCCCAGGAGCTCTATTTCTCACAATTGTCTTGCATCACAAGAACTGCTGAGGCTACATCCTGTACGGCACACAGACATATCTTATGGTTTATTTTAACAACGTGCTTATTGTAGAGGATGTATAATAGTTACACTTTTGAAAATCCAAGTGAATCTCTAGAATTCAAGGCAATTCTTCTTCTAAAGTTAGAGAACTCTACAGCTTCAAATGAAGGACAAGACGGAAGACTGACTTACGCAAAGAGAAACAAATTAAAATATGATCCCAACACCTTGAAATTAATTTGCAAACTTCAGTTTGTCAGCAAGCAGGGATGGCATGAGGTGAAATCAGACAAGCAATTATCCAAAACCAGAAAAAATCTGCAGACATCTCTAGCCACATAAAATGTCTTATTGCAATTTGGTTAAAATTTCGCAGGAACTTTAATTGTTCATACGATCCAGAAATAAGAATGAAAAACAGTAGAGTGAGTCTTCAACTTTCAGGATTCCTATATTTCACTCACATTAAAATCTGATACAGAAATTTGCAATATTTTACATCTTTATCCTGACTAAAGAAATAGGAAAATCACAAGAGAGGAAACAGACTTGGTTATCCTCATGAGTGCTTTAAATATATTCTTCTTGATCCCCTTAATACTTCTATAGGCTGCTCAAGAAGGCCTTTAGTTGAACTGCAGTTAAATTCAGACATGTAGGAAATTCTACAACTTTGCACCTGGAGTAATTCCAGCATAGAGCTTCAAAATGGAAAACAGTAAATTCTGATGGATTCTGTATTCATTTTTTAAATGGTTTTGGAGTATGACTTTGCTGCACTCTTCCACATTCCTAATAACTGGCATGAATAAAAGACTGTTGTTCCATATAGCTGGAAATGGGTAAATCCAAATGCTGATGCAAGAAGTCTTTTTCACCACAGTTCATCATGACCGCTATTAAGTTTGAATTAAGACATGAAGTAGAAAAAGGTTACTTTAAATGTAAGGAAATGCATTAAAGATATTAATTGAACCCTGCATCATTAACTTCTTGACTTCACAGAATGTAAATTGTGACACCCAGGTGCATTATGTAAAATAAATAATTTCACAAATGCACATTTACATCCTACAGAAAAACAGTTAAAGCAAATGTTTGTTCATCCACTCTCCTTAAGCCATCAGCTTAGGTTCATATCCCAGATGTAACACTGGCAAAAGACTATGGCTTAAGACAGAGAGTTAGCAGAAGAATTTCCTGACCAGTATTTTTTTAACCCAGTTTTTCTATCTATTATAAACAACCCTTTATTTTGGTGCAACCCAAAAATTGCGGTGCAGCAATTTTTGAAATGGCTGCAAAAATGTTTATAGTTAATTTGGAATATGAAACTTAAAATATTTAGCAGTTTCACATATACAGACATTATGTGGAAGGCACTTTTATGTTAAAAACAGCATAACCAGATGGTGGAACTATTTCTTGGTTAATTTTATTAAATTATCTTCACAGTGAAGCGATGGATGCTACATTCCCAGGTGGACTAAATGCTTACTACTACCTTGGCTGAAAATGAAAAAAAGGAATATATACAGAGCATGTGTGTCATGGTTTAACCCCAGCTGGTAACTAAACACCACACAGCTGCTCCCTCACTCCTCCCCCGCCAAGGGGATGGGGAGGAGAATGAAAAAACAACTCCTGGGTTAAGATAAAGACAGTTTAATAAGATAACAAGGGAAAAGAGTAATAATACTACTGATAATAATAACAATAAAAAGAGTGATGAATAAATACAATTGCTCACCACATGAAAAGGAAAAATAAAACAATCTGATGCCCAGTTTGTTTCTGAGCACTGAATAAGCCTCCCAGCTCGCTTCCCCAGTTACACCCAGAGCATAGCACTACATGGCAGAGAATATCCCTTTAGCCAGCCTGGGCCAGCTGTCCTGGCTGTGCTCTCCCAGCTTCTTGTGCACCTGGCAGGGTGTGAGAAGCTGAAAAGTC
The DNA here is from genome assembly GCA_013399135.1 of Heliornis fulica. Lineage (NCBI taxonomy): Eukaryota > Metazoa > Chordata > Aves > Gruiformes > Heliornithidae > Heliornis > Heliornis fulica. Next base: position 25,757 of record VXBZ01006937.1, on the reverse strand, counting down.
CTTGACTTAGTGTAGACACTACAGCTACCTAGCAACAACTGAAAACATCAATGTGTTATCAATGTTATTCCCATACTAAATCCAAAACACATCTCTACAACGGCTACTAGAAAATTAACTCTACCTCAGCCAAAATCATGACAGTGTCCACCACTTATTCCATACCATCTACATCACGTCCAGGCCTTATACTTCCCAAAACATTCCAATCTCTTTTCCTGTCTTTTGATATGTACACACAGATATAATTCCCTTAGTCCACTGGCCACCCCGCTAAAACGTTCATTGAGTTCATTTAGTCCATGACTTTTGCAATCCATCTGTCATAACAGCCTCTCAGGGCAAAGGAGATGGTGTGTCATGTAGGATTGTTGCATGTTGCAGCCAGAGCTTGTAGCTGGTGTATCTGGCATGGTCTCAAGGAACCCTAAGGAAGTAGCTGGGTGCTTGTTGCTGAGGCCAGTTCTGGTTTCATCACTCTGCACCTTGCTTGGTTTCATCAAAGTTCATTATTCATTAGTCTTGGTGAGTCTTACTCTAATACTATTATGTCATACTGAAATCATAACAGTGATGACATGCCATATTATGTAGCAATCAACATAATACAATTTAATTCACTGACTATTCTCACCAAAGAAAAAAAATTGACTTGAGGTACTACATGGATATATGGTACTACTATATTCAGCAAGTGCACTCAGGTCCTTGAGCAAAATAAGTACTATTTGTCTTTGCTTTACTTTGCCTTTGCCAGAGGCTGGAGTAACCCACACTGTCTTCCCTAACATAATCTTTATGTGCACTACAAGAACTTTATCTCCTTCTACAGTATGTAAAAGTTATAATTGGGCAGGGCCAGCTCCACTGGTAGATCCCCTGAAGTTAACTAACCAGGTAGCCTTTGCTAAGTGTGTATCCAAATGTTTGAAGGTCCCACCACTCATTGCTTTCAGTGTAGTCTTTAACTGCCCATTGTATCATTTGATCTCCCAGAGGCTGGCGCATGATGTGATACACCCACTCAATGCCATGCCCAGGTGTCTATGAGACTGGTGCGGAAATGAGTCACATTGTCTCACTCAATTCTTTCTGAAGTGCCATGTTGGACTTATTTTTCATGGCCCAGGATAGTGTTCCGGGCAGTGGCATAGGGCACAGGATATGTTTCCAGCCATTAGGTTGCTGTTTCCACAATTGTAAGGATATAGCATTTTCCTTGGGGAGTGTGATGTAATCAATCTGCCAGGCCTCTTTGTGTTACATATCGGTGATCATCCTCCACAACAGAGAGGCTTTAATCAACTGCTGGGCTTGTTTGACCGCAGCATTTTACACATTCATGGACAACCTGTGAGATAGCATACATGGTAAACTCTACCCCTAGATTATGAGTCGATCTGTATGTTGCATCTCTTCCTCAATGGCCAGAGGTGTCATGGGCCCAATGAGCTATAAACAATTAATCCTTATGTTTCCAGTCAAGATCTACCTAGGCCACTTCAATCTGAGCAGCCTGATCCACCTGCTCATTGTTTTCTCCATGACTTGATTCTTGGCTATACTGGCATCTACATGATGTACAACTAGGTTCTCTAGCTGGGGCAGCAATATTTTTAGCACAATGTGGCAGCCCAGATGGGTTTGTCTCTGTGCTGCCAGTTGCTCTCCTTCCATTGCACTGGCCACCATCCATGAGTCAGTACAAAGGCAGAGCATTGGCCACTTTTCTCTTTCAGCAATGTCCAGAGCTAGCTGGATGGTTTTCAACTCTGAAAACTGGCTTGATGCCACTTCTCTGTCATTGGCTTCTGTGACTTGAAAGGACGTAGGACTTTCAAGTTCATGTAGGACTTCATAGAGCAGCCTTACACCTATGATGTTTTCCCACAATGTGACAGGACCCATCAGGTTCCCATCAGTGAACAGGACATGTTTCTCATTTTCTGCTAGTTAATTATACATATGTTACTTTCTCTTCTGGCGATACCCCAAAAATCTTTGCCTTCTGGCCAGGCCATGATCACTTCCAGAATTCCTGGGTGACTGGGGTTTCCTATTCGAGCGTACTGTGTGATCAGTGTGACCCACTTACTCCATGTAGCATCAGTCGCATGATGTGTAGAGGGGACCATCCCTTTGAACATCTACCCCAGCATCGGCAGTCAGGGTGCCAGGAGGAGCTGGGCTTCAGTACCAATCCCTTCCAAAGCAGATCAAACCCCTTCACATACTGCCAATATCTCTTTTTCAGTTGGAGTGTAACGGGACGACATGGAACACTATGAAATAAACCTTTCAGTAATGAGTTGATACTGCCATATCACATTTGCAAACCAGTGTACAATAATTTTAAAATTGAGGTAGGAGGGTACTTGTATACTTAATGACTACAGGAAAGCAATGAGGAGTCACACTCAAAATCCCTTTCATGGGCAAACAGGAAACACACTGTATATACTTAAATGGATCTGGAGAGGTTACTCATAAATCAATTTGCTTCTGTTTAAGGGAGATATTAATAGGACAATATGAATGCATAATAAATGTATTCCCTCATCTTCTCTGATTATCATATCCTGAATATAAAATGACAGCTACAAGTTGTTGTAAGGGCTTAAAAAAGACTGACCCTTATAATGCCATAGGGGTTTACAGAGGGTGGTCCTCCAAAATGCCCTAAAGGTTCAGAGGAGGACTGCCCACGCTGTCCACCAGTTGTTACACTTCAAATACCATTTATGGACAAAAAGTAAGCCCACCTTATATAAAACAAATAATTATTTTCATTAGCATAATTAAAATCTTAGGAGTCTAATCACTACTAATCCAGACCTAATTGTCACCAAAACCCAGTAACACAGGTAGAATACAGAGAAAGCCTCAATAACTGTGATCATACAGTTTGAACTGTTTTGCACACACTGAATTTCTAGCCCTTTTCCTGATGCTCACACTTCCACTGATCTTCTTTATCCCAAGTGTTTCATTCTGGTGGTCAGTCATGTGCTCTGACTTGTCTGGCCCTGTGTGGAGCCAGGAGTTGGACTTGATGATCCTTATGGGTCCCTTCCAACTCAGGATATTCCATGATTATATTAGAGTCATAAATATCCCATTCTACATAGAATAACTGCTTGTCACTGATATCTGTGTAAAAATACAGTCATACCATAAAAAGATAAACAAAGGCAAAATAAATTAGCCCCAGACACCTGGTCAATTAGAGAAATTGCTGTTACAGCTAAATCAAGCGAAGCAAAGCTGTGGGCAGGTCAAGAAAAGTTCAGAGAGTGCAAGCTTGGCAAGCAGCAGTCCTGAGGCCTTGCAAATTCAGCACAATCCCATGGCCCCTTACTAGAAATGGCAATACTGGGTTACAGGTCTATATAGTTATAGTGACCACTACTTCTCACAGTTTTATTCTGATGTAGAAAGCAATACCAAATTCTTAACACTTCATAGTCTCTCCTTACCAAGTGCTAACATTTTTCTCCCATTTCTAGCACTACATTGCTTTTTACTCTGCATCAACACCACTGATGAATAATTTAAAGAGCTTTTATTAAATAAAACAATGATAATCAGCCAGTAGGTGGAGCACAAAGCTTGTGCATATGTTGAAAGTAAAATATTTTGGAAAAAAAACCCAGCAGTATTAGGAACAGATTTGAAACTGAAATAAACTGGGAAAGCATTTGTTTCCCCAATTACAACAGATGGATCAGCTATTCAGATTTCAAGGTAATGCTGAACCAAGAGACCTATTAGCTTCATTTAAAAATGCACATAAACCAATTGAATTTCCAAAATGTACCTAACTACCTACACCAGCAACATCCCAGTTCAATGAGATATGCATTTTACATTCAGCAATAACAGTGGGATGGCTGCAGTCCCCAGCAAATCAGCAACTGGTATTTAAAAAGAACTGTGGTATACAAATGCAAAATACGATATCCTATTCATTTACAACAAGGATGTGTTTAGTCAGTAGCTCTACTGTTCAGAATACTGTTATTTAAACAACACATCTGTCAGCTACTGCTCCTAAGCATATTTAATTCTTAAACTGATTCTGAAATTATAAAACAGCAGTTCCATGAATAACTTCTGATAACTTTCAGGTCTGTAAGCCCTGTCAGGGTGAAATTAGGGTGCTGCTGCCAGGTAAGAATGTGGAGCTTATGTAGAGGTCATACTACTGTTGAGATACCACCATAGCTAACACCTTTACATATTACTAAGCTAATGGATCTTGGCTCTTATATTGATTTGATCCATGATCTGATGACTGATCCATTGGAAGAGAAATAATTTACTACCTGCATAACTATCAGAAAAAAAAAATTCTATTTCAAGGAACTTTTTATTTCCAATTAATTACTTTCCTCTCTATATGTAATGACACTTAATTTTTAATTTTATTTCACAGCTTACTAATACTGTATGCATGTGGTACCTTCATAACATTAGACAACTAACTCCTTTTCAGTTATTAGGGGAAGGCTTGTCACCACAAGACTTCCATTTGAACTGCTTATGATGCTTATAGTTATGTCTCAATGACCACAAATGGAAAAAACTCCATTTCTGGTTTTACAAATACCATACCTAAATTTTTAAACTGGCTCACCTGACTAACTTGGATTGATAATGAGTTTCTAAAGTCTGCAATGAAATTCTTATGCAAATGTACTTATGTATCAAAGAGTATTAGTTTAACTATACCTGCCTATCATAAATACGCAGGCTATCTGGTATTTGTTTTTACATTGGGGTATAATATTTCAAGACCAGTAATACAATAAACAGTGTTCATATGAGAGGCATAGTGTTACAGTGGTAGTGTTCCAGAAAACTAAATAAGATATTTAATCTTTCAGCTGACACTCAGTTTATTATCTGGAAAGGTTGTGGGTCACACACTGTCTTTAATGGCTCCCAGGTGATTATAGTTCCTCTTCCATTTTTCTTTATATTTCACAACATATCCTGACAGATCATACTGTCAAGCTAAATCACAGAACTTCAGGAGTTGGAAGGGAATCTCGAAAGACCATCCAGTCCAACCCCCCTGCCCGAGCAGGATCACCTAGATTAGGTCACACAGGAACATGTGCAGGCAGGTTTTGAATATGTCCAAAGGGGGAGACTCCACAACCTCTCTGGTCAGCCTGTTGCAGTGCTGTCAAAAATGGCAGTATAAACAGCGCCCACAGCCTCTCTTATGAGTTTTCAGTATACTTCAGTAAGTGAGCATTTTACAACAGAAATAATCTGATATGGGAACTGTGAGGATGAGTGTTAACTCATATTAACTAAGTATTTCCTGACTTTGCATTATCATGTATGCATTCATTCTATGTGTGCAGAAAGGCAGGATGTTCAAAGCTCCGTTTAAAATGTCACTGCAGAATAAATTTATTATAAACATAAACCTGGACTACAAAGAATTTGCGTTGTGTTTATTGGGAAATGGGAGCACAAAGCCCCACCATGTAGGGGAGGCTGTGCAGATGGAAAAGTATACACTTCAGAAGGCAATGACAGCTGCCCACCAGCTGACCAGTATGATACATCTGAATTCATTCTTCACACAGTCACTGAAGGTAATAAAAAGAGAATAGTAGTAGAAATGCAGATCCATGAAATCAAAGCACTACTTACCTTTACTTTGTACAGTAAGAGGTGACTACAGTGAGTTTCCAAAACTCTGTAACAGTTACTCTGAATATTGTTCTGTTTATATTTTGTCCTATACCAAGAGACCAGATTGGTGAAACTTTTCAGTTTATATTCATCTGTAAGGGAGCAGTGAGGCTATTTATCAATGTGAATGTGCAAACAGAAATATGCTGACCTGTTTTGAGGTTTTAAATCTTTTTACAATCTCCCACCAAATAACTCCGGTTACTTACCTTCTTCTTCTGTTTGTCTCTACTAAATATTTCTGTGCCTTAATCCGATGTGTTTTTTGATCTTCTTTCAGAGCCTGACGTTCTTCTTCTAAAACCTGTACAAAATGAAATGTTGAAGCTCTGTCCCTAGCCCTGTGTTAAGGACAATGGAAACTGTACCAAACGGCTCATTAAAAGATTACAAGCTTATGTAATTTACTTTACATACCTTTTTAAGAAAGAGCAAACTTCATCAATGACATATGAAATGCTGGTAGCTACATAACAGTTGGTCCCACAAATGTATATCATGGTCCTTCCTAATTTTATCCAGAAAAAAAAAACCCAAAACCTAATTGCTTTTTACTGTTTGTAGTGATTTTGACAGAGTATTTTCACTCATCTTCCACAGCACCAGCAAGTGAAAAACTTCCCCTTTATTATGTCTATTTGCAGATACACCTTTCCATCACTGTCTAAATATGTACCACATGAAAACACTTATTCACAGGGACAATGTTTCAATAGTAAAAGCAGCCCCCAGCCCGAAGCGCTGTTCACACAGCCAGGTAAAGGCTCTCCCCAGCGCAGGCCCAGCCCTGCTCACTTCGTGTTTAATTAACACCGCACAGGTGCAGCCTGTGCCCGTGTCTCTCGCTCCTGAAACCCACGGAGTGCGGGTCCCCACGCTGCCAAGGAGAACGCAGCACACCGCCGCAGCTGCACGACAAGGGAGCTCTCCTGCACCCCTGCAGAACACCCAACGAACAAGTGCCGCCCCTGCGGTGGCCGCCGACGGGGGTAGGGCGGGGCTGTGCCGTCTCCGGAGCGCACGGACCCCACACAGGCTCCCGCAATCCCAGTCCCCCTTCGCAGGGCGCAGGAGCCTCCCACCCTGGC
>VXBZ01006937.1:0-18302 GCA_013399135.1 Heliornis fulica | reverse complement strand
CACAACCACCCCCGGCCGTGGGTGGGAGGCAGCCGTAGGGCCCCGCCGCCGGGCACCCTCCTCGTCTGCCCGCCGCTTCAGGGACACCGCCGCCGGGCTCCGTGCCGAGGCTCGGTGCTTGGCTCTCGCAGGCCCTTCCATCCCCTCTGCGCTTTTGTAAAATAGCGGGCTGCTTCCCAAAAACCAGACCGGACAACCTGGTATCCGAACAAACCGGCTTCTCCTTAGTTTTGCAGGGCCCTCTTGAGCCCAGTTGCTGCCTGTGGGTTTGCAGAGCTCCACAGATACCTCTTAAATCCGTTGCCGGTAGAGAGTTGGAGCGGGATACCTTTTTTATTTTGTAACCACAGTGTATAGAAATCGCAATGCAAAACCAATAAATTTTTATATAAAAATATAAAACCATAAAGACTAATTTGTTCTTAAGACTGAAGATCCTTTTTTTTTCAGGCAGAGCAGAGTGTGTTACTTTGGGATGTCGCCATGTCTGGGATGAGTTGTTAGCACAAGGCTAAATACTTTGGTGATTTCCTGGCGAGACATTTATTGGCTGTTATGTTTGAGCTTAAACCAATTCTGTGCTTTTTTTCACTGTGCAGCTGTTCTATGTCTTTGACTAGGAGGGTGAAAATAGTATTGGTAAAATAGTTTTTGCCACAGACCCCCCTGCATATTTGTAGCAAAGTGTGTGAAGTAGGTGTTATTATTGCCATTTTACAGCCAAGACCACTGATGCCTAGGTTGCCAAATATGTTTAAGATTTAAAATATCCCAGTTATCACAGTTGAGAAGATGACCCTTAAATGGAAGTCTGTCACCTGTAGTTGGGAATACAAGTGCCAAAGTCCCCACCTCTTCTGAAATCTGTGTTGGAGGTAGAAGACTGGTTGTCACTTCATTACTATGTGCTTTTCATCCCACGTACACTTTTAAAATTTCAGTTTGCCCTATAAAGTGCAGTGTTTCATTTTGGTTGCAGTAGAACACTGTCAGTGTGGAGGATTGAGTCACCCAAACTGGACTGAAGCAGAGCTGGGTAACAGCTGCAGAATTTTACATGTCACATCTAGGAAGATTCAAGTTGGTGGTCACTTGTTGGGGGATGGTTAGCAGCACAAGGCCACATGCTGCAGAGTATCTCTGGCCTGAAGCGAAGTGCTGAGTGAGTGGAATGGTATGTGTGCTGTCAGGTCCGCGTGACCTGGTGGCTGAACACTAGATGAAAACAGGAGGCTGAACATCTGAGCCTGGGCCCCCAGATAGGTTGTAAACAAGCCATAACGGAAGATACTAACCTATGTAGTGCTTAACCAATCATAGCCTAGAGTGATATATATCCAGCCAATCATGTAGTACCAAATATACTAACCCTCGCTGAAACCCCCTGCAGTCACTCATGCTGGCAGAACTTGAGCTGCTTTAGATTTATTGCAAATTTTAATCTTGTGCGGTGTAATTCACAGCTTCACCTTAGATACCTTCTGAAATGTAGCATTAAGAATGGTGTTTATATACCCTTCTGTTTTTCCTTTTTTTTACACGGAATCACAGAAGGGTGGGGTTGGAAGGGACCTGGAAAGATCACTAGTCCAACCCCCCTGCCTGAGCAGGATCACCTAGATTAGATCACACAGGATCACATCCAGATTGGTCTTGAATGTCTCCAGAGAAACAGACTCCACAACCTCTCTGGGCAGCTTGTCCCAGTGCTTTGTCACCCTCAGTTTCTCACATTAAGGTGGAACTCTGTGTTCCAGTTGGTGCCTGTTGCGTCTTGTCCTGTTACTGCGCACCCCTGGAAAAAGTCTGGCCCCATCCTCTAGACATCCAGCCTTTAGATACTTATAAGTATTGATAAGATTCCCTTTTTTACTCCTTCATAGCCTTCTTTTAAAGTTATTAGTTGTCTCTCCAGGTGAGCAAACTCGGGCATTTCAGACTGTTGGATGAGAAGGCGACTAGCTGCAGACCATGTGGTTGAGAACTGTATGATTATTCCAGCAAGCAGCCTGATCCCAAGTGGTTACAAAATGAAAGGTCCCACTCTGGCATCAGGTGTGAAAGAAGTTTCATAAATTTTACTGTGGGCTAGAGGCTGATAATCCAGTGAAGGATTAAATCTCTTAAATCTTTGTGGGATAGATTCTGAGTTTATTATAAATCTTATTTCAAGGCTGGAGCAGAAACATAGTTTTCTTTCATTCTTGTTCCAGGGATGATTAATATGCTAATGTGCTTTAGCCCTCAAAGTTGCAAGTTAGCTGTGTAGGTGACTGCACAGAAGAAGGATGGCTGTTTTAAGCATTTATTTCTGAAATTTGTCTCCTATTCCTATTTTTATGTATAGGAAGAAGAAAAAAAGCTCTTCCCCCTTAATGCTGTATATGGATATTTATGAAAATGTTTTCACCTTCTTACCTCTGTGAGAGTGTGATGCAGGATCACAACCTGCATCTTTTTAAGAAAGCATCAGCTAGTACACTAGACAGATATCCTGGAAAAGTATAGTATGACATGCAGAACTTTAGAACAAGGTAAAAAATAGATTTTTGAGAGATGCAAAAGAACTAAATTTCTTAAAAAATTCGCAGGCAGTTGAATGTACTCCTCTCAGGAAGTGGCCATGTACAGGTTCTTAGCACAATTAGCTGTTCATTCTGAAAGAAAACATTGGATTTAAAATGGATTAAAATATAGACTTTAAAATATATTACTCCCCCCATCCCAAATCAAAATCTCAAATTCAAAACATATTTCCAGTGCATTTCCAGCTGTTTTCCAGCTGTGGAGATGAACCACAGTATTGAGGCAAACTTGGAACATTGGGTGTACTGATGTGAGGTGATGTTGAACACTGTATTCTGATGATCTTTTTAGACAGTGGATCTCCCAGCGGTACACTTGAAGTGGAGGTTCCAGTTATTCAGCCAGACATTTTAAATGTACACGTGGAGTTGAAAATCGGCTGCACCTTTATGAACTTTCCATATAATTTGCTTTTTGGATGAAATGTAAGATCCAGTTTTTAAGATTCAAAACTAGTAGATTTGAGTGTGTGTAACTCTTAAGTGCCTGCTATATAGCTTCATTTAAATTACTGTTGACTACATTTAGTCTTTTTCAGGACAGTTTTCAGGGGTAAAAGTTAATCTATATGAATGATTGCCCCTCCCTCAATACTTTTGTTCCTAAGGATCAGCTACCAGTGAGACCAAGAGACTGCTATTGTCATCCCAGTAAATAATTTTCAATTTAACATGAAGTATTACTTTAAAGTAATAGTTTTTCAATTTCTGTTTAGAATTTGCTTCTAAGACATATTCTAAAATTGCTTCCAGAAGCTGTTTTAGTCCACTGTCACTTCACCCATGTAAATGCCTACATTTTAATGATAAAAAGCTTCATAAAAAGATGAAAAAAATCAATTCTTGTTTTTTTGAAGTAACTCAGACTACTCAATACCAAATATACACCAATACTCAAAAATAGTATATAAGAAAATCTATCACGGTTTTATCGCAATGAAAAGATATTTATTTGATGTGTCACGTAAAGGTGATAAGCAGTAATTGTTCTCAGGATACAAGCAGAAGTATATAAAATCCACTGTGCAACTGCAATGTGGTTTATTATATCCAGGCATGGAAGGAGTGATGTGTTGGCTGCTCTCTATGCCGTGCTGTAGACATTCCCAAATAGTTAGCTCAGGACTTCACAGTGTACAATCCTTTCCACAGAAATTTGAAACCCGTCAAAAACTTTGCATTTCTTCAAGGAAAAGATGCCCTGCTTTAGGGTAACTTCACTGATTTGTCTCAGTATTTTTTTGTTCTGTTTAGGAGAGACTGTCACAAGTAATGTCAAGCCTTGTTCATCTAAGGTAAGACTTCCAATTACTTTGCTTAGATATAATGAATGTAACTGATTTCTCAGAAAAGTGATGGATGTTTTTAAAATGTAGATTGCTTTATTCAGGATAGCTGCAAAAATACAGTAGAATCTGGAATTTTCAGATGGAGAAAAAAATACACTGAAATTGTAGGAATTCAGTATATTAGAACATTTTTGTCTTAATGTCCTTCATCACAGCTCAGTTGTTAGGCCATATTTTTAATCTCATTTGTATGACTGTAAATGCAGAGTAACTGTTGGTTTTGGCATAGTGACAGTTTTTGCTTGAATTGCTGAGGTCATATTTAATTGCCTGTTTCATGTTGGCTTTTGTTAAATATAAATATTGATTAAAAATATTTGCTTGACAGTGTTTAATTGAACATCTGGTGAGTAGCTGTGATAAAGCCCTGGAACAAACCATAGCTTCTAGTGATCTATTTGTAACTGTTATTGAATTTTTCTGCCTTTATTTTTATGCATATTTCAAAATTCAGGAACCTGGTTTTTGGTTGTTTTATTCCCCCCCCCCCCGTAAAATCTTCTTGTTCACTGTTTCATGTATTTTTTCCTTATACTTTTAAAAAGCAAAAAACCCACCCTATTCTGTGCTTTGCCAGTTTACTGACAATAACAGAAAGGGAAACATGAACCATGAAAGGAGAACAATTATGTGGATGATATATTCAAGCCTAAAAAATGTTTCTGTTTTCATTAAAAACTTTATATTTCTAAGGGTCCTATTTACATTTGAAATTACCATATATAAACACACTACAATGTTTTGCCAAGATGATGGAATTAAAAAACTGAGACTCAAATGAAAATATATTTCTTAGTCTTTCTACAATGACTCATACTTCAGGAATTACTTTTAGCATTTCCTTAAGTGATGAGTCAGAGGCATTCCCTTATTTTATATCAAGTGGCACCATAGGTGAAAAAATACTAAATATGAAAATACTATTTTAAAAGAAAATAATAGGTGTAACTACTTTTACCAGTGCTTCTGTTATTATTTGAGATAATTGTGTGCCTGTTAATTGTTTCCTTTTATTCATTATAAGAGTCTAAGTAGTTACTTTAGGGACTTTCAAGAGTGAAAATGCTTTGCTTTGATGTAGTAAATCCCAAAGCCTCCTCCTTTCCACTGAAAATACCTTTTTAGCATTTGAGATACCTCTTGAGTGTGGTGATTCCTAAAATGTGAGCTTCTTAAATGCAAGATTTGTTCTTGCCTCCACATCACAGGCTTGCAGGTAGAACATTTTACCAGAAATGTTGGTGGTATTTTTTTAAATTTGTAGAAGTTACTCTTTACCTCTGTTGCTGTCCTTCTCTTGTGAGGTATGGCTAAGTGAGAAGACACCTTGGTCTGAGCTCTGTCAATTAGCCCTTGATAAAGCTTTTTAAAAAAGCCCCCAGGGTATGTAAGAAGATACACTGAGTAATCTACATCATTTTGGCAGACTGAGCTTTCTATATATGCTTTATGATCAATTTATTTCCCCCTCGGTATAACAGGGCACAAGGGATGTTGAAGCTGTGGAGGAACCGCTCAAGGCAGAAGACAAAAATAAATCTGCAGCTATTTCAAAGCAAAAAAACCAATGCCTTGTACCATGTGATGTTCAAGCTAAAATTTTACGAGAGGAAAAACATTACATGTGCAGTATGTATTCACAAAGAATACTCTCAGCGACAAGCTCTGCAATGCCATGCTATACAATCCTCTGCTATGCTACGCTATGCTGTGCTAGTTTATTTTTTTAATCTTCTTGAGCACATGTGGCATACTCTGACCCTGCTGCCCAGGCTGAGTATTGTTCAGAAAATTTGGGGTGCTGTATTTTTGGATGCAGTTGGTGTGACAGAATTAGAGTATAACAATGCTAGGCTCTCTTCATAATCACTGATGAAGACAAGACAAATCTAGGCAGCAGATCATCCCAGAGGAAGAGTAGGGGTGTCTGTGCCCCATTTAAACATCATGGTTAGGTGTGTGGGAGTTAGTTTACTGGGAGGAAATCTATACTTCAGTTTATCTTTTATAGCTACCTGTGACTGTATTCACTGCCTTGACAAACTTGACTTCTGACAGCCTCAGAAAAATCTGTCAAAGTTCTCGTATGTTTCTTTAATATGTATTATTAATTACCTGACAAGTTTAATTTTCATATTTTTTGCAATTTTTCCCTATATTTAGGCAAAACCCATGAGCATGAATAAAGAGCAGAGTGAATGAGTAAATATAAAATGACAGGAAACATTATGCATTTTTCTTGTATCATTTATGTTTGTATTTCTGTGGTATCCATTAACTGGTTATTCAGGTTGCCTGAGGATAAGGTGAAATTCTTCAAATCTTAAGAGCTATCTCTTCTTAAGATGTCTTCACTGCAACCAGCAAGGCTGACATTCTTAGCATCTTTGGCTCTAATCTGTTATCTCTGTACTCCTTTAATTTTAATTTTAGGTACCCTCAGGTTAAAAACCTCAATATTCACTCAGATATAAAAAACATGCGTCATTGTTCAGTCAAGAATATTTCCAGTTGTATAATAACAATCTGGGCAAACATTTCTTTTAAAGGAAATTTGCAGAACTCTCTTGTTGAATATTCAAGAAGTACAAAAAAAATGGTAAGAAACATGATGGATGATCAACAGTCTTCTTTGGATTACCTCTCTAATCAGGTACTTTTTCTTTATCATGAAGATTTTTATTTATTAATTAGTACAATGTGTAACCTCTCACTAAGGAAAATTAAGCATTGATATTATCACTAGAACTGTAGAATTACAGTCTCTTGCACCTTGGGTGTGAGTTTCATTTGAAGCACTGATGAGCACTCAGTGGCATACATGGCAAGCAGGGCAAGTAACAAACCACTCCTCCACGCTGGTTCTTATCTGCAGTCCTGTCAGATCTGTGTAGATTACATACTACATTATCATTAACTCTAATAGTAGTGTACAAACACTGTGCACTCAGTACAGATTAAACAAAATGTAGAACTTTTCTTAAACAGAATCGTGCCCAGGAATGATTTTTTAATCCATAAAGTAAAAAAATTGGACCAATTAATCTAATTATATACAAATCACTAAAACATCACAAAACTTAAGGTTATATTTCCTACAAATCAAAAAGAACAATTATAGAATGTAAAATCACACAGAAACACAGAATACTAGGAGTTGGAAGGGATCTTGAAAGATCTTCTAGTCCAACCCCCCCGTCAGAGAACTTCAACCTATTTAAAGGCTTTTTATTTATATTTGCAGGTAAATGAACTCATGAACAGAATTCTTCTTTTGAACGCAGAAGTTTTGAGAAAACATTTGGATCCACTTCCTTACAAAGCAGTTCAATCTCATGGTAAGTATTTTTCTCATTTAGTCTTGACCTTTTCCCTTGTTATCTTTGCATCTCAACAAAGAACGAATTAAAGCAAAGGTAAGCCATGATAACAATTACAGTATTTTTTTTGCTGTTAGTGGGCAAATGTAAACTGTGGAAAAACTGTTTAAGAATGTCATCATAAGATGGCTTTAAATAATTCTGGACATCTTGTTTCTAAGTAGTTTGATGTTGTTAAATGTCATTTTCTTTTGTAACAAAAGGGTGACTTTGGGGCTTGTATTCCCAACTACAAATCTGGCTTAACACTTAGAAGCAAAGGGTTTTTAATGTATACCTTATTTTATAAATGCTTTTACAAGTCTAAGTACAAATGTTTGTAGGGAAAAGGCATTCTTCCCCAGATAATGTTTTTTTACTCAGTACAAGTATTACTCATATAAAATCTGTAACATAAGACCCAAATACATAATTTTAATTTCTGTATCATACTAGTTAAGATTAGAAAGAGTTTTTTCTATACACTATAATTGATGGTTCTTTCTGAGATTAATGGAGTTGACAGAATTTTCATTTATAATGTAAATTAATGATGAAACAAGATTTTATAGCTTGTATGACAAGAAAATGCTATTTGAGATCATTCGTAGGTTACCAAGAAAAGTAATACTCTGTGCTTAATCTGTATTTGGTTTTAACATATTTTGCCAAGGAACTTCATAAAAATTGTTTGTTTTCTAGGGTTGGATTGCACTGATATTAAAGATACCATTGGTTCAGTTTCAAAAACTCCAACTGGTCTCTACATTATCAATCCAGAAGGATCAAATTATCCTTTTGAGGTAATAAATTTGCTCAGGATAGACACATTTACTTGAGAATATGCACTTAGAATATATTAATAGATTTAAAGTGTTTTCTCTGAGAATTTCTCAACAGGTGAATAAGAAATATATTAAATTGTCCAAAAGTCTCTACCATTACTATAATTTTGATGAGTTTTTCACTTTCTACAAGGAAATTTAATCTCTTCCATAAGATCCCATCATCAGTGAAAAATGTATCTAAGAGGAAAACCTGAGATATCTTCCAGCACCCCTTTTGGACACTGAGAAGTGATGTTCTTTTCTGTTTTAGAGATGGAGAACTGAGGAGCCAAGTGACCAATCCATTTGACTCCTAAAAATAGCACCTTTGGGTTTTTTTGCATTATTCTTCTGTATGATAATATCGTTACCTTCTCTTGAGAGGTGACTCTGTTGCTGCCTATAGCTTTGACCATGATATTGTATAAGCAACTAAATGTAGATGCCAATGTACATTTTCTTGAGGTGTAGGTGTCTAACGCTTGCATGAACATCATTATAACTCCTGAGGCAGAGAGGCATCTAAACCTTTAGTCTTCATATCCAATTTGCAGTATATACATTCTTAAGACATAGAAAAAAGGATGAAATTCAGCATGAACTGCAGCAGTTGTGCTTCCTATCATCACCTTCATTTTCTGTAATTGCTCAGATTTAGCATGCTCATCAGGTAGAAGAGTTTTGGGTTAATGTCCTCAGGACATTAGTTCCAAACACAAGTGCAAACACAAGGAGTGTTTTATTTTGCCTACTTATTTCCATTTCAGGCTCTACCACTTAGGGAAGTCCTTCCACTAGTGGAAAGACAGATATGGCAGTTTGAGCCCTTTAATTTTGCAGTATATGCCGGGGACATTAGTTTTCGGTGAAAAAACATGGAGCTTAAGCCAACTAATAAACAGCAAAATTTAATATTTAACTTTATAAAAGGAAGGAAAAATCCCTTTATCTCTAGCCAGTTGGAACCCTAAAAAATGCTACCAAAACAAAAAAAAAAAAAAAGAGCTCAAATTTGTTATGAAAAGCCTTCAGAAGTATCCTGGGATCTCAAGCAAAATAATGAACTTGGTTCTGCAGACCCCTGACAGAAAAAAACCTGTTATTCTCTCTATACGGTGCAGCAAGGCCAGTCAAAAGATCCATAACACATTGGCAAGTACCTTCCAGGTAAAAGAAAGGCAAAGAAACATAGGTAGAAGTGTTCAGAACAACCAGATTTATAGTATGAAGAAAATGCTGTCTGCCTTACCCCAGGATGAACCATAGCACAAAATGCATCTGTTTCAGAATTTCTTCTAGATTGAGGGGGATTCCACAAAGGAAAAATTTATACCTCACCCAAATTACTTTACTTTAGAGATGGTATGTCAAATTTCTGTGAGAAAAGTGATTTCTCTGTTCACTTATAGTTTTTGGCACATAAATCTGAAATTATAAAGTTGCTTTCACATCAAAAATATTTTTAACACTTTTCCAAATTTAAACTTAGTGCCAAAATCTGAGAAGCAGTTATATGAATGGAAAGGTTCCTTAAGGAGAACAAGGAACAAAAGGAAAAATCATCATAATTTGATCAAAGGCACAAGGTGACAGTGATTATTGAGAAGAAGCATCTGCACTCGTGAAATGGTTGTCTCATTTCTTGCCTGGCAGGTGTTACACAGAATGGAAATGGTAATGCCAAAATAAGTTATTGGAGAAAATTATCTGAAATTTGTCTGTTCCATAATGAATGTTTTTTTAAGGAACACTGTTTAATGCAAATTTTTCCCTGGGTTGAAGCATAAAAAGGGGTCAAGAGAAATGTTAGATGAACGAAAGTACCAAGACACTAAAATATAACCAAGAAATTGTAATGCATTTTAAGGGGCTAATGGTCAAGAGCTATTGCAGACTGGCAAAATAAGAAAAATACAGAGAAGCAGAAAACCATAGTAATAAATAAAAAACAGCAAACAAAGCCAGCATGAAATTATTAATTTCAATAAGGACCTTTTCAGCAATAAACTGCCCTGTAAATGAAACTGAAATGAAAACAAAAAGGCCTTTGGAATCATTTGCATAAAAATATCAGATGAATGGAGAAAACTACTTAGGCAACTTTATCTGGTTCTCATGCTTTCATGTTTCAATCCTCATGTTTTCAAAAGCAAGTGTAGACGTTGATGCTTCATTGGGGCTAATTAAAACTGAATTCCAGGAGCTGTAGGAGTATCCACTTTCGGTGGTATTGGCAGGTTCTTGTCATCTCAGAAAATTAGTCCCAATAGGCTTTTGTCTCAGCTTTCAAACGTGAGACAGATAAAACCAATTTCACTCCTGGAAAATTGAATCATGATCACTTTCCGATACATCTTTCAATGAATAAATTTAGAGTGGGTCAGACAAACTAAGCAGTTGTTTGGATTATACTCTTAAACACACTAAAGGTGGAAAGGGAAGAAATATTCAGTAGAAGCATGCTCCTGCTCATTAATTTAAATTGTACCTGTCACAGTCATGCCCCTGATATCTTGCATGATATGGGACAGAGAACAAGCTGTAAAGTGGATTTCAGGCTTTAAGAAAAGAAAATGGCGTAATTTCCAGCATATAAAAGAATAAGAAACTACATGGCAATGATGGCTTTTTGTCTGTCTATCTATCTATCTATCTATCTATCTATCTATCTATCTATCTATCTATCTATCATTCTATCTGTCTCATATTTTTACTTGTCTGGTGTATGTTTTGGTGCCATATCTAATTGGCTGATGACCTTTCATGCAGAACCAAATCTGCTCCTTCTGAGAATTATCAACACTCCCACTGATTTATATTGGATTGAAGATTGATGTCACCAAGTGGGCTCGTCTTTGTATTTCTGACTCATAGTGAGAGGAGTAGCCAACCATGCAGTCATCTTCTCACAACAGTGGATAAGGCAGTAGGATTATTTCCGATGAGTTTTAGGTATCTGCATCTGAATACTCTTTTTAGACTCTTCCATGTTTCTTCTTATTATTCCAGTCCCACGCTCCTTGGGTGACTGAAATAAACATGTGATTCTGCAGGGAATAAAGCCCATAATTTTCTTTTGTGGATGTGACTCATCAGTATGAGTCTATGATTCATTCAGTATCTATATGGCAAGGACTACTCAAAGCATCCAATGGTATTGGCTTACCTGAAGATCCAAGTTTCTCCAGACTGCATTAGATCACATCTCAGCTCTGTCCTTTTGCTTTCTTGTTGTTCAATAGAGAAGATATTATTAAGTCACAGAGGTTTTGAATTTGATGTTTATGTGTTCCTGCCAAGGAACAAGCACCTGGTTTCATGAAAAATACCTGTCTGGTTCAGACAATGGGGGTGCAATGTATAAAGCTCAGGCTGGCACAGGTTTTTTTTTGAGTGCTAGACTGACTTTCATCTAGAATCTATTTTACCAACTGGCTAAGATTGAAAATCTCAGTCTTCTGGAGCATATTCCATTGTGTACATTCCCTGTAAAATGAACAAAAGGATTCCTACTTTACTCCATCACTTGGGCACTTGTGTTCTGTTATGATTTACTGATAGCTAACATTGTATTCTGAACTTTTGTTACAACAAGTAGCTTAATGGCTGCATGGCTATAAGCATTTTCCAGGTTAATTTTCCTGTTTATTAGTCACACTTGGAGAAACTTAGAAATGAGCCTGTGTTGTTAATCACTAATTAAGTATAGTATCCCCTCAAACTACTTTGAACAGCTTAGCTGGTGCAGTGTCTAAACGTGTGATTTGCAGCTTTCCAGAATCATAGAGTTGACTATGACTTCCAACTTCCCTGAGTTGTAAGGGATAAAGATCATCAAGTCCAACTTCATCAATTCCATTACATCAGGATGCCCAGGTTTTCTAATCCCTGCTAGAACTGGTCAAGTTCTTGCACTGGAAACATACTAGAAGAGTACCCAGGTTGACCCAGACACATTCCACTTAACTTTAGGCACTTAGCTGAGATCCCTGGAGAGCACCCAAGGGTGTGTATGCAGTGGAGGTGACTGACATCTCCAGAGAGCAATTCAGATCTTGGTTTCCCAGAGCCAGGCTATGAATGCACATTTCTGTGTAAAGGAGGTATTACAGGGTAGACAACGTCAGTAAGATGCCTTATTTAGGGAACTCAATTACATGTCTAAGGTTAAATGGGCTGAGGAGAACATGTGCCATATATTCCATAGCAGGACAGAAGGTAGCTGGACCATTGCCAGTTGGCATGCTGTTGGAAACAAATTTTAGCAAGGGCTCATGAAAACTCACCGATTTGAGAGCTGATCTTATGTATTCAGTGGAACTTCTCACTTGCAGGCTCTTCAGTGTTCACATTGAGACTCCCTATATTGGGACTTCTGCTTATAGAGAGTCTTCTGTGGCTACAGTATAAATTACTATATACTGGGATATCACTATAACTTTTTCCATTTCCTCACCTTTATTAAGGTCTCTGTGTTTCTCAGACATCACAAATGGTATTTCTGGGGAAGAGGGTATGAAGGTGAGGGAAAGCACAAGAAGTTGTTTGTTTTGCTTTGCTGAAACAAAGGTATATTTAGTGTTAGTTCCTATAATGGTTTGTATGATTAATACACATCTTTGCATGTTGCTTTCACTTTGTGCTATTCCTTATATATACAGTAGTATTTGTCAAAGATTATTTATTGCATCTGATATGAGCAGACATTGGCACCCAACAGTTTCTACTGGTTGAGGAAATATCCAAATCAAGTGGTCCAACAAGAATAAAGTACTGAAGCTTTATTTTTATTGTCTTTGAGCTTTTTGTTAAGATATTTGAAAGGTATGTTGCTTTCCCAAACTCTGAATACTTCATCTTTAATTAAAATATATTCATAACAGATGCTTCAAGAATGCTTAATCCTATCTATGTCTATTTTAGGTTTTGTGTGACATGGATTTTCAAGGAGGTGGATGGACTGTGGTTCAGAAAAGAACTGATGGAATAATTCCATTTCAGAGAACATGGTCTGAATATATGGATGGATTTGGTGACCTTTCTGGTATTAATTTTAAATAATGTAAAGTACTTTGGACCCACTGTTTCTGCTGTCTCTGTGTGAGCT
The DNA here is from genome assembly GCA_013399135.1 of Heliornis fulica. NCBI lineage: Eukaryota > Metazoa > Chordata > Aves > Gruiformes > Heliornithidae > Heliornis > Heliornis fulica. The sequence goes on along the minus strand of VXBZ01006937.1, from coordinate 5,075 downwards.
ACGTGCCACCAACTTGTGTGGGATTTTTAGTAGTATAGAGAGTAAAGTTCTTGTTTTTTAAAGTCTTATTTATAATTAAGAGGTTTATTTCATCACATGTATTGTGTGACTTTCTCAATAATGACCATTGTCCATCACCCTGCCAGAATCTCTAGTCATTGCCCATCCTCAGTATCACAAGAGGTGTTTAAAATGTGATATTTTCTTCCTGAAATAGTGTATAAATTATATTTCACTCACCTTTTTATTTTTAATTTTTCTGATTTAAGAGGACCCCTTAGTTGGTTTTAATATTTTTTTTTTAAATATTCCCTTAAGCAGAGAAAAATCAGTAAAACCTCACCATAGGGCACACAAAGGTAGAAACAGAATGGTAATATTTCAGTAGCTAATATTAACATAACTTTGATATTACTTTTTTACAGCCACCTTTCATGCAGCAAATCTAAACCCAGTCACTTTTTCAGGAGTTTATCTAGGATTCCAACAGAGGCACACAACTTTTCAATGATACAGAAATGTGCAGCTTGTATGGCTCCACCTTTCATGGGAAAAAAGTGTGATTTCCAGAGGCAGGAAATTTCTGCCTAGCATAGGGTTTGAATGTTGTTACATTACATAGAATGCTAACATTTATAATTTTTCAGTATTGCCCTTAGAATTGGCAGTCAATTCTGTTTAGAATTGATCCACTGTCAAGTGGATCTTTAGCACATACAGTTTTTGTGGTTTTGTGGTCTTCTAAGTTACATTGAAGGTGAATGCTTACAAGTTATTATGTCTCCTTCTCTGGAGATATTCAAGACCCGTCTGGACACGTTCCTGTGGGACCTGCCCTAGGGAACCTGCTTTGGCAGGGGGGTTGGACTCAATGATCTCTTGAGGTCCCTTCCAACCCCTACAATTCTGTGATTCTGTGACTCTGGGGACAATTTTCTATAAATGTCACAGAGAAAGAAGATGATGTGCAGACGGAATTCTTTCTATGGATTTCCCAATGAAGTAGGAAAATCACCTTCATTAGCCTTTCAAAGAAATACAAGTCTGTCATACAACTTTTATTATACTTGATTAAGGAAGAAAAGTAGAGAAACAAGAAGAATCAATTATTTCTTTTACATTTTTCCTTTCTAGAAATTTATTGACTGTATTTCTGGTTTAGGGGAATTTTGGCTTGGACTGAAGAAGATTTTTCACATAGTAAATCAAAAAGCCACTAGTTTCAGTCTTTATGTGGATTTGGAATCAGAAAATGAGAAGCGTGCCTATGCATCATATGATGGATTTTGGTTAGAGGATGAAGCATGTTCTTTTAAGATCCATTTGGGACGTTATTCAGGAAATGCTGGTAAGACCCTCCTTTAAATTATTTAAAGATACCTGCTCCCTTTTGTGGTCTGAAAAATGCATTTGAAAGAGTAATATGTAATAAGGATAACTTTAACAATGCTTATTTCCTAATTGTTTTTCTCTATTTGGTGCTTAATTAACACTTATGCAGCTAAATGGTTAATGATGTACTGATTGGTTATGCCAACATCAATCTTTTCATAGTTAGAAACAATTTTATTCTATAGCTCTTTATTGTAATGATGGCTAAACACTCTAATAAAGAAAATTAATAAGAAAAATAAACGAACAACAGATTCAAGTCCGCATATGAGGGATTTTGAGTGTGTTTGTGCATATCTATCTAGTGGTCCAATTCTTTAGATGTCCATTATCTCATCCCAAATTTGCTGATATTAGTAGAAGTCTTCCTGATGTTGCTTTCATTAGTCTGGAAGTGCCCAGACAGTGTCACAGAAAGGACACAGAAAACAACTGGAACAAATTAGGCCTACAGTGTATAACAATGGATGATATATAGACAGAAATTAATATACAATTCCAGACCTTCCTTAGTATTATAACTATACCAAATGCCAAATATTTCTGTTAGGTATTGCATCATGTCTTACTGTTTTTTTTCTGCATATTTGCTACTTTGTGAGAGGGTTCATTATTGCCAATGTAACAGTTATTCTGTAAAAGTGTTGGTGCTGTACTCTACCTGTATTTGTAAGAAACATGATTTCTTAAGTAAGATGACAGAGCCTTTGTGTTTAAACATTTTATCTCATGACTCACTCTGGGGCTTGGGCACATCACTGGAAAATCTGAAGTTAACAGTGTTTTTTGTTTCCTCTATCTTTTCTTCCACTGTGTTTGAGGACAGAAGTCTTTACCTTCATAACTGGTGTGCATCACTAAAAGCAACAACTAAAGATATTTCACTGGATTTCAACTTCTCAGTATTTGACACTTTTTCTTTCCTACATATTTAACGCATTGCAGCTTATTATTTGTAGCTCTTGAGCTGCTCTTGAAGAAATCTCTTTTTCTAATAAATTAAGAGGAGAAGCTTGTAAGGCATGCAACAAGTAAGCAATGATATGTTTCTCTACGAAGAGCTCTTTTATCCTTCTGCTTTATCTGTTGTACTCAGGTGATGCATTTAGAGGATACAGAAAAGAAGATAACCAGAATTCAATGCCTTTCAGCACATTTGATGTTGATAATGATGGGTGCAGGCCAATGTGCACTATCAAAGAACAGCCTGTGAAGAGCTGCAGTAACTTCAGTGATAACACTGGATGGTGGTTCAACCAGTGCGGTCTTGCAAATCTTAATGGTGTTCATCGCTACACAGGTAGATTTCTTGCAACTGGGATTCACTGGGATACATGGACAATGAACAATAAACCAGTCAAAATTAAATCAGTTTCAATGAAAATTCGGAGAACCTATAATCCCTATTTCCATTAGCCTATGAAAACAGAAATATATTTCTTCTTGCAATTATGTGGGATAATGTATCACTTCATCATAAATATCTTTCATTTTCTCTTGAACAGTTTAGTCTGAAAACTTTGTATTTCCATAAGATAGTTACAGATTTTTATTATGAAATGTCAGCATTTGTGGTGTTTTCACTTGAGTAAGAAGACCCTAAGAACAGGGTTTTCATAAAAATGATGAAGCTTAGTGTTTGTCAGTTTTTATTCAACTGCCTCTTCACAGAATCACAGTGTTGTAGGGGTTGTAAAGGACCTCCAGAGATCACCGAGTCCAACACCCCCCTGCCAAAGCAGATTCCCTAGAGCAGGATGCACAGATAGGTGTCCAGATGGGTCTTGAATGTTTCCAGAGAAGAAGACTTCACAATGCCCCTGGGCAGACTGTTCCAGTGCTCTAGCACCCTCACTGTGAAGACTTTCACATGTTGTTGCAAAACTTTTATACAATCTCAGTCAGTGGAAAAATTATAGAAAGGTGTGTAATGCTGACATTTGAATATGGTTTGTTTTTTTATTTTCCTATGCTCTCTGCATAATTGAATTGCCAAGAAACTTCAGCACATTTTCTTTTAAAAAGCCATATACATGTCATTACATTTTGGAAAGTTACCTTTACTTCACCTTAGGATAATTTTCCAGAATCAGCTCTTTTTTCTACATTCCTTATCAGGCAAGGTAATACTGACATTTCAACACATACATAAGGTTCTGTATACTCTCAAGGCCTCATTTTTATACAAGTAAGATAGGTACTGACATGCAAGAACAACGGCCTGTTTTGTATTTAATTTTCACATTAATGTATTTCATGATCAGATTTTTACTCAAACATTGTCTATTTCACAATTCATTAAACATGAACACTTTCCCCCCCCCCCCAAATGTATAACATTTCATGTATTTTTTTAAGTTTTAATTTTTGGATATAGAGGTCTGATCTTATGTTTTTAATTCATATTGGCACTCACTTTGTGAATGATCATGTTGCAGTGAAGAAGTGAGGATGAGTTGTATAAGTACATTTTAAATTGTGTGAATTGTTTTGATTTCTATCACTAAAAATAATGTCAATAAACCCCATGATTATTGTCAGTACAGCAGTGTTTCTACAACCTGGCATCTATTCTGTAGCGACTAGGCATATTTCTTATCTCTGTTTCAGTAGATCAGTTCTGTAGTAACATGGAATTAAATCAGTTAAAAAATCCATTGGTTTCTTTGCTGTCTCGCACTTTCACCAAATATTAATAGTGAAAAGAAACAATTATCAGTCCAGAATCACCATGTTTTAGATCTTCTTTCCAAAAATAGACTTAGCTGTAGGAAGAAACTTAGTTTTTTATAAGGTATGTTACAAGCTTAAGGGAGAGAAAAGGTTTCTCTTCTATGCTTGACTAGTTCTTAACGATTGGAGTTATTCTGTCCAGTTCTGGAGTCCCCAAAATAGGAAGGACACAGAACTGTTAGAATGGGTCCAGAGGAGGGTCATGAAGATGATCAAAGGTTGCTCAGTCTGGAGAAGAGAAGGCTCCGAGGAGATCATATAGCAGCCTTCCAGTACCCGAAGGGGGCTACAGGAAAGCTGGAGAGAGAGACTTTTTAAAAGGGCCTGTAGTGATAGGACAAGGGAGAATGGTATTAAATTGGAAGGGAGTAAATTTAGAGTGGATATTAGGAAGAAATTCTTCATTATGAGGGTGGTGAGTCACTGGCACAGGCTGCCCAGAGAAGCTGTGTCTGCCCCCTCCTTGGAGGTGTTCAGGGCAAGGTTGGATGGGGTCATGAGCAGCCTGGTCTAATGAAGGTGTCCCTGCCCAAGGCAGGGGTTGGAACTAGATGATCTCTAAGGTACCTTCCAGCCCAAACCATTCTGTGATTCTATGATTCTATCTCTTCCAGAGAGAATCTGAGCACCATCCTTATAGTGAGGGCCACTGCTAGAAGCATTTTGGGAAGTAATTTGAGGAAAAATATCACAGGCCCTGTAGAGGGACTGAGAGAGAGGGGGAAGGTAATGCTCTGGGTAGATTGAATTCTCTGAGCTCACAGAGATATTGTGGGACCCTGTAGTATTTGGAATTAGAAGTGGAGAGTATGTACAGACAGTATGTATACCTGCTATAGCCCTCCATCTCACTCCAGGCTTATTAGGAATGCAAACCTGCCAAACAGCAGCATGGACCCAGCAGACCTATAAAGGTAGAGTCTAAATAAAGCAGCACTCAGTTGTCGAGG
>VXBZ01006936.1:0-17821 GCA_013399135.1 Heliornis fulica | reverse complement strand
TTCAAAGTAAATATGAGGTAATTTCTTTCTCTCTTTGTAAGCGCTACGCTTCGAGAGACAGCCCCGTTAAAATAAAAGCCTTTCCACGCTGTTTTTCCCTTCTGAGGCAGCGACATGGTGGGGAAAGCAGGAGCGCACCATCTCCTGAGGAAAACCCTCGGTGCCCCTCACAGCCAAGGCTGAAGGAACACTTCAAACAGCAGCTCGGGAGGGACCTGGCCCAAACCCCCCCACTCATGTCCTCTGTGCCGGTGGGAAGGCCAGGCTGCTTCCTCACAGATGCTTTCCCTGGCCTCCAGTCAGGGCTTTCACCAGGTGCAATGGGAACGTTGGCTTTTCCTGGAGCATCTCTTGGTCAAGGCTGAACTGCTGGGTGCCAGTGTCCATGGTGATGCCATCGTTAGTCACAGAATCAAAGAACGTANTCTGCTCCTGCTTGGACCCACTGCCCCTTGTCCTATCCCTGGCCATCACTGAGAAGAGCCTGGTTCCTGACACTCACCCTTTACATATTTATAGACATTAATGAGATCACACCCCAGTCTCTTCTCCAAGCTGAAGAGACCCAGCTCCCTCAGCCTGTCCTCAGAAGGAAGGTGTCCCACTCCCTTAAAGTGGTAGCCATCCGGCTCATTCAAGTAGCACCATTAAGAAGCTGTGGTGGTGTACATCGTGTATTATATACACAGATTTGTTTGCGCTCCAACTTATGAAGTTAAGCACACAAACATTAGGAAGAATTCAGGCTGGCCCATACCCATCCAAAAGAGCAGCTACAGAAACAACAGGGAATTGTCCTCCTTCTTCACTGGCACCGAAGGAGAGCAACGTGTGTTTTGCCAGCGGGTTTCAGATATGCACTGACGAGAGGGACCTCCTCGCTACACACCCTCGTTCTTTGCATACCAGGAACCTACCAAATCTCTCAGCACCCCTAAGTTCTGCAAAACCTTAATGACAGCCTTAACTCTCTCTCCAGCTACACGTGAGCTTTAGAAGCAGTAAAAAGTAAAACCTGGGAGTTCTTAGCTCAGTCCCTTGACATGAAAAGGCTTTCTTTGTAGGGCCAGAGCATCCCATCATGAGAGAGGGAGATAAACCCCACTTTCAAGAAAGGCATTATTCAGCCAGCCAAAGACACCAAAGTTTTAACAGACAGCTCACTCTTCACAGCACTACAAATTTTAGCCAATTAGTCATTACACCACATCTGTGAAGTGGGTTCATTTAATTTTGCATAGGAAGGAGGCAGAAAGGTTAGGGGACTGGCCCAAGGCCACAAAGAGCACCCAGAGCTGCGCCTAGAAAGCAGACTTCTTGTTTCCCACGCCTACGTTTCAACAACTAGACTTGGCTTGCCTACATCAGAAAATAGACTGGCACAACCATAGCTGGGTAATTATACCGTAACAGTTTATGCCGGAATAACTCTCCTTGTGGACATTCTCCTCCAGATGGAAAGTGACTTCCCAAAAGCTGTCCAAATAAGTTCACTCGACAGCACACACTTTTTTGTTGGGGGGTTGCCTTCTTTTCCTCCTCCCCTTGTCATTTCTGAGGTGGAGGGGAGTGTCAAAATTCCCGAGATGCAGCATTCTGAAGCCTTCGATCACATTTATAGATCACTGAAAAGCAGGGACAAATGCAAAAAAAAAAATTAAAAAAAAAAAAAACCCAAAAGAAAAAAATATCATTGAAATGCTACAAGTCTTGTTGTCAAGATTTTTATGGTGCTTTTCATCAAAATGTTGAAAACTGAAAGCTTCCAGCTGGCTCTCCTTACAGGTAATAATTTAACAGCTAACAGCTTTTCTCCCAGAGCTGCTGGAACCTGCTTGAGCCATGGAAGCTGATGGGAAAAGCTGGACCCATCCTCTACAGCAATCACTTCTCATTTTTTAATCCTGCTGCTCCCTAAGCTTTCACAACCAAATGAAGCTAGGAAAACAAGGAAGAGTGACCAAAGGAGAAGTAAAGGAATTAAATGAAAGGGTTTGCCTCTAAAAATAGTCTTGTTACCTCCAAGGACTGCAGCGATGAGCGCATCTTCGCTGCAGCAACCCAGGGGTGAATCACTGGTTTCAATGCAAAACTCAGCTCAGGGGCTGCAGCAAGAGCTCCACAGTGATTAACATCAACTACCTGCCTGGCCCCGAATGGCACCCAGCAGAGCAGCTGTGACCATCTTGAGGATCAAGTAATGGTTTGGGGAGTGGGAGACCAGGGTTGGCATCCTGAGTGTTCTGTGCACAACCTCCACAACTCCCGCCAGCCTCTGGGCATCCTTTCCCATCCATTTCCACTACCGAAGCTCTGTCAGCCTGGGAGCAGTGTCCTGCCACACAGCCACCTGTGATGTCCCTCCAGGCATCTGCTGCATCTCAGCGGGCCTCAGCTCTCTTCCTGCATGCTGAGAAGTAACAGAGCTCTCCCACCTCACAGGGACTCTGAGAGAACTTAATTCCTTGTTGCTTGTAACGTGCTCTGATAGATCGGTGATATGCTCAGCCAGTTTCCTGCAAAACACTTAGACCACATAGGCATTGAACCCATATAAGTGTGTGTATGCACACGCATGTGAGAATTGTTATTCAAAGCCACCACAATGCATTTATGTAAATTCTGGTTTAAATGATCTGTTTTTTATAAGCCTGTCTGAGGTCAAAGTAGTATAGGAGTTCACTCCCAAAGAGCTTGTATTGGGTAGTCACATAAATAAATAGTCAGTGCAGCAAAAGCTCCAGCGTTAGTTACACACAGCAAATCACAAGAGGGACAGATATCTAACGCAGCGTTGCCTCGGACAGCCGTGCACACCACGGAGCAGCGGACCCCTGGATCGGCTTTCTTGCCTTTAGACTGAACCCTCCTTTCTCTCCCCACAGAAGGGGCACTTTGAAGACTAACTGGATCAAATCCCAAAATACTTTGAAGAGCACAAATGTAGACCTTTCTTTGCTTAACTGGGTGTTGGGCAATCTAAAAACCATATAAGCACTAATCTATTCATTATTCCATCTCCCCCTCTTTACTACAATACAGCACTGTTTTATGCTTATATGCATCAATAAAGAGACCTATAAAGAAAATAATGAACATCCTTGAATATCTTCAGGGCATACCCTATTAATTTTAAAAGGGACACAGCATACTGTACCCCTTGTATTCCGCCCAGATAAAAGCCTATAGATTAATTCCTATTAAAACAGTTGGTATTTTCAGGACATGCAGATGTAATTTATGGAGAGGCACAATACTCATAATAGCTCAAAGGCCACAGAAACTGTAGATCTGTGTCTGTTACTGTAGTTGTACAGGCATTCATTGTACAGAGGGCAGTTGAAAAGGCAGAGTATGTAATCTGAATACTAAATTTGTGAATAGTTTCTCACTTGGGCTGGTTAGGCTTTTTCAAGAGCAGCGGATGCTTTGTGGGGGGACTTTGTAAAACATTCTGCTAATACATCACATGGTTGCTGTATTTTCTTCTCTTATCTTTGCTGTTAGGGCTTTATTCACCAAGGCACGATATTTGATTCTTAAAAGGGCACCAGCTCCCGCTCTGTGCTCTCCACCTGAATTCAGCGTGCGCTGTGTGAGGCAGTTTTCACAACAAACCCTTCTATAAAGCAGACAACTTTAGGTGTACATAACCCAAAAGTACACAAGAAACAAAGATCCCTTCCCTCACCCCCCCATATTCCAATTGCTATATCCAAGTTACTGGGAAAATAGTATAATATTTTCTCTTTTATGATCAATAATAAAAGTGTACAGGTTTTCTCTTTTATTATGGAGATATAAATGTATATGGATACATCACTTATGAGGAAGGGCAATTCTAAAGTGTCCTAACAAAATTTAATTATGACACAAGCTACTAACAGAAAAGCCTCAAGCCTGGGATCATTTCTATTCTTTGCTTGTACAGCACCTAGCACAATGAGGATTTATGCATGACCTAGCTTCCCACTTAGCACTTCAGCAAAAATAAGAATTAACTCTTACTTTGCTTATGGCTGGAAATTGAAGCACCAACAGGATTCTGAGCATCCGATACGGAGCAAAGTCCGTGAAGCTGTTGATATAACAGCATGCTGGTTTTATTGCAGGTGACAGGGGCATTTGGGCAGATGCAGTTGTAACTAGAGCTGAAATTCAGGCAAGTTACAGGTGTCAGTTAAGCTGAGTATTGCAGAGCACTGGTGAGACGTGACCAGGTTCATCCTAAGTGACTCAGGAACATCCAAAAATTTGGTGGGAAAGGAGTTCTTTTTCCATTTCTCTAGAACAAGGTTAGGAGAAAGGCTATATCTCAAAAAGTCAGGAGTTTCTATTCAGGTTTGAAGAGGCTCTTACAATACAGACTTCCATAAACACCTTTCTCAAAGCTACCAAATTAGTCTGCAGACTTCACAGGAGACTTCTACAGACTTCATGGGAGCAGGTCTGCTAAGGCCTGGGACACATACCTCCTAGGTTTAACCCCATGTACTACAGCTACATTCTGAGTGAAACACAGGAGAGGAAAGGCCACCTTCACACATACATTGCTGAACTTGGAGAGAGCTTCCACTACAGCTTTTTGAAGACTGGAAAAGAATTGAGATACAAGGACATTTTCTCCTTGAACCCAACCTACCTGTCAGCACCCAGTACGAGCCACCAGCTCCCTGGGGGCTAGAAGCCACAGGAGAAACCCAGGCCAGCATGGCAGAAACCTCACAAGCAAGGGTCCACACCTGCAGGTCAGCACCAGCAAGATCCATAGCTGGACAGAGACACAAGAAAACAACCCTACCCACAAACACAGCCCAAAAAGCAAAGCACAGGACTGTGCTTAAATGGACTCCTGGGCCAATGGCAGGAGTGTGGGTGGAGGTCCCAGATGAGGATGGTCAGGGTCCTCACACTGCCCACTCAGCTTTGACTCTGAGCAGCTGTGGGTAGGAGGCTTCACACAAGGGACCTGCTGTTAGGTTGGGTGGTCTGGTTGGCTGGGCGAGCTGCTGCTCAGCAGGAGCTGTTGGGTATCCCACTCCCTTGCTGAGGAGCTGTGCTGCGCACGAGGGAAGTAACTGGCGTGCTCTAAGCTCACATCTCACCTAACCTCACGGGAGCTTGCACATCTCCCTGGAAGTTAAACGGCCCATTTTCCCTGATTGTACCTGGGTGGTTGCGTGGCTTCCCTCGGGGTCCCTGGGTGCTTTTTCTCAACCACCTGAAGGATGGCTGGCACGCTCATTTCACTGCTCACTTGCCACCTTTCCAAGAACACCACCCTCCTGTTCAGCGAGTGTAGCTACAAATCAAGCCAGCATGGATTTATTGGCACGTGCTTCACACCCCTGAGTCCCTGTCCCTGTTCCTTCACCATTTCCCTGGCAATGTGCTGGTGCACATTGAGATGGGGACAGGCAGTGGTGCTGGGACAAAAACTAGTTGCTGCAGTGGTCAGGAACTAAACACCTAAAGCATCTTCTGGGCTGGCAGCAGCTCCTGCAGACACCAGGCTCTGCAACCTGCCCCAAGCCAGGAGACGGACACAGCTGTCCCAGGCCAGAGGTGCGGGGCCAGGATTAGCCCCTGCCGTGCTGCTCCATGCAGTGCCTTGACTCAGGGCGAGCAGTTCGGGGTGAAGTACCACCTCTGCAGGGAGCTTGGGGTGGGGTGGGGGGGCTGCTGCCATCCAAACGAGTCTTTGGATGGCTGCAGAAGTGGTATGTCATCAGAGCCTCATGAGTAATGAAGTCAGTACGTAAAACAGAGAAAACAAAAACGCCCAGCTCTCCACCTCCAGAAGTGGCAGAGCCGAGCCAAAGGCTAACACTGTCATCTCAGAGGTGAAGGAGAGCCTGGGGACTGAGCCTGGATCTGGGCTGTGGGTGACTCTTCCAGTGCCTTACTTCAGAGGAGGATATTCATTTCCCCCTCCATACGAGGGGCATTTTGCCATGGGCATCAAGTTTAGCCTCAGTGTTTGGCTGTGTCTGGAGTCCACAGAAAAGGCTGATGTGTCCAGATTGCATCTCCAAGCACCAACATTAGATTCCTGCTTGTGGTTGCTCTCCAGAGGAGCATTTTTTTCTCCGGTGACTACACAGGGAGGCTGCAGATTGCAGCTGGCTAAATTAGGTACTCACCGTGCGTGAATATCCCTGTTCATACTTAAGATTTTCACCTAGAAACTAAAGCCGATAGTATTTCTTCTCTCTCTGTGGTGTTGAGGGTGAGGAGGACCCCAGTGAGAGGGGCAGGGACTGGGTATGGCTGAGATGGAGGCCCCACAAGCATGCAAGAGAGGGGGGGCTTGGGTGCTGCTTCTGCACCCCTTGGCGAAGTGTCATCATGGGAGTGCCCTGGGGTTTGATTGTGAAAACCAAGTCACCCTGAATTAACTGGCCACATGATCACTTTTAAAGTGGAGCCAGGTTAACTTTGATTAACCACAAGCAACAAATAAGATCATAAACCCAAAACATCAGCATCTTTTTACACCCCTCTCGGTGTAACATGAAAACCCTCTCAAGCTGTGTGCTAATTTTTATTGTGAAGCCTTGCTCCAGCACCAGAGCTGATGAGGTGCTCCCTGGACACCTTTAGGGGACCAGTTCGTTCAGTTGTAGAGGATTTCTTGATTTTTCCAGCTTTTTTTTTATTATTATTTTACTCCAGGAAGGGAATAACATTTCTCTGCATCCAGCCATTACCCACAACTGTGTAAGCAAAGAGAGCATAACTTCATTCTTGTGGTTTGAAAATGCCTCTTTTTTTCTTGATTGTTTGTTTGTTTTTAGGAGGGAGGTGTTTCCATTTTTTTTTTAGCTCTCCTTTGGATTTTTAAATCACTGACGACACCGTTCGGTCTCTGGATTAGAAAGACGATCTTTTACTCCCAGCAACTGCCAGTGCACTCGTTTGGTTCTGAGATCTGGAAGGAAAAGCCTTGATTTCTGTTTATTAGCAACACGAGGGTTTCTTCTAACTAAGATTTTGGGTGGTGAAACGATGGCTAAAGAAAATGTCATTGTATCAGGTGTCTTTTCTTCGCTGCACAGGCCTGAGCTCATACCACGTAGTATCAACAGAAACTCTCCTACTGACTTCAGATGAGAAGACCCCATCAAAAACCTACAAAAGTAAAAAAATAATAGTAATAAAGACTCATACTTTACAGGACTATGAATGAAGACACAAATAGAAAAACCTCTGCAGATACTGTCATATTTATTTTCAAAATTATTCCATGAATTGCTTTTGCCAGTTTATTGTGTCTGTGCACTGCTAAAGAGTTTTCTTCTCCTAACGAACCTTCCCTCATGCAAAAGACTTGCAGAGTTTATTCTAGAACAGTATAGAAGCACAAGGATTCAGCTTTGTCCCTGCATTGGAACGGCAGATGCTTTCCATACCGGCTTGCTGACACTTTGGGTGTATTGGGATGTTTATTTGGATTCAGCAAGGATAAAATCTTACATTTGGCTCTGCAGTTTGCTTAAAACCTGCTATTGAAAATGATCCTCAACATCTGAGGATGTTTTCCATGGAAATTGTATCGAAGTAGTACAGGTCTTTAGAGTTGACTTGATCTTAAAGTGATTTCTACACTATGTTGGCTGACAACACCATCATGACCCTCCAGCAAGGTTATCCTAGATGGCTCATGCAAGACTTGTGCATATATGAAATAAAGTCTTTGGCTGTGCTGCTTCTGTAAGTCAAGGGAGCTCGGTTGAAACCCCTCAGTTGCCATCACCCTAAAATCAGAGATACTGAAAGAGGCAAAGCTAAACCGGCGAGTTCTCTAGGAATTACTATCTGTGGCTGCTCTTAAAGAAGACGGAGTTATGAGAAACTGTGGGGCTGACCTCGTATATCTCCATGGGAATGTTTTTCCCACTGCCTCCTTTAAGAGGTGGTTTCTTACTTGAGATAAGGGAAGCTCCGTCAGCTGCTTCATAGAGCAAAACTGACACCCACTGGCCACCCCCAGTACTTGAAACGTTTGAGCTCTGGAGCAAGCCTTGCTTAAGGGCAGAGCAGGAGAAAGGAGAGGCCGAATAACCTTGTAGCTCATCCCAGCCCTTCCTCCTTACAAGGCTTGACCTCAGCTTCGCCAGCGGTAGCCCCAATCCCCACTGCCATCAAGTGGGATGACACGTGATGCGAATCTGTCATATAAATGCCTTTTTCATAGCAGGGCCCCTATCCCTTTCTGTAGGAAGATGGACCAGTGTGCTGACCTTTACCTCCCTGAAATTCAAGAAAACATTTCGTTTGATGGGTCTTGGGCTTGCAGTACCTGTGGACCACTGCACTTCCCTGCTTCACCTACATGCAAGCACCCACCCACGTGCGGGTTGCCACTCAGCCAGACTTACTCAATCCTGCTCCAGCGGAGGTCTCTGTCTCTTCTGCACCCCACATTTCCCTTCGGTATCCTGACTCCTTGTCATGCCATCCCCTCTGATTGCTGGAGCTTTACTATCAAGGCTCCTGGAGATGCCGTTTCCTACCAAGCGCTGTCGCCTGCGCACTGGGGAAGGAGCGTCTGTTTCTGCCTCCCTGTCACAGCACAAGCCAGAATTACATGTGTACATTTATTTTCCAATCACTTTGCATGCTGATACCTGATTTGCTATCCACTTAGGCACATCCAACACGATTGCCTTGTAAGCAGCTCCATCCTACCAAACATATTTGGTATAGATTGTATTTATCTCCTCATGGAGAACTTCAATCTTCCCCCTGATTCAATCTCATTCTTATTTCCTCCACATGTCATATATCATCGTGTGCTACTCTGGTGTTTTTACCTTGCTCCCACCTGGACTTGGAACCTCCTCCGCACTCCCTACACGTTACTGACTTCCCACAGTACAGTATCCCACATGGGACACACCACTCTGCGGAAGGGCACAGCAGGATACTTGATGTAACCAGTGTGCCCTCTTATGCCCGTGTGATCAGTTTGTGCCTTAGCTGTTTTTAACATCCCGGAGGTGCATTATCCAAATTTAAAGCATGGTATCTCTAAAGCACTGACTGGTTTCTTATCACAGTTTCCAGGCAGGGTAGAGTAACTTACATCATCCAGGCAAGAAGGAAACCAGGAGTAAGCTGTGCTCTCCCTTTCCCTGTCATTCAGCTTATCTGATGAGGGTCTGCAAGAACAGGCAAGCTACTCCAGTAGTTTAAATAATCACTTCCTTGGAGAGCTCTCACAGAAGGAATACCCTGGCTCCATATGGTGGTTCCCCTTTTAGCTTCTAACTTCTCCAGGTGAGCAAAACATCACCCTGAGTTGCTTTAGAGGAACTCGGGGAAGCCACACAATTATTTGACGATGTTTAAATAGCTGGTTAATTAGTAAGTTGAAGGCAACACGCGACAGCAACCTCTCCAAGAGGAATAGAGGCCACAGTGTTGCTCTGTGTTTCCTTAATTATATATAAAATCTCCACTTCAGCCTCAAGAAATTCCTCTTGCCTGCAGAGTGACTTCAGGGTCGAGGTTGGGGGGTCCTCAGGGGAACCTCTGATGGTGCCATCAGGAGCAACTGGCCACAGATTTTAGGTCACACCACAAGGGAGGAAAAGCCCACCTTGACTTCCCAAGTCCAGGGTCCAACTGCTTCGCCTCAGCTCCACTGTTAGCCTAGCTCTCCAGTGTTAGCTTGCAGCAGGGGTCTGTAAGGGGACCACTCTTTGGTTTGGGGTAACAAGACAAAGCCCCATGGCTGCACAATGCTGTTTGTGAGCATGCAGAGATGCTGTGTCTGCCCAAGCATCTGGGGGCAGCAGGGACAGAGCTGGAGGGAAAGTCCCATCCAAGCACAGACATCCCAGGAAGGGCTGCTGGCTGCAGTAGAGTTCTTACAGAAAGCACCAACCAGGAACCTGTCCCTCACAGTACAAATAGTCTTTATTGCATCTCCCTTTGGTTTCTACTATTGCCTGGAAACCAGTTTCTCCCCAAATCCAATGTGCAGCCTCCTGGGCAGAGGATGAGGTGGTTACTGGGAGAAAACAGACCTTGTTCATCCCCAGATGTCACCACTTCCCGGGGTGGTGGCCGCTGGTAGGATGGAGATGGTGTGTAGCATTGCTAGGGGTGAATTGGGTTCTTGGGCCCCCTCTGCAGAGAGGGGGTCACCCTCAGCACAGAACTGACTCAGCAGATACCTCTCCCCCACCTCCCTTGCACAGTGATAACACTATTAAAATAATACTAAGCTGCCGTATACGTGGCTGATGGCTACACATCATTTATTGATTTTCCTTGCTTAAAGCTTAGCCATGATTTCAGGCATGCAAAAATCCATTACATCAGAATGATATGTCAGTAAATTGCTTTTCATGTTAAAATGGGAGGGATAAAAAGGTGTTCAATAAAGGGTCCTGGGATTTTCAAGCTATGCCTTAGGTAATCGTGGATTGTGAGAACACGGGTAAGCCCCCACCTCGGCTCACACCCACACAAATGATTCCCTGCCGGCTTCAGTTTGAATATGCTTGTCCTTATTCAAACTAGATTTATCTCCACTAGTGGGATTCCTAGGGGAGAGAATTGTTTACATAGATGAACCTCTTGTTTAGCTTTCAAATTTCATTTTTCAAAGCAATTTCTGAGGGAGGACCCACCCCATCATCCTCCTGAGTGTTTCCTCATGCAAGGTCATTCGCTCCAGCTCTCAGTGGGGGGGACACAAGAAGAGGCTGTGTGTTGGCAGAGGCACAGAGCCCATTTCTGGATGTGCCTGAACACCCAGTCCCTGCCACTCTGTCGGGTTGCTGTTCAGAAAGCCTGGTCCTGTCTGGCTGCGAGTTACATTGGGATGTCTCTGCTTTGCGCATTCCCAAGGGTCACCTGTGGCTCTTTCAAACCAGTCAGCACACCCACTCTGCTGCACCCTGGTGAGACCTGTTCTCTGCTCCATAAACTGTGGGGTTACAACCTACTACCTGTGCTTCCATCTTCTGTACTCACACCTGCGGCATCGGAAGCGGGAGCCTTTCCCACAGAGAAACAGATGATCCAGGGGCACTTCTGAATGGAGCCCCTTGGTGGACTGACACTGACACATCCCAAGGTTTGGATGCTGAGAAATCCCTCAGAGGGAGACAACGTGGAGACCCTTCAAAGCCATCTACGAATGTATTTCGTAGGTGGATGGAATCGGTACCTTCAACAGATTGTCTCAAAATCCACACAGAGATCCCGACGCTTTCAGCTAGGGATGTGAATGCAGGGAGGAAATCCCAAGAGCCACTTTTAACAGTGTTCTCAACACAAACTTGTTTATAGACTCAAAGCAGCATTTCCATGATTTTACCAGCTATGTTTCAGTTGCGAGACAACTGCTTGTGTTCCACTTTGATAACCAAGAGCTGCAGATGTGGTGGTTTTGTTTTGGGTCAGGTTCTTTGTTTTTCCTTTCCTTTCCCTGGTCCTTCAGCCTCACTTTTGGTTGTGAGAAACACATAGACCTTTTCCTTCCAATGTTCAGGTCTAGGTCTCAATCCAACAAAGCACAAACCAATATCTTCATTTGAAATTAGCCCTTTCTTATTTTCTGTGAGGCGTCTGAATTCAGCGAGCTCCAGAGGTGTCCCTTCCAGCCTAAATTACCCCTGTGCACACACACTAATAGTAACAGCACTTAATATTTTCTGTGATAATCTCCCATGGCCATGACAGAACAAAAAAGCTCAGAGATATTATAATCTACATATACAAGAAGCAAGGACAGAGAAAGACAAGGCAACAGCAGGTGCAGAGAAAAAGTTGATTTCCAGGGGTCTAATGATTCTTATGCAGCATCATGGGCATCAGAGAGAAGTTTCAAGGAAAACAGGGTACATGTGCCCCAGTTCTTTGCCCTGCTTGCATATTTAAAACCCATATCCACATCCCAGTCTTTCAATGACTCTTCTGTTTGGGGTTTTCCACACATCCTTTTTAAAGGCATCTGAAAAATAAATACACTGATCAAAGGGTTTTCTGGAGTTGTAGCTTGCTTTCTACCTTTTCATAAATAATGGAAATACACAGCTGAGGCGTAGTAAGCATGTGGCTGTACTATTTATTGCTTTCCTCTGGGGAGCCATTTATCTTACAACTACTACAGTTTACTTTCAGAAACAGGTCTGATAGTAACACTTGCAAATGCCTATTGCGAAAGTCGGCTCTGATAATTTATGCGCCCAACGCTTCCAGATCGCACGTTATTTTTAAAGCTTCCCTTTTCACAACCATGTTCTCCATTTTCACTAAAACAAAAAGTGTGGAGGGGGGGAGGGTGGAGGAAAAGCCCACCTGTGATATACCTAAGGGGAAATGTATGTGGATGAAAAATAAAATTTCTATTGCATTGCTGTCAATATCGCGTGTGTCCTTTTGGACCACGACCTACAGCGTGCATAGTGAGATCAAAAAACCCCATAAAATAGGGGAAAGCTAGAATTTAGCACAAGTTATTATACATGTCCAAATCATCACTTCAGAACAGGAGGAATAGAAAATAAAGGGAGATTTATGCAAGTTTATTGTAACTGAAGTCCTGCCCTTTGAAACTTACTTCAGCAGATGGAAAAGCACATAACTTGGTGGAATTTCCATCAAAACTTCCAGCTCTTGGGCATTTTCATTTCTGCCAGTCAAAGCTGAAAAATGTCTACCCCAAACTTAACTTTTCTACTTTTGGGAACATATTTCTGGATTTGGGGACTCCAGTTTTCTCAAAAAAAACCCAAACAAAACCAACCTAGAACCCACAAACAAACCAGCCCGAAGAATGGAAACGATTTCACTGAGGTTTGTTGAAATTGTGGAGGTTAGTTGAAATGCAAATTTTCTGTTAAAAAAAAATTATCACAATTTTTCAGCTAGTTTTAGTCTTTATTCTTGCTTTTATTCCACAGCTGCAGGCAAGGCAACAGGTTAAAGAGAGAACAGAGACAAGGAGAAGTTCCTAGCAAAAGCTCCATGAAAAGAAAACGCATGGAGAAGAACTAAGGAATGGTATTATTTGCCTTATTCTGATCAAGTTTCCAATATTTGGTGATTTCTTTTCACCACATTGATCAAAAGACCCCCAAGGTGACCGTCACAGATTAATTTTTTAATCCAGGTAATTTTTTTCTCAGAGTATCTTCCTCCCCTCACAATCCAAGGTTCGTGTTACCAAACCTGGGGGTTCTTCCCATCAGGCAGCCCTTTGGGAGGAGGAACTGCAGCATTTCTGGCTATTTATCATAATATTCCTGGCCATGTTTATGTTTGCCAGTAAGAAAACCAAAGTGACAGATAACCTCCTACCCCTATGTAGGCCTACGTGGTTTAGGGCCCTACAAGCCCTTGTAGGCATGGCAAAGCCCACATCATTATATATTTGTCTAACATCAGCTACTTCTCAGTGAGGGAAGACACCTCACGGGCTGGTTACCCAACACTGATGCCAGATATTGTTGGGTGTGTGCTTCTGAAGGACCGACGTGGACGAGGAAACGTTGCACCGCCGAGGACACCTATGCAGTTTATAGGTGTCTTAGGACACCTAAGAGATTCATGGGGAATCTCTTTGAGCATCCTTTCCAGAACAGAACATGCTCTGCCTTCAAATAAGCCATCATAGCCCCTAGCACTCTCCAGATCCATCTGTGCAAGACATAATAAATTCCTCATCCTTCCCAAACTCTTCACCATCCACACGAGCGTATCCCGATAAAATCCCCAGGCAAGAGGGGAGCAGGAGCACAAGCACCTCTCGCAAAGCCAGACTCAAGGGGCGTGTGGGCTGCTTCCTTTCTTCTCCAGCCCAGAAACTTTCCCCAGTGAAAGACTTTAAGAGCAGGAGAGCAAAGGGGTAATTTACCAGACAAGCCCCAAAACTTTCCATTGCACTTGAGCTTTGTTTCTTCTGCGGTGAAAGGCAGATGAGCTTGATGCTGATGATCAGTTTTTCCCATTGTCATGGCGCAGCGCTAATGTAACCGCCGTGCCATAGTGTGTACACATCTGCTCTTTGAAATGCACCGGTGAATGTCAGTTAGGCGCCAGTCACCCTTTTCATGGGGTCAGGGTAATTAACACCCCCTTCGCTTGAAGTACCCGAGGAAACAATACATTAAAAGTCCCCGCAGAACATACCAGAAAGGGTCTAAACGGTAAAGGGAGAAAAAGAAGAATAAAAAAAACCCCAACAAACCCAAATACACACCAAGATCAGGGCTGCATTTCTGCACCTCACTTTGGATACAGCAAAGGTTAAACGCTGGGTAAAACCCCACTGATGGGAATTAGGGACAGAGTGTCTGGGATGCACACTGGCACGGACGTGGGGATGGGGAGCACCGTCTGCCGAGGCTCCAGGAGTAGGGACACCTGAGCTCCCTGGATTCCCTTTTGTTCTCCATTTGTCCACCCAAAACCCTCTTTCTTTCTCTCTTTTTTTTTTTAATTTTATTTTTTTATTCACACAGCGTTGAGTTTCATTAAATGTTTATGACCCTATTACAGGATACAGTTTTTAGATTACTGTAATAAAAGGGAGTTGATAAAACTTCATTATCTGTGGTGGCAGAGGAAGAATAAAATCTTACTCCTTCAAGTTTGTCCATAACATTGGTTGTAATAACTTTTCTAAAAGCCAAAGCACACACAAAAAAATTCCCTGAAAAGCCCAATTCCCTCTTACTGGAGTTAATCACAGAATAACTGGGTTAGAAAAAAACATTAAGATCATGGAGTCCAACCGTCCNAGGTCTCCCCTCAGCCTCCTCTTCTCCAGACTAACCCCCCCAGCTCCCTCAGCTGCTCCTCAGCAGGTTTGTTCTCCAGACCATTCCCCTGCCTGGTTGCCCTTCTCTGGACCCGCTCCAGGACCTCCATGTCCTTCTTGGCGTGAGGGGCCCAGAACTGAACGCAGCACTTGAGGTGCCACAAAGTCACCCCTGGAACTTTCCAGTGTGTAAAGAGAAGTTTACTAAAGGCACAATTTCTCTGTCACTGCAGACATTAATTTGGGGGAACACAGTTTGCTCCCCGAGTTCCCAGGGCGGGAAGCATACGATGGCTAAAACAGAGGAGAGTCACCTCAGCAAGGACAAATTCAGAGCAGAGGTGGGGTGTGGAGCTTGGAAATTCCTGTGATCTTTTCCTTTAAAACAGAATTAATCGCTGGTCCTTCCATGGTTTATCTGAAGGAAGAGAGAGTCTGTTTCAAAGGCGCAGAATGAGGGCTATAAAATTAAACTCTGCTCATCTCTCACCTTCCTCTTCTGAGTGAATGCAGGAGTAATGAGGATTTCAAGATCTGCAGAGACATTTTAATTTCTTTGTGTTATGCAGGTTAAAAAAATATTAGATCTCTCTTCCTCCCCCTCACCAGGTGGGCAAGAAGGGACGTTTCGACAAAATCCAGGTTTTGAGTTTCATAAGAAAAAAACACCTCCCTGAGAGCCCTGCAAAACACTCACCTCTCCCTGCAGCATTCTGAGGGTGCCTTGGCTCAGGAGATGGGCCATGCAGCCATGGGATACTTCATCACCCACAGTTGATGA
The DNA here is from genome assembly GCA_013399135.1 of Heliornis fulica. NCBI lineage: Eukaryota > Metazoa > Chordata > Aves > Gruiformes > Heliornithidae > Heliornis > Heliornis fulica. Next base: position 2,258 of record VXBZ01006936.1, on the reverse strand, counting down.
AAGACTGGCAGCCCCCAGAGGTGCTGAATGTCCCCACAACCGGGGGGAGGCCACGGCGGCTCTGCAGTCACAGCCCAAAATGCCTGCGGGGTTCAGGCTTTGCACCCCTGGGAGGGAACGCTGCCTTCAGTTCTCAATTCCCCACTCCCCCAATCTCAGGCACCAAAAGCTGCATTTAAGGAGGTGGTTTTGTATTTGAGATGGGCAGAAGGGGGGCACAGCCCCTTCCTCACTCCCGGCACCGTGACCTGCACGCTGGCATCGCCTCTGCTGGGTGCCGGGGCAGCGAGATGATCTCCACCCACCGCGTTGTCCTCAACTGGATGCTGAATCCATCACACTGGACTAGCAGCACCCCAAATCACCAGGGCAGGGGACAGCTGGTTCTGCCTTCACCCACCCCAAAACCACACACAGTCAGGTTGGGGTCCTGGCCCATGCTTGGCCTTCCAGCTGAAAGCACCAGGGCCAGAGAGAGCAGTTGATTTAAACACTCCCCATACAAGCAGAAATGCTGTGACAGTTGGCAGAATCCAGAGCTTCCCTTTTTTCTTGGCTTTTTTTGGTAAAGAGAAGAGAAACTTGGAGCGTTGCACATCTTGCCCAAGCAACCAACCCAGCTGCACACAGAGGATTGTAAATGGGTGAAGTCAAGACATGGGACCCTGTGTGTGTGTGCTAGCAGAGCTCAGGAGGTGGAAAGTGGAGGTTTGGGTGGAGGAGGGGGATGTTTAAATGGTCTTTGAGCAAGATCTGTCTTCTGAAAGTGGAAGCAGCCATCTCCTGCCATAGGAGATCACAGAATCACAGGATGTCAGGAGTTGGAAGGGACCTTGAAAGATCATCTAGTCAAACCCCCTGCCCGAGCAGGATCTAGAGTAGATCAATCTGGACATGTTCCTGTGTGGTCTTGAATGTCTCCAGAGAAGGAGACTCCACAACCTCTCTGGGCAGCCTGTCCCAGGGCTCTGTCACCCTCGCAGGGAAGAAGTTCCTCCTCACATTCACATGGAATCTCCTCTGCTGCAGCTTGGATCCATTTCCCCTTGTCCTATCACTGACCATCCCTGAGAAGAGCCTGGCTCCATCCTCCTGACACTCACCCTTTACATATTTACAGACATTAGTGATAGTACCCTTCCCTGCAATGTCTTGGATGGAACCTGCCTGACACCGAAGAGGCGGCTCGACAGCAAAGTCAGCAGGATTCCGGTTTCCGTCCAGGTGCAGGAGAGCAGGAAGCTGCTTTAAAGATGCTGTTGGAGCAGCCCCGTCTGCTCCACGGGTCCGTGGGCTGGGCTGGGGTTTAGCTAAGGTTTAAACTCCATGGCTTGAGCCTGGGGGAAAGAGGGGGCTCAGGGAGTATCTGCCAAGGCTCCTCAAAGGTAAAAAACGAAGCTGGTGCCTATTAGTCAGAAACCAGCACCACGCTGCAGGGCGGGAGGGTGCCCAAGCCCTGGGTGTGCTGTGTAACACCTGCCAGGCTGCAGCACAACTGTGTCCTGTGAGGCTGTTTCCACTCATGCTTGTGGTTAGAAGAACCAACCCCAGATCTTCAGCAGTGACTGGAGCACTGAGAAGGACTGTCACTTGCACCTCTGAGCCTGGGTGGGGAAGACACGGGCTGAGTGCCAAAGAGCCTGTTTCTACAGAGGCTTTGGTTTCAGGAAGGAAAGCTGTGGTGAGAAAGGGATGAGGGACACGGAAAGGTGGAGCAAGGAGAGCACCAGGAGCAAGTACAACTCCTGATGCTCCAATGCCTTTGCAAACCCAAAGCCATAGGGGCAGGGCAGCCACTTGCGGGCCTCTGAGCTTCTTCCAAACTACCCTCCAGCCTGTGCCCATCAAAACAGGGGTTAAAGAGGGACATTAATCCAGGCTCTCCTGAAGCCACCTCCTGCCCAAGCCCCGCCTGCTCTGTCCTGTTTCGGCTCAGACACACACAAAGACCCACAGCCCCAGCCTGGTCTTTGAGTTTGCCCTCTCCGCAGCTGGGCAGCCTGGAAAGGTCCTCTGGCTCCAGAGGTGCCATTTTGTAGAACTACAGAATGTCAGGAGTTGGAAGGGACCTTGAAAGATCATCTAGTTCAACCCCCTGCCTGAGCAGGATCACCTGGATTAAATCACACAGGAATGTGTCCAGGTGGGTTTGAATGTCTCCAGAGAAGGAGACTTCACAACCTCTCTGGGCAGCCTGTCCCAGGGCTCTGTCATCCTCATGGGGAATTTCTCCTCACTTCACATGGAACCTCCTCTGC
>VXBZ01006935.1:118488-132501 GCA_013399135.1 Heliornis fulica | reverse complement strand
TTTCACCAAACTGAAAGCAGTGCACATGCCCAAGATATAAAAACATGAAATTAAATTCTTCTCTTTTGCAATTTTTCAGTTTTTTAATGATCCTATTTTGCATTTTTTTTTAAAGAAAAAATTACACTGGTGCTGACACCTCCCCTGCTGATGCACATAGGAGTGAACTTATTTTACAACATTTGGTAAAGGAATTGAACTGGTGACTTTTTTTTTCCCCTTGATTCCTCCTAGAAACAACTTAGCATTATGAGACTAAAGTGGGTGCATGGTTTAGCTGCTGAAGTATAGTCTGGCTCCACAGGAGACACCCTTTATCAGAGACATTGGGCTGGCATGTAAGCCACAAATCATGTTTCTGTGCTGTGCCCTTCTTGAGTGGAAGCTGGTGGGCAGGAAGACCAGCCGAGGGCATCTTGCAGTGTGTGATATTACACATCTTTGTTAGACAACTCGTAAAATTTAATTAAATAGTGTTAACAAACTGAGCACCAAATATGCAAGAACAGTGGGGTATCTTAAGAAGAAACACTTCCAAGTTAGGGTCATACACTTCTGAACTTTTTACTGTTTCAAATGGAAGAAATCAAAGAGCAAGATCAGCTGTTTAGAAAAAACCAATCACAATCAAACACATCGATTTGACATGGGCCTTGTTTGGGAAGAAGTTCTGTGTGTCCAAAGGATAATTTGTGAAGTGATCAAAACAATCTGTGGATGAAAAATTTTATCAGTACACTTATAACTCTTCTCTCAAATGTAAATCTCTCTCTGTTTGCTAGCACTGCAGTAAAGAAAGCATATTAGGCAAAGCATTTTCCATTACTACAGGCTTTGGGGTTGGTTTTTTTTTCATATTTCTAGTCTCATCCTATAAAACTGTTTGAAAACCAGAACTGAAAGAAAATATGTATTGTATTTGTAACCAACCTTTCTGAAGTGATTTTGTTTGGAGTACTGCAGTCTGAATTCATGGAAGTCAGTGAAATAACTGATAACTGACGATAGGATCTCAGCATGGATCTTGGCCGTCCTACTCTCTTATCATCAAAATCTGGCTACAGGGTGGAAAAGAGAAACATTTTCTATCAAAAAACTTTGTGTGAACCTCATTTCATCCCTTCTCACTAGGTCTTGAGGATAACACAGATGTTTAACAGTTGGCATGGAAGAAGGTATTTGCTACTTATTTACAGTGACTGTTTCATAAGCCTGGATACACAAAAAGAGCTCTCAAACTCAATGCTACAGTGAGTAGCTAAGTAAATTACAATTGAAATAATCAACTTTATGTTTGGAAAAGAAATTAAAGAGTGTCTGCTGATCTTATTTTGAACAGACTTGAGGTATTCTATTGAAGTAATTGCTTGGGCAAACTGATTTAGTTGGTCTTGCTCCAAGACAGCGATCGGAGCTGCTTCTTCAACACCACAGGTTTTGCTATCTCTGTCATTAAGATTATATGTTTGAAAATATTGGACAAAATTTATTTCCTTAATAGCCAAACAGGAAGAACAGGAGGATTCTCCAGGTCATCCTGTATCCATATTGCACAAAGCCATACATGCAGCACTGTCACTCTGCAAAGCATGAAGTAGATATGTTCTGTAGTGGAGTGAGAAAAAGGACATTTCCCTCTGTATCTCCTTGTGGAGGATTCAGCTACCACAACAGTTTAGTGATGATGGTTCGGCTTTGAAGCCTGGTACAAAGTTAGCTGAAACAATGTGACTCATTTCCAAATGCTCTCCTGTTACTCTTGTTAATAAGCTAGGGACAAAGGTACTATTTCTTGGCTAAGTCTAAAGCTGCTTCCTTTGTTCAGGGTGCCTTCTGGGATCTCAAACTGTGCAGTCAGCTTTTCTCTCTTTCTCTGATTAAGTTATCTCTTGGGATGAGGACGCCTCTCCCTACTTAGCTCATCACAATGTCATGACATGAGGCAGGTTTTTTGAGAATTTCCCAGTACGTGCATACCATAAACTGCTTTTGCATCCTACTCCAATTTATATCCTATAAACAGGATGTAAATAACTTCTAAAAAAACATTTCACATTAAAACTCAGGGGTTTATTCTGATTATCCAGAAAATATTAAAAAATTTATGTGTAATTTCATATGCCAGATTCACAAGTAGTTTGCTTTTGATGTAATTTCTTACTAAGCCTCTGATGTATAGCAGAAGACTTGAAAACATTTGTAGTTTCAAGAGTTATTTTCAAGTGTTTTGCAGAGGTTTTACATCTGATGGGTTTACATGCTGCTTATCCTTTGAATGGCCCGAATCTTGTGATAAAGACACAAGAGCTGCACAACATTTCTTGTTTTCTTCTAATAAAACCACTCAGGACAGCCATCAGAGAGAGTCAGATATAGTGGAATGGCAGTAGTGCCATTCAAAAGAGTACATTTAAATAAGGTTACTTTAAGTGGAGATCTACAAGAGTGCTGAAGGGTTCAAGACTGCTAACTGTGGGTTCTGGCCTCTCTATCGCAAGGATGGTGGCATGGGACTGAAAGTAAGAGCAACACAGTGAAACCAATACACAGTATTTTCACCATATAGGTATGTAACACAGCAGGACATCCAAAATATAGGATAAAAACTTGCTGATTATCCCCCCATAACGTAAGAAATAATTTCTCTTATGAAAGTTTCAATGTTGAAAGCAACAATATACAATAAAATTCTACAGCAACCGATATGTAATCCCCCAGACCAGCCAATATAATTCTTTCTAGCCTGCACAAGCTCACATTGACTATTTTATTAAAAAATTGTCTGGAGAGACAATTTGCATTGAGAAGTTATCCTTCAATTCCCATATATTTACGTTTGGTCTCAACTAACATTTACAGTATTATACACGATAGGTTTTACTTCACAACACAGCTGGAAGTGGCTACCACAGGGAGACATCAATTGCAGATCAAAGCCCTAAACTGCTATGAAAAATTCCAAAGAGGAGAAACATGAGAATTCACATTTACGTCTCAATAAGCCAGAAAAGAACTGCAATTTTAATAGACATCATAAAATACTCCAAATCTCCCAGAATGAGGAACATTTAATACACCTGAAAATTGAATTAACTCTTACTATAAAACTCAGGCCCTACTACCTTCAGATCACAAGCAAATATACAAGCAAAAAAAAAAGTTTAGTATATGTTTGGAAGGAAAAGGTGGTATTAAGTAATGAGAAAGTGCAGGAGAGGTTAGAAGGAGATCTATACCAATTCTCTGGCTCCATACTGTTTTTCCACTTTAACTTTTAAATGCTTGAAACATTCCTCCATACGGTCATGGAAAGGACGAAGACTTTCAGAAACTCTTCTTTCATGAATTTTAATTCCAGCCCCAAGGAAAGGTATCTTGAAGAAGGAAAAGAAAAAAAGAAGAAAAAAAAGTGAGAATATTAAACCGGGCCTGACAATCCCTCCAGCTCCATTGAAAGTCTCTGGTAAGTCAACTATATCACTCCTACTGTGACTGGCAGACAGATCTGTCATTGATCTCAGCTTTTAGCAGCAACTAACAAGATGGAAAAAGTGCACTTGAAAAATGGGCTTGCTCAATAACACTTTGAAGAATGTTGGCTGCCTCTTAGTGACTCTTTTCTCTCTTGCATGTATTTTAATTTTAATCCCTTATGAGATACCATACAAGAGTTTACACTAGTCTACCTACTTATGAAGGTGCCAGCCACAACAAAGAAGGCAGGGCTGAAAATATATCCCAGTAGATTCCAGGCAGGTGATTTCAAACTCTTCTTTCCAAACGGGTGATTAAGTGACTAGAAATGGTTTCAATCAATTTCCTGGGAGCTTTATCATGTGATCACACCGACAACTGCTGCAGCAATTTAATATGCTAATAATCCCTGGTTACTGAAAGTGACTGCCTCTTTCCTCTCTGGTTTTACTCTGCAGTCCTCTCTTCTCCCCACATGTCACAAAAACTTCAGTAAGGCCATGCTTCAAGAGGATAACGACCAAGCCATGACCAGAGGCAGCCTGCACAACCGTTCTGACTTGGGCCCGTTCTACCTCCGTGCTCTGCTGTTCTGCTGCTCACCCTTTCAGCTGGGGGTCAGTGACAAGCAACCAGACGGGTTAAGATCTCAAATTCTTCCTTTTAAAGTTTAAAGAAGGCACATAACAATGGCTTTTAAAAACTAGGGGGTAGAGTATAGATACCTATTGCCATAAAGCCTATAGCCTAATAAAACAGCTAGAAAAAGGTCTGTCCATTCATCAAATATCTCCCTCCACTTGAATTCCTTAACAATAAGAGAATTCATTCTCCTTTGTCAGAAGGAATGGCTTGCTAAACAAATAAAAAACAGAAAAGAAGTCTTATAATGAAGCCAATATGACAGTACTACTACCTTTCCACACTGTAGTTGCCACAATTCTTTCTTTGCTCTTACGTAACTACTCTCATTTTTGCTGCTGTATTAGTGTAATAGTATCCAGTTAAGAGGAAACAAACCAAATCTTATCTTCAAAGATAATGGACAGCATACTTTGACATGCTGCTTAATTAATAATGAACATACTCATGAAGAGAAACTTTGTAGTGCATCTCAAAAATATAAAGCCATTTCATTACTCCTCAGTCTTTGAAGATGGTGATTTATGGGATTTATGCAACATACTTTCAGCTACCCTTCTGACAGGGCCTTTTTTAACTGCTATATCATTGACTTCTAGTGAACAATTTCTTCCTTATATCTAGTCTGAAAATGTCTTCTTTTAATTTAAACTCATTATCCCTTGCTGTATTGCTACAGGCTCTGCCAAAACGTTTGTCCCCATCTTTCCCCTTTAGGTACTATCAAGCTGCTATAGGGTCTCCACAGAGCCTGCTCTTCTCCAGGCTGAACAAGCCCAACTCTCTGCCTGTGCTCACAGGAGAGGTGCTGTAGTCCCCTGATCATCTTTGTGGCCTCCTCTGGACTCACTCCACAGCTCAATATCCTTCTTGCATTGGGGCCCCAGAGCTGGACACAGCCCTGCAGGTGGGGTCTCTGGAGAGCAGAGCAGAGGGGCGGAATCCCCTCCCTTGGCCTGCTGGCAACGCTGCTTTTGATGCAGCCCAGGATACTGCAGCCCTCTCACATGGAGAGCATAAAGTCAACGAGGAAGAGTATTTTAGTGCATTAACACAAGGAATGAGACAGGACACGTGATGAGATACGTCTCGAGCCATTCGCTTCTGACAGTAAAATTCCGGGTTAATCACAGCACGCCATAACACCCTCCTGGAGGGGGATCACTGTATCATGCCTTCATACAACCATTACTGGGCCCATTGGTTCACACAGCAAACAGGTCTTGCACCATTACATCATCTAAACTTCAGAGGATCTAACAGTTAGTGGTCTCTTAAAACACCTATGTGTAAAAATGTTAATTTCTTGCCTTTTAGTCATTTTGCCATGTATTGAAGGCAAGAATTTCTATCTGGACTAGATGACACAAATAGAATTGAAATTTCTGAGGTCATGTTTTTCTTCTCTCCATTATCATAGTAAATGCTTCAGCCAATAAAAAGAGCCATTGTCCCTTGAAGATCAGTCAAAATTTTTTCTGCTACCATTTCCACAGGTACATTTTCCTCTTTGAGCACAAAACAGTTCTGCAGGTCAGTTGGATTATTATGTATAGCGAACACAACAACCTCGTGGGTGCTAGCATAGGTAGAATATTGTTTTTCAATGAAGATAGAGCTTAAAAATATTTACTGATGGTCTTCCATGCTATTTGTTACACAAAAAGCACGTAGCAACAATCCTGAAAGGTTATAGAGCACAAAAATAACTTCTGTGAACAATTAGCATTCCATTAAGGTTTCTAAAGCGGGAAAAAAAACAAACAAAAAAACCCCAAACAAAACCAAAAAATCCAACCAAGCCACCCACCAAACAAACACCCACCTCTAGGAAAGAGTTACTTTCCAAGAGCAATTCTGACATTTGCAAGTGCTTGTTTTCCCAACAGTTCATGAGGTCCTTATGACCTTTGCCATGCTCTCAGTTTTGTTCCCAGGAACACAACCTGACCTGGAAATCCTGGCTCTTCTGCCCATAAATGCAGCCCTGTATATCTGGCTTTGGATAAACTCCCCCTGATGTGGTCTACGCCAAGCACTTCTCCGGTACACTGCCTTCCCTAGGACATACAGGGATGTACCACAGGCAATCCCCCCAGCTCTGGTAGCATCTCATCTAACTCTTAGAGGACACAGTGAAGATGATACTCCTCAGGGAATACAATCTAATTGTTGTAATTAAGCCACTTCTCCAGCTTGGGTGTAGATTTAAAAACACCTGGAGGACAAGATCACGTACGCCCCCAAGAACACCTTCACACTCCCACGGCACAACAGAGAGCAGGGATGGTGCTGGTTGGTCAGTGATCTTAGCCCGTGACTTAGGGAATACATGCCTCCCATTGGGCACATGGAAACTGATGGTGCTGAAGCTCTTCTTCCTACTTAAGGGAAACTATGAATATCTAAACAGATTAATAAATAGACAGCCCTTTTACATACCCCAGAGCAGAATGTTTATTATAAGAGAGAATATTTTACTGTAAATCCCTTTTCAAAACAATTCAATTAATCACAGAACTAGACAAGAGGTTTGTAACAAAACCCTTATTCTTCTACTCCCTTCTTTGGGGAAACAGTAACAAATACAACAACCAGCAACAGAAGACCTCAAAGAAACTCATAAAAACAAATGGTAAAGATGACACTATCATCTACATGCTGTGTTCTTCTGATAGAAAGGAACAAAATGAAGAATAGCTGAAAAAACCTCAGGCGACTGCTGTCAGTAAGAAGTTACCTGCCAAGCAATTAAATCTCTGAGCCTGTTTAGCTTTTCTTGATCCTCTGGATGGTCTCTGATATATTCTTCTGTAAAGAAAGCCTTAGGAAAAAAAGAAATAAAATAAATCAGTCCATCATTTGAACAGGTAAATAAATCTGTGATTACTCTACTGAATTATAACTGGTGACCAGACTATTGGTCATCAAATAAGAGACCAATCTGCATGCTTCTTAACCAGGTGCTGCTAGTGATAATTCCTGATTATATCCATGGAGAGCTGAGGTGCTCTTTTTCATTAAAAGGTGTTCATCCTATTTCCAATATTTCTGAGTTTGAAACCCCCAATTATTGTTTTGTTAAGTTTGCACTGAAACTCAAAAGGCACAGATTTGAGTATCATGATGCACTTTGACAAGTGATTGTTTTATTCAAGTACTTGCTGACATCAACCAGTGGTATCCAATAAGGAAATGGACATTTTCACAGATAATCAGAGCCAGATTTGCACACACACTGCCTTTCACTGGCCAAAAAGTATATCCCCTGGTAGAAAGGAAAAATGCAGTTATTTGTCCATGACTGCCAAATGTCTAAACAAATGATGCTTTAGGAGTAGCACAGCATAAATCATACTTCTCCAGAATATGTCAGGCTTACTGTGTATCACTTATGTAGTGTGTGTGTGTGTATATATGTATATGTATATGTATATATATATGGCATCTTTTCAGCTCTACCAGATATGCTGATGCTACTGAGCACGGCACATACTTCTTATCAGGAAATGGCAGGCAGAAATAATAGAACTTCACAGCTCTGGGGTAACCCATGTTTATTTTCATTCTAATCTGTAGTAATTTAGAATTCAAATTTATACAAGTTTTGAACGTTTCTGCTTTCTCTCCTTCCTGCCTTCACAACGTGGTGTTAGGGGTAAGTTTTCTACAGCTCAGTTCCTCAAGCCAGCCCAGTTTCCATGTATTGCAAGAACAGTTTTTATTTGTAGTCCCATTTTTTTAAGAGCTTTAATTGATAACCCACCATCTAAATACTTCAGATCTACTGGAGAATAAACATGATTCATTTACTTCAGACCAAATAATTGGATACTGCCACTTTGAACAAAGGTGGTAGGAGGATTAGGAAGCAATATATTAGAATATGGTTTTTTGCACTAACTCAAAAGCTCTCTTACCTTTTCATATTTAGCAAAGCCACCCATAACAGCTGGATCAACAATTCCATTCAGAAGCATAGAAAGTGGATTAATAGGAAGGTTCTCATCACTCTGGTACTGGTTAATCATCATCAAAATTTTTTCATTTGTCATGGACATAGTCTCAATAGCATTCTCTAAAGGACTAATTGTAGTCTATAAAGAAACAAAAGACTTTTAAGGTTTATAAAGAGATAAAAATGTCTTTTTGGTTTTCTAAAACAGCATTCTTGCACTTTGGCAAGCCAACACAGATTTGTTCAATTATCTAGTACTTGGTCCTCAAATTAAAAATAATCTTTTAAATTCTACTAATCCCAGCAGTAGAAAAACATAAGTAATAACAGTTTTGTATGTATAAAAATAATGAAATAACAACAGCCTTGTGTGATGAATTTGCAAGCTATTTTGTACATGAATTCATATAATTACATTTTATGGGTTCTCAGCATGTTAATACACACCTGTGACATGGAGACAACCTCAAACCATCGTAAAATTCCAGGAAGTTTGTAGGCTGTAACAAATGATGTTCTCTCAATCCACATAGACTGTTAAAAACAGATAGCAGGGAGAAAATGATACTTCAGGATTTGAACTTTTATCTTGTCAGCCTTCTGAAATGTCAGTGAAAAGAATGTAGATGGAAAACACATGCACATTTTTGCTTGAAAGTATGCTGCAAAATGAACCTAGTACAGAGATTTGCACAAATCATTTTTCTGATTTCAGATGAGGTCATCTTCAGGCACTAAAATGGCACAAAGCAGAGGAAAATCATCCCTGAATCTTAGTGTCTTTTCTTATTTTGGCCATTACAGATTGAATGGCTATGACTAAATGACTCTGCCCCCTCCAGCCCTGTTATACTTGCTCTCTCCACCCTCAAAGCATATTCTTGCAATTAAAAGCAGTAAGAGCTTTACAACAACTTGACAAACTAGACTGACTTTTTTCCTCTCCCTTTGATTTCCTGCCTCTGAACAAGACAAGCTGTTGGTGTTTTAAAATGCCAGTAGTTCATTTACCATGTTCCTCCTTTTGCCAACATCAGCTCAGCTAAGCTGCTGGTATTAAAATCCATACTAATGCATGCAGTGAAGCCATACTCCAACTATCCAAATTCCCACCTATCTGAAGTAAGTATGCATAAATTTGTCATCAGAAACAAAACCATTAATGATTTAACCTTTGTAACACCTCTTAAATGTATATATAAATGGTTTCAAAACTGCCAGTTTGCAAAGGCCAGTAATGTTCTTCATAAGTCTTGATAATACAGCACAAATCCGGGATGTCAGGGTCGAGTTTGCATTTGAAGCATTTAATTTAGCAGCAGGTAAGAGGCACTTTACATGAAACTGTTGACACCACTGATCAACACACACATAACTGAAATACATTTTTGAAATAAATAGCTTTTCCCATCAGTACCCAAGCACAGCTTTATCCATAAAGATCAGATGGTATGGCTTTCACGACAAGCTATAAAATATCAGATCTCTGTAAAATTAAAATATAAAAAATACCACATTTTTATGCATTGAAACTGAGAAATATATGATGGCATTGCAGATTCCATAGAATATTTGAGCAATGAAGACTATTCTCAGCATTACACCATTATGCATGGGAATAAAAATGACACTGGTGGTACTCTGCCAGTATTTCACAGGACTGATGAAAGCTGACAGCACACACCTCTCATTACCCAGCTGGCAGCTGCCAAAAGCATTAGAAACTACACGAGGCAAACAGGTTGATATTTATGCATATGTCATCTTGTTTCTCAGTTAAAACCTGTACCAAAAAATGTAACTGCTTAACACAAATGACTCAAACATACTTAAGTACATAATGTTTACCTGCAATTGAAAGAGTGATGTATCAATGAGTAAATATATGGGACTAGTGCTGAAATAGAGAAATCTTGTGTTCATTCTTTTTTAAACCAGATCCTAAAATTTCAGTGTCTGTAACAAGTAATCTGAGACTCAGAAGGTATCTAGATCAAAATTCAGTAACAGCTACTAGAAACTGCCTCCATCACCCTGTCATTTAATTACTTACAGCAAATTCATTTTCAGGGTCAACAGATCCTCTTCTGACTGGTCTGGAATAGTGGAACCGGTGCACATTGTTCGACTTATAAAAACTGAAAGATTTTAAAAAATACTACTGTAAAATACAAACTTCAGAAATTTGTAGGGAGTACATGTCAGTAAACTAAGCAAATAAAAGCTCTAAGTTTTGTTGGAAAGTGGCTGAGTTGACAAAACGATGGTTGTCAGTTTAGGAATATGGACGGACTTTCATGACATGATCTATTACAGAAATTCACTTACTTTATAATTTGATCAGGTACTGCCTTGTTTTTGAATTTAGGTTGCTCCTCCAGAACTGGCTGCACTGTAAAACACTGGATATCTGAGATATCTTGTGTTCATTCCATGTTATTAACTATCAGTATGAAATAGTGTAGGCTGTGGGGGAAATATAAAAACCAAACAAAACACCTTTCCTGAGGAAAGATCTGCAGGGTTCAGTGTTTCATTTGTACAGCTTTCTCGTCCAAAGAGGGAAAAATGTGTCAGTAGTAACCAGTAACCAACATAGTAATATTAATGTTGAACTGCATACTTCTATTTTTACTGAACATGGAATATCTGTACCTGAGTTTATCATTCTGAATCATTCATTAAATTTTACAGCCAAGCCAACTTACATAAATCACATCAGCAACATCTGAACTTAACAGTTTCACTATTTAGCTGTAGGCATGAATGATGTCATGATGCTTAGTACTTCATGTTTGTAATCTGTAATTGAGCAGCTCTTTTACCTGATATTTTCTTTTTCTGTGGCAGTTTTACTTTTTAATCTGAACACTGTATTTGTAAGTCATGGTACCGTATTGCCTATTCCTGTATATTTGAAGGTCAAGCCCTCTGGTTAGACTCCCAGCTGTCCTAAGTGCCTAAGTAGTGTATTGCCTGTTACTGCAAATGCACTTGAGCCAGTTCTACTTTAAGAAAGGGCTGAAGCATGTGATCTCAAACAGAAAAAAGACATAAGACAGACTTAGAAGAGTTTGCTTCTCAAGCTTAATGCACTATTTCAGACAAGCCTGTAAACTCTGTGCCATTCCCAGCTGTATGAAATAGAAACAGTGTTCCTTTTCTCCTCCTCAGCATAGACTCAAGGAGCACAAGAAGTGTTACGATGTTACCTTGCACATTAATGAAGTCCGATACCACGAGGTAATGGTTTAATCATTTAAATCAGAACATGAAGAACAAAGATAACGTGAGTAAACACCGTTGGAGTATTTTCCAACAAGTATAACTGAGGGCAGTCTGAAAGGTAGTTGATGATTATGAATTAATTTTCCTAGGACAATTTGTGAGAGTGACATAAGTCATATTATGTGGCCAAGAAATGCAGATGATAGCCAAATGCAGCACCATTCTGAACAATGGCCAAGGACGACAGGAATTTACTAGCAATACACAAAACTAACAATGTAAGATAACAGACAATTTGCTGCTTTAAACTCAGCCAGTTCAAGTAATCACCACTAGCTTTGGCATTTAAAGAAAAAGAAGGTAAATCATGTATGAATTTGAATGAATTTTCTTCACCAAAAGGGTTGTCAATCACTGGAACAGGCTGCCCAGGGAAGTGTCACTGTCCCTGGAAGAATTTAAAAGATGTGAAGATGTGGTGTTTGAGGACACGGCTCAGTGGTGGACTTGGATTATGGAGGGATTATCTTAAGGGTCTTTTCCTACCGAAATGATTCTATGATGATTGAAAGAGACAGACTTAGAATTGTGAGAAAACTGTGAGCAAAACATAAAATACATGCAGGGCCTATAATTAAAACTGTCAAGTTAACAAACTTTCATCCTTTTTAGGAAATTATTCTTCCACACAGATAAACTCTGTGTGAAAACAAGGTTTCTCCTCCCTGCCTTAATTCTGTCATCTCCCACAAATTCAAGGATACATTGACCAGGAGAGTTTTTCACATCCTCTCCAGGTGCTGAGGTGGTGTTCATCTTCTCTGCGCTGGGAAAGTGGCTCATGAGCTGTGCCTGGAAATCCTCTCTCCTCTCATATTCCTTCCCACGATAGATGAATACTTTGTTCTGCAAGGAATGAATAGCTCATTTCTTGGGTTGCATGATGCTGAGGCAGAAATTACAGTTGCATGTTTATCAGTACAATGACACAATGAGGTCTCAACATTTTGGAATATGTTAATATTTTGCAAATATTTGTTAACTAAAAAGCAAGGCAGCCCTTTAAGCAGGTGCTGGGAGGCACTGACTCCCCAGAGGGGATACTGTGCTGTTAGCCAGAACGAGATAAACCAGCATCATCACTGAGGATGTTCCTGTCGAGTAGAAAAACATCACAATGGGAGATAAGAACTGAAATTCCTTTTTTTTTCTTGTCTGTCAACTAAAAGGATTTGCTTTTAAATACATTATGGGTCCAGATTTTACTCTTTTCTAATACCAATTTATAGGGTTCCTCTGCCTGCTTCCTCTGTTGACATTATGAAATGTCCTCATTTATAACACAGCATAACCCCAAATGTTCACATCTGCCAGTCTCCTTCAAAGGAGATTTCTGTAGCACCAGAAGAGAAAGCTGCACACTTCTGTTGGTGTAATATTAGCATATACACACACAATCAAACCAAGAGAAAGAATCAACTTGAATGCAACTGAAAACAATTCAAACTCTGATCACAGTCCTGCATCCAGGCAAAACTAAACCATGGCAAATATCTGCAGACTTGCATTAGTAGTACAGGCTTGTATTTTTAGAAGCATATGAAAATAAATTTTAGAAGCAAGAATTTAAACAAGTTTACCCTTAGAAATGTGGGGAATCCTTGGCCATAATACCCAACAGCAAAATAGTCTGGTTTAGGTCTCAGAATTTTCATGATGTTTTCATAGAACTTTGCTTGCTGAATCTGAAAGCAAAACCAACTGCAATTACGTGTCTTTGGGACTTTTCCATGTATTTTTTAAACCCTACAGTAGAAGAATGCTATGTACTACAGCCACCAGTGGCTCTGCCAGAGCCACCAACTGTCAGTTGGTAAGACACAGCAATAAACAGGTGGCACACATGTGACAATGCTGGTGGCACATTAAATATTGTTTACAATTCTATGCAAATACAATACATAGATAAATATGCATGGCTTCAACTTCAACTATTTCACCCTGGAATCAGCTTACCTTTGATTTACTAGAGTGAAAGGAAATGAAAGCAAACACTGAAGTAACACTTGTCATGTTACACTGTAAACATTGAACTGATGACATTACTGAAACAGTCCATCTGGAAAACCTGCCAGCCTCAAACATTTCCTGAGGTGTCCATCACCTCAAGCTTTTGCCCTAGAATCACGCTAAGGACACACACCACGCCATGGGCTTCAAACAATGTCTTCTGTAGGGTGCTGTGTCATTTAGGTTCACTATTTCAATTTCCCAAGTTTTTCCTACCCTAACAGCTTCAAAAACCTGTTATATTTATTTTATACATGCCCTTTAAAATGCACTATAGTGGGTTTGCAATGTGGCTTCTTTATGAAGCAGCTAGAAAGTCTTTTAGTGGTCTGACAAAATAAATCCCAGTTGGGCTCCCAAGGCCCAATCCCAAACCCTGTTACTGACAAGGCCGGGCCAATCAGTGCCGGTCACAGGCCTCTGGGAGTCACATTTTAGAGAGAGAAAAATACAAGAAGACACATTTTTCCCCCAGAGAAGGGAGTGAGAAGATGTGAGAAACTCTGCAGACACCAAGGTCAGTGAAGGGGGGAGGAGGAGGCGCTGAGAGAAGATTCCCTGTGGCTGTGGAGAAGACCATGGTGAAGCGGGTGTCCCCCCACAGCCCATGGAGGACAGAGAGACCCCACCTGTAGCCCATG
>VXBZ01006935.1:103495-118088 GCA_013399135.1 Heliornis fulica | reverse complement strand
CCCTGTCCTGATCTCAGCTCCAAAGCCTCTCAACATGTATTTTCTCCCCTGTCCAGCTAAGAGAGGAGTGATGGGATGGCTTTGGTGGCAGTCTGGCCTCCAGCCAGGGTGAAACCACCACGTGCACTGTTGGAGTACATGTTTATTTCATCTACAGGAGTTTCAAAATGTCTCAATAAGCAGATGTCCATGCAACTTCAACAAACAGTTCTTTATGAATCTCCACCAATAGAATATCACAACACAATACAACAATGCTTTGACAAATGAATTAAAAATCAGTAGACAACAAGCTTATAAACAGCTCTGTCATTTGATAGCTCAAAAGTACTAATTAATGTGACTGCAATAATATGAAGATCTGTATATAATCTTACCAGGTTTTGACTTAGAAGTTCATAGTCAAAAACTTCCTTTTCGTACTGCTCTGCCAGCTCTTTGCATAAAGATATGGCTTCTTCCCACATCTGCAATGTAACCACATATTCCAGAAGCAAGCCCAGCACCAACAAACAAGTTTTTAATGCATCACTGTTTAACTACAGTTTTATTGATTACGCTGTGTTAAAATTGCAGTCATTTATTAACTGCACATTTAGAATGGAAGACTCAAGGCAATCATAAACTCTAGGAAAGCAGATTAATGTAAAAAATAAAAGTGTTTTATGGTTCATTATAGGAAGGAATAAGTAAACCTACTTTATTCTTACAATAAGGTAATAAAAAAATCACCTAACCTTTCAGATATATTAAAAGAGAAGAGCAAAACAGTAAATCACTGGTGCACAGCATGCAGAACGTGTTCCACACATAGGAGCAGTACAAGGGGACTGACACCTGCCTCTAACACAAACACACTTCATTCTACATGAGATTCAGAAGCAGACTTAATCACAGGTAGCCTCGCACATGACAGCTCTCCTAATCAACTGAAATATTGCAAGGCTTAGATTTAAATTGCCACTGGCCCAGAGAAGCAGCTTGTTTCTTTCCACACAACTTAATAGCTACCTCTGAAAATTCCTGTGAGGAATTGCAGAGCTGCATTGGAGAGACTAGGGCAGTTTTTCTCGTCTGCTGTAGGTACTTAATGTACTCAGCACAATAGTGGACTTCAAACAAAAATCCTCAACAGAGGGAGTTTATCAAATTCTGGCCATCTTCTCGTCTAGTCAGAGAGAAGGAGACAAAAGGGGGTTCTGACCATAATTCTCTGCTGCTGTGAGGACCCCGATGGTCACACATGCCCTGTCCATGTTCAGACGCTGCGGCCTACTGCGAGGCCAGGCAGTTCCGCACCTGACAGCTGCCTTCACTCCGCCGCTGCTCCCCAGGACCTGGCGCCTGGTGCATCAGCAGGCCTGAGGATGTGACTGCTCTGGTACAGTGGGTGGGGACTGTGGACTAGTTATTGCAGATGCACACACAAAACCCCTGAACAGTTATAAATAGCACTGCATCTCCCTGCACAGCGCTGAAGCACCAAAAACTTTCAGCCTTCTGAATGACAGGAGGGATCTTGGTGGGAGAGGAATACGTTAACTTCACAAGAACAGTAATCAACTGCAGCCCCTCCAGTACCTCTGGCCACAGCTGAACAGGACATAATGACTTAAAGGCTTCCCTGGGTCACAAGATTCATGATGCAGAGCTGCAGATTTTTTTCCTGCTTTCTAATCCTTTGCTTTATTTCAAAAATCTCAGCTCTACTGTCACTGTATTGACAGGCAATTTTAGTAACAGTTTCTTTAAAAAACCTAAACCCAGGTACTGAACATCAAACTACTACCTTTTGAGCCTGGGATCCATTTCTCAGACTGCCTGAAAGAGGCAAGTCCATTTTCAAGTGCCTGGGGTTTTCTTGGAGACAATTACCGAGTGGTTTAGAAGTGCAATATGGGTACTGCTTATTCTTTTCCTAGTTAGGAAAGTACACTCAACATTTTTTTCATTATTTTATTAACTGCCTGACAGAGATGATTCTGATCAGTGAAACCCCACTACCCCTCTTCCTTTTGATTGTGGTTATTGAAAGAACATGTTCATACAGAACTCTCTGAATAAGCTCTCAGGACACAATTTTTACTTGACCCACATCTCAAAGAGGATTCCCTACACAAATGTTTTATGCAGAGAATATTCATAAAATACTACTGTACAAAGAACAAAGTAACAACAGATTGGGCAGGGGGAAGAATTCTACAGACCTACCTTTCCTTTGTCAAAGTATTCTATGATCTTCTCATACAAATTCTCTTTCAAGTGTCGATAGGTTGTTGAACACTGGAACTCTGTTGACATGACTTGGGGTGCACACTGTTCATCTGACCACTAAAAATAAAAATACATTAAAAAAAACCCATATTATTTTGTAGTTCAAGATTTCACACACGGGGTCCCCACTCTCCCAAGGTCTGGCCTCTCGGGTCTCCTAACTGTTGTGTTCTTCCCAGCCATTTCTACCTTTCCCCAAAGAGAAAGGTAATGTTTTTGGTACCTCTTCAAACTACTGCAGTATTGCATGTGATAACCAGGACTAGACAGAACAGTTCCAAGACCTGTGCTCCTTCCTGCACACATCCAAAGATTTAGGATAAAAATCTATGTGTGAAATGAGTTTATTTTATTTCAGTGGTGTCACATTGGTTGACTTGGTTTTAATTTTTTTGTATTAAAATATTTACATATAAAGTTATCTTTGCCTATATGAATACATTCAATACACCTTGTAGTTTCTTATGATCAGAAAAAAAAAGTTTGTTTATTTTTTCTAAAAAATAGCTACACTTTGAATTTTCCCTGAAATGGAAGTGTATCTTACTGACCATTTCTACAGATAAAGTCAGTTACAATGGGAATAAAAATTACCTGTAACAAAAAAACAAACAAAAAAAAGCAGCCAGCTACAAAAGAAAGGAAGCAGAATTTATCAGAGTGATTCATATTTTTTCAAAAGAAGAGTTAGATGTCACCCTCTGATAGCTGGAAAAAAGTGCATTTAATTTTCATCTTTGTTATGTTTAGGATAATAAGAAATAAGCAAAATGAAAACCACGTGGAAGTTAAACAGCTTCTGACTTTGCACACAGTGTTCTCACCATAAAGCAAAACTATTTTTGCTACAATATTTAGATTTACCAATATGTGGCTTTTAATCACCTATTGAAAATAGGATTTTAACAATTAACATTACTTTTGTATGACCACCTGAGGTATTTCTAGCTAGGAATTTAAATACCCCTAACAAAAATAAGGAAAACACAGTAAATTGGAGTTTATAACTTTTTAATTTATAATGTTGAAAACTTCAAACGCTTATTTGCATATTGTTTGGCAAATCCAACCTTCAAAAGCCATGTATGGAGCAGAAGGGTGTATGCTGCTTCTGTGTAATTCTCACAGTCTAAATGAAGATCTCGCAATTTATACAAGTATCTGTTGGAAGAGGGAACAAGAATTAGACTAGATATTGACACAACTGGAATACTAAGACTCAAAAAAGTTCTAGATAAACTCTGTAATGGAGACTTCACAGATAGCACGCAGCCACTACCCCAAGAGTCTTTAAGGACACAGAGGGGTTAAGGCTCTGTTCAGACTTTGCAGCTGGTTCTGCAAGCTGAAACACTGCACACAGAAGGAGGATAAAGAGCCAGCTAACCTCCTCCTGTGGATTGCTGTCAGCTCACCACTAAGAGGAAGCACTACAGCACTCAAGGTCTAAGCCAGAACTGAGTCCATGATTTCTGGCTGTCACTATAGCTAGCTGCCTTTCCCTGCAGCACTTGCTGATTGTTTTCCATGTAAATAGATTAAGATCAACAGACACCACAAGGCAAAGGAGAGAATGGAAAATGCCAGTCCAGAAGGACAAAGCAAGTCCCTGCACAACTCAGAAGGTGGTGGGGGCAGAAGAGTTGCTCTGCTGCATGTTGCCCTTGATCCCCAGGGTGGCCTTACTGCTACCAGCACAGCTAGTGCCCATCACGTGAAGCCACATCCTTTCCAGCAGCTAGAAAGAAACGCACATCCCATCCTCTTACTCAGAACAAACAGTCTGACCCCTCGCTGCAGGAGCTCAAGGCACTGCCCTCCCTGGCTGTGTGTCCCCCCAGCAATGCCTGCCCAGGGAGCGCTGTTCCCCCCGGACACTACAGCTCCGAGCTGCAGGTTTAGCTCTGCAACACCCTCAGTGGTCATTGCAGCTGAGGTTCTGGGCTTTGTCCCGATGATGTGCAGGGGCCCTGCAGATTTGAAGGAGTGAGAGGGGAGGCAGGCAGTGGTGTGCTTTTCAACAGCTGGATTTGCTGCAGCTCATATGGAAAACCGCTGGAGAGACTAAGGGGCCATGTCACATCTGAGAGAATTTGACGAGGATTTGTCAGCCCAGCTCGAGCTCCTACAGGAAGATGCTTTGCCAGTACTCCTGCATCACACAGGGTGTTGTGTGTTTAAAGAGACTTGGGAGACTGCACAGTCCTGCAGAACCTGACTGTTTCTTCTGCTGTTCTAAACGTAAACACACCCCACCAACCCTCAAAGCTAGCTGATACACCCCATCAGCCTTCAAACCTAGCTGATACACCCCATCAGCCTTCAAACCTAGCTGATACACCCCACTAACCCTCAAACCTAGCTGATACACCCCATCAGCCCTCAAAGCTAGCTGATACACCCCACCAACCCTCAAAGCTAGCTGATACACCCCATCAGCCCTCTAACCTAGCTGATACACCCCATCAGCCCTCAAACCTAGCTGCACTTCGTTTATTTAAAACAACAGGCAAGGAACACTGCATTTGATCAACTCCAGGTGGATTCCTGAGGGAAAACATCCTGCTGCTGAATACATATGAGAGATTCTTGTGTCCCTCTAGGGACACCTGAGCCTGCTGCTTCCCTGAAGGGCCTTACGCTAATGGGCACCGCGTGGGAAATGAGCAGGAGGAGTCAGGATCTCTGTGCAGTCACACACGATCATGGAGATGTGGTGGGACAGCTTGGATGGCTGGAATGCTGTCACAGATAGCTGTGTTCTTGTTAGGAAAGACAGGGGAGGTGGTGGAGTTGCTCTGTATGTGAGAGAGCAGCTGGGATGTATTGAACTCCACCTGGGGGAGAGTGAGGTACCAGTGGAGAGCTTGGGGGTAAGGATCAAGGGGACAGCTAGTACAGGTGACACTGTTGTGGGTGGGTACTACAGGCCCCTGATAGGGAGGAGAAGGTTGATGAAACCTTCAAGCAGCTGGAAGTAGCCTCACAATCCCAGGCCCTGGTTCTTATGGGTGACTCCATTCACCCAGATACCTGTTGGGAAAGCAACAGGCCCAGGCTTGCACGGTCCAGACTGCGTCTGGAATGTGATGTGGGTGGGTACTACAGGCCCCTGATAGGGAGGAGAAGGTTGATGAAACCTTCAAGCAGCTGGAAGTAGCCTCACAATCCCAGGCCCTGGTTCTTATGGGTGACTCCATTCACCCAGATACCTGTTGGGAAAGCAACAGGCCCAGGCTTGCACGGTCCAGACTGCGTCTGGAATGTGATGAGGACAACTTCCTCATACAGATGGTGGAGGAGCTGATGAGGGGTGGGGTGGTAGATCTTGTCCTTACTAATAAGCATGGGCTTGTTAGGGAAGTGAAGGTTGGCAGCAGCTTGGGACACAGTGACCATGAGATGGTGGAGTTCAAGATCTTGAGTGGAAGAGGTAAAGCAGAGAGTAGGATTGCTGCCCTGGACTTCAGGAGAGTGAACTTTCATCTCTTCCAGACCCTCATTAGAGCTGTCCCATGGCCTGGGCTGTCAGAAGGTCAGGGGGCCTGTGAGATCTGGGCAGTGTGTAAACAGCACTTCTTCCCCGCTCAGGAGTGGTGTGTCCCTAGGAGTAAGGAATTAGGGAATGAGGAGATCTCATCAATGTTTATAAATATCTGAAGTGTGGGAGACAAAGGGAGATGGCCCCAACCTCTTCTCAGTGGCCTGTGGGGACAGGACAAGGGACAATGGTCACAAGTTGGACCACAGGAGGTTCTTCACTGATGTGCAAAAGAACTTTTTCATGGTGAGGGTGATGGAGCCCTGGGACAGGCTGCCCAGGGGGTTGTGGAGTCTCCTGCTCTGGAGATAATCCAGACCCATCTGGACACCGACCTGTGTGACCTGCTCTAGGGAACCTGCTCTGGCAGGGGGTTGGACTCGATGATCTCTGGAGGTCCCTTCCAGCCCCTACAGTTCTGTGATTCCAAACGGAACGCTTAGAATTCCAATTCTAAGTATACACTGCAGTAGGAGTATAAAAGGCCACAGCTACTACAGAGTCATTGTGGACAGTAAACCAATGTTATGTAGCAGAAATCCAAATACAATTATAAAACCAGACTTTACAACTGCCCCCTGCAAAGCAGATCCCACAGAACAACTGCCATACCTGATATACATCTCTTCACGGTTAATGCGCTTGTAGAAGTTCTGGGGACACAAACAGTCACAAGTTATCTCCTGATGTCTTTGATTGAAACACCACATAATAATGTACCTGCTGAGCTTCTGTTTTTCTTGCTAGTTGGATAGCATAGGCAATACATTATTTGCAGACTATTTTATGTTTAAAACTGGTGCTACTGCTTCAATTCATATATTAATTAGTAGTGCACACTATAGATACATATGTATTACCTCTATTTCACTAATGAAATAACTAATGAAAGTTCTTCTGTTGGAGAAGAGAAAAATTTGGTTAGTCAAATACATTTACATCAGCAACAACATGCTCTGGCTACACTTGATGGCCAGAAAAGCAGCTGGTATTGTTGAAGTAGGTATGTGGCGCTGCTGTGCAACACCTCTGAAGGGCTAATTCCAATTCCATCCCCATAACACTTCTTCAGCCATAGAATTTGCTAAGGCTGTGGAAAATGTAGGACCAGAATCACCTCTGAAGAGTTGCAGAAATTTATACCACTTCATGCAGCAATTACTGAGGAACAGAGAGAATGTGACAGCAATGCATATTAACCACCTTCTCTCTCCAGCCCTTAAAGCTGACAAAGGTTTCTCTTCAGCTTAGAGTAATTTCTGTGATGCCCTCACTATAAAATATGAACATGAAAAAAGACTGGGTGTCCTAGAATCAAGTCAGAGAATCAAATACACTTGCAGTAAGGTGCTAAGAAGATCCTGCAAGTTTCTTCCCTGGATTTAGAACACGTAATTGCTGAGTTGCTAAGCAGCAAGTCAGAGGCCTTGACTGGCCCACTCTTACATGAAGCCTGTTCAGAGGTGAAGGCGTACGAGTAGTAGAGTTCCTTCCTGTTCACAGGATCACAGTGCATAAACACAGAAGCAAAACCTAAGAACTGAGTGGATACTGACCTCAGACTAGTGCATATATCCATGTGACAGGTATGAACATTGCTTGCCTCAGAATATAAACCACAACCTAGCACAGTGAACCACTCCTGTCCCCAGGAGACTCACCCTCCCCATGGATTCTAACGCTCCTCCCCGTTCTCACACAAGAGAACATACCAGTAGGTTGACCGTGCAGCTCATGCGGTTGTCCTTGCTTTCATCATTCATCACCGTTCGGTAATCCAGCAGTTTCTCAAGGAGGCCTTTAACCAGGCTGACAAAACTTTCAACTGACTTAGTAATGTAGGGATACTGATGTGCACACTCTGTAAGACTGAAAAAAAACCCAAAAATTCAAGTTTTTACATTGTTGTGAAAATTAGTGTCTTATCAGCTGAAAAACTGTTTGGACCTGGACATAAATGCCAAATTAGTGCTAAAGCAGCTGCAGAATCCACTGGAAATCCTCTTTGTTTGTTGGTAATTAAATATCCAAAAGACAATTGATTATTCCATATGCCAGCTGCTCAGAAATACAAGTTAAGAGAAAGGAGAAGGAAGGGAGACAGTCTTTATTCTTGTCTTCCAGACCAAGTGCTATGGGTACTGAAGCCCTGCTTCCTGGGAAGGGGTAGACATTGTCTGCTGATGGGAAGTAGAGGACAAATCCTGCTTAACCCACGAGTTCTTTTCCATCTTATTTCCCACCCCCTCTCCGTACTTCTGAGGAGGGTAGTGATAGAGAAGGTTGGTGGGCACCCAGTGTCCAGCCAAGGTCAAACCACCACAATGCCCAAGGCAATTACCTGTAAATTTGGCATATTCTATTTAAAAAATATCAAAATCATCATCTATCTCCCAGGAGAGTAATTAAAATAAACTGGAAATTGCAAAATTATCCCTGAAGCTATACTGTGAGCTTAAGCTGGGCAGTTTCGATGTTACATTAATTTCTGACCCAGTGTTTCATTAAAGGTGCTCAATTTATATGCAAATAAATTTAATAAGCTGTTATTAATGTTTAAGTACAGTATTATTTTAAAACATTTGTTTTAATTAGTAAGTTTTAATTAATTACAAAATATATATTTTGCTCCTCAGAACTATTTACACTTACTTCAGAAAATACATATTCCTAATAACTTTGACTGCAAAGAAATCCTTTGGCCTAGAATAGGAGTTCAGCAAAGTACCCAGTCTCAAAGTTCTAACTCGAGCAGAGTAAAAGCAGCACTTGATGTTTATTCCTTGGACTGCACAGACCCAGCAGAGTTATTTTGCTGAGAAGGGGAGTGTGTACAAGCATGTCTGAAAGAACATTCATAGTGTACAAGATGTGACAGAGGCTAACAGATAAAACCAGAATACTTTAATTGCTGCTGTCTGACTAGTCTGAAACAATAACCCAAATATTTCAATAAATGATCGAAACGTGGCCTGTGACATTAATGGTAAATACTAAAGGTTCTGAAGAGTTCACAGCTGACAACGTGGCAAAAGGTATTTGTGGGAAAGAAAACCAGAAATCCTTTCATTATATAGAAGGCTGGAGTACTCTACAGGTCAAACAGGGTTATTTTATATATGTAGATATCAGAAACAGGATAACATACTAACAATGGAGAGGATAGTCACCATTTCAGTGACTGTCAGGAATTTTTGTCATAGGCTCCCTTGGAATGACAGGAAATGAGGCAGACCTGCAAAAATTTCTTGACTGTGAAAAGAATGTCAGTCACCAAAGCATCACACTTCTTTCCCATAGAGGAGAAACACACTGACATAAACCACAACCTATTGGTAGATGTCACTCAAGATAAAGTGTGCAACTCCAGGATGAACTGGAGTACACAGCTCTGGAGAACTATAAAATGAACAGGAGAGAGGAATAACTGGGGAGGGAAGATTTTAAAAATTGTCTTGCTCAGCTTTATACAATAAACCCAACAAAAATGACCCATAAAACTTTAGAAGATTTTTTTTTCCCCTCAGGAGGGAGCAAGAAACCTTTGAATTTTTAAACAGAGCTCAGGAAAAAAAAGTAAAAAAAAAATTCAATAAAGCTTGAGAAAACCACTGTAAAACATGGACCACTGCAATGAAGGGAACTGGAACGCTTCCAAATGCTATTTTGGGCTGTACCTACGTTTGTAAGTAAAGCATGCCAGAATTCATTTGCTGAGCCTGAGGACAAGCTGCACTGCACAATTTGTATTCACACAGCTGGATTCCCCTCCATTTCCCCACCCACGGCAGCCTGGACTGTTCTGTCTTCTGCAAACAGCCTCTCTCTGCTCCCTCCGATCCCGAGTCCTCCTTGGAGCTGGCTATGGCAGCGTTCACCAGCACAGGCCAGAACCTGCCGTGCCACGTGGGCTAGCACTCAGGGCTAGGAACAAGTGCAAGGCAACATCTGCTAAGCCTCTTTAGTTCACTAGGTACTTTTATTCAGTTATAATAAAGATAGATTTAAAAAAATATTTATTGTGAAGTAACATCTTTAGAAATGTGGAAATGTTAAAGTCTTGTAGATACTTTCCCCAATATCAAGGGGAAAACACCTGATAAGCCAGTGAAAGAAGTGTGCCTTGGACAGGCAGGAAGATCAAATGCTGTGTAGTGTGTTTGATGAGACTATTTAACTGCAGAGAAGTTGGGAATTAACTGGACAAGCATCAGTTCTTCAGGAACATATCTGAATGCAAAAGTAAATGTAAACAAGACAAGCAAAGTTACACAGCTCAGAAGAAGGCAATTTCAAAAGAATCTCATACACAAAATCTGAAGGAAAATCTTTATCTTCACGTGAAGTCTAAGCTGGAATGCTCTCTACAGCTTTAAGGTGATGTAGTATTTCAAAATAGATGCAGTTTTGTAGAACTGTCCAGAAAACACAGCATATGGTAAATTGAAATACCAGGGTTGTTTACCCTTAAGAGGAGACCAAAGGAAAATTGACAACAACTTTCAAATTTATTAGAAGCTGCTGCAAAGAAAAGCAGAATAGATGATTCTTTATCCCTGATGGGTAAAATAAGAAATAATTGGGTTAAAGTGAGGGGAGGAAGGTTTAGTGTGGATATTTGGAAAAAAAACTCAGAAGCAGCAAGTTTAGCACTGCAATAAATGTCCGTTGTGTCAACTGCATCCCTAGGATTAGAAATGATGAACCATGGTGACAGTTTAGGACATCATGGTGTAGGCTTTGCAGCAGCACGAATAAGAAAACTATGTACATGCAGAACTGCTTGTGGTCATAGCAAGAACTACTTGAACATCTCTGTGTCACCCCCTAGCCTGAGATGACACAGTCTACAGTAGGCAGTCAGAAGTGGTAAATTAGTTTACAGCCATTGCATGGTAGGGACTGAAAGAGATGATTGTAAAGCTTTATCTGTCCTTGCACTGTAGCAGTTTTAAAGTCCCTTCATAAAAAAGCTGCTAAGATCCTGTTTTATTTTTAAGAGAGGTTACCAACTAGAGAAATAGGAACAAGGGGATAAAAACACATCCTGAAGGCATTTATCCTCACCTACTACTTACATGGACTCAAACAACTGCATGTAGTGTTCATCCCCACGTCCTCCTTCCACCTCATGGTCCAACTTCAAAATTATTTCATTTTCAAACTAAAAGAGAAAAATAAAAAAACTGAGCAAATATCCAGAGGTCAAGCAACATGCCATCAAAATAATATCTTTCTACAGTTATATCACACATTTCCAAGGGTTAAATGCTTGCATATATTCCAGTTGGACAGCACATCCTCAGATACCTCTTTCTTACCCAAAATTGATAAAATAACCTGAGGAAACCAGCATACTGTGTGTGTATTATAGGTTTTCATAGAACATCTCTAATGTGAAATACAGATTTTCAAAGCAGAATCCCTTTTATCACCCAGATAAAATATGAACAATCTTACAGGTATGCCATATCTTGTTAGGTCAATCCAGACTCTAATTAGGAAACATTAGCATATAAACAAAGACAGCAAAGTTGTGTTTGTAGTTTAACACAATTCTTTCCCCTCTACCACACCATTTCTTCAATTTTCCTCTACAGTTGTGACACAACTCCACTGAGAGCCATCAGCAGCCATATTTATCTACTTGCAAAGTCAAAATGTACTTTTCCCCCCTCTGTGAATTGAAAAAGAAACTATGCAGTCCACATGCATACAAACACAGAGAACCTGTTCGAATTCCCTCATTAGTCACACCTCATTAGCTAGCACAAGTTGGCCAACTATTGAAACTCCAAGGCTTCCAGGTTTCCTTTACCCAAGCTTAGCTTCCAGTGAAGCACTGCATCCCATCCTGCAGAATGACCCTCGAAACATGTTGCTAACTACTGTGTCAGCCATTCCTACAATAAATTTCTCCAAGCTGGGTATCTACAGATGTTATCTATATTATTCACTTGCCATTCCTGTTACACTCTGTAACAATCTTTCACATATTCTTCAGGTAGTTTTACATCATTACCTAAGTGAACAGTGTCCCACAGTATCCAGAAAAAGGTAGAGCTTATTTTCAATGCTTGTCACACAGGAAAAGAAGAAGTTCTCTGAGAAACTAATGCTGACCTGCCAAACTGTTGTTACAAACAGGCATGCCAATTGCCAATGACAGCAGCTTGCTATCTGTAAAGTGCAATTAACTCCAGCAACATCTCTGGAGGGTTTCTAGGTAATGCATCATTAGGATACCATACTAATATACCATTATCTCTTAAAGAAATGGAAGTACATGTTGGACCATATTTTAATCCAGCACTCTGTAAAATCCTACCTTAATTTTATAAAGCCTCTTCAGAAATGTTATTGTGCTACTGCAAGGTAAGATACAATTGTACTTGGTCATTTCAAAGCCTCTGCAGCACATTATACACAGGAAATCACTTTGTCACAGTGAAAGGGTTACTCCAATCTGTTTAGATCAGAGCTAGTTTGCAGTGCATTACTGATTATTATGCAGGCTGTGTTCAGGTCTAGGAAATTAAAACCACAAAAAATAAAACACATGCATATTGCTTGGGGTGGGGGTGTTTCCCTGTCTTTCACAGAATAGAATTATAGAATCACAGAATCAAGATTGGAAAAGATATTCAAGACTATCAACTCCAACCGTTAGCCCTACACCACCAAAACACGAAATCATCTCCTGAAGTACCTCATCTACCTGTTTTTAAACACTCCCAGGAATAGCAACCCCTCCCTCCACAGCCTCTTCCAGTGCTTCACCACTCTTCTGGTGAAGAAATTACTTTAATATCCAATCTGAATCTCCCCATGTGCAACCCAAGACCATTAGAAGTACCTTAAAAAATTATGATTACATGTTAGAAAAACATCCTTAAGTAGTTGATATTTATGTATCATGCTTGTAACAAATACAGAAAATGAGAGTGTTTTGGTTTGGGGTTTTTTTCACAATATAAAATGAAAAATACCAGTGGACAATTAAAAAATCCCCCACCCCCCCAAAAAAGCAACTTAAGTCAGTTAGAAATTTACTGGGAGAGTGTTCCAAGGAAAATATACTCCCATTAATATTGTCCAATAAAGACCGAGGCCTTTGGAACCAAATTACTGGGTATACTAATCTATTGCAGTCCTTCAGACATGACCTGAAACAATTTTTAAGTGTTCAAAAAATAAAGGGCTTTAAAATAAACTGGTACATCACTCTTGGAAAACAGAAAATTAATTCAAAATAATTATAAACATAACACATGGCAGAATATAATTTAATTCAATACACTTAGCAGAAATTATTATTCATATTAAAATGCTGCAGGGTTGTGGTTTATTGTTTGGGTTGTTTTTACATTTTTAAGATGTAAAAAACTCCAAAAACACCAACAAACCAAAAAACCCCAAAATAACCCAAAAAGATGCACTGAGAGGCAGAGGCCATCACCATATTTCTCCCAAGTCTCAGAGATGTTGTGCAGAAGCAGGTACCTTTCCAGACCTGCAGACTGGAAACTCGGCACAAACCCATGTTCACCGCCCACAGAAACCCCCTTCAGGGCAGAGCTCTTCTGCTGACAGTACAAAGGAAACTCTGGGCACCAAAGTCCTTTTGGCCTTGCTCTGCCACAGAGCCACAGAATATCCTGAGTGGGAAGGGACCCAACTCCAGGACCTTTGCCTTCAATGAAGACCTTCACTGCCTCTAGGCTCTTGCCTGATCATTTTGATTCTTCATGCTCTGACATCTCTGTTTGCCTTGTTATGCGAGACACCGAAAATTTATAAAAGCTTTCCAAGATTGATCAGTTTGATCCATAGTCTGATTTTCAGTGGTGCTGAAATCCTGGGCATAGCCTTTCACTGAGCTTCCATTTCACACAGACAGGTATGATGACAATGCAGCACCAGGCAGACAATTTCAAATAGAAATATTTAATCTCTTCACAGAGGGTCCGTGTGATCCACAAGAACTGGGATACAAGTTGTGTACTCACTATACAATGGTACAGATGGGAAACTGCTCCAGCTCAGCAGCAGGTAGAGCATATTTTAAGATGAGAAGCAAAGTAATGTTCATGAAAATACAAACAGAACACTTCTAAATGGACAGAGAAGAGCTTAAGTATTCTGCTGCCTGGGTGAAGGGGAAAATAGAGAATATACGTTGATATTTATTATCAGTGAGATGGCTACATATAAAAGGTCATTGGCTAATGTGAATTTCAAACCCTGTACAGTATGTATGTGAGAGACATGAATAGCAGTACAGGATTACCTCCGGCAGAAGTGAGCAGTGTGTCATCCAGCACTTCCAGAGAGCTGGCAGTAAATCTTTCATCTCCGCAGTGTACTGAGCAGGCTCCACACTGCCCTGCAAACACCTAACAACCTCAGAGTTTCCATTTAAGGACTACTTCCCATCATGTTCTCAGAGAAAACTACAAATTATTCAGTAGGAAGAGCAATGCCATTTTCTGATTTAAGGAGAAGGAAAAGACCACTACATTAGTACTATTTCTTAATTATTTTTTTAGATAGTGCGATCAAATAAGAAGGAACCTTATTTCAGAAAAATATTCGGTTTGTTATATGTACCAATAGAATTGTAGAATCATAGAATCATAGAATTTTAAGGCTGGAAATGACCCCTAAGATCATCCAGTCCAACCATTAACCCACCGCCACCAAGTCTACCCTTAGACCATGTCCTCAAGCACCGCATCTCCCCATCTGTTAAACACCTCCAGGGATGGGGACTCAACC
>VXBZ01006935.1:60798-103157 GCA_013399135.1 Heliornis fulica | reverse complement strand
TGAAGTGAGGGGCCCAAAACTGAACACAGTACTCAAGGTGAGGCCTCACCAGTGCAGAATACAGGGGGATGATCACCTCCCTGTTCCTGCTGGCCACACCGTTCCTGATCCAAGCCAGGATGCCATTGGCCCTCTTGGCCACCTGGGCACACTGCTGGCTCATGTTTAGGGGGCTGTCAACCAACACCCCCAGGTCCCTTTTGGCCAGGCTGCTCTCCAGCCACTCCTGCCCAAGCCTGTGACGTTGCCTGGGATTGTTGTGACCAAAGTGCAGGACCCGGCGTTTGGCCTTGTTGAACGTCATATTGTTGGCCCCAGCCCAACCATCCAGCCTGTCCAGATCCCTCTGCAGGGCCTTCCTACCCTCCAGCAGATCCACACTCCCACCCAATTTGGTGTCATCTGCAATCCCCTCGTCCAGATCATCTATGAAGATGTTGAACAGAAACAATACTCTGATTCAGAGCAACTGTGTAACTTTCATGTTTTGCTGCTCTAATATCAGCTCTTTCTCTGTAATTAGAAGACAAATTAAAAATTGCCAGTGGAACAGTACATATAATAACGATACTAGAGAGCAAAGAACTATAATTGAAATACAGAGAAAGAAGAAATATAAATTACTCTGGTTGGTCCAGGATGAAAAAGATGTTGAAAGGGCTCAAAATTATTTTCTGTAAGTAATATGTCTATTAGTGTATAAATGTGTGTAAATATACATGAGCAAAGCCACCCAATCTAGTCCTTTTCTAGAGCTGAAATCTGTGGACTTACTGCACCAAGACAGAAATGTGTGAATATAGTGCAAGTCAAGCATCAGTTAAAAATCATCCACCTCTTAAATCCTCCCTAGTACTTATTCAGCAGGTAGAGAATTGATTACTGCTCTAAGAGGCAATAATTTCACAGATGCTGGATATGAACAAAAAACCTCTTCCTAAGCATCTTTCCTGCAGTTTCTTAACAAGCTGCAAGAAGCCAGTTGCTGAACTAAAATACATAAAATAGCTGGCAGAAGTAGAGAATAAAGTTTTACATGTCTGTGCCAAAATTAAGCCCTTCAAAGGGTATTTATTCTCTAACTCAGAGTGTGCCTAATTGTTGTCAACACTGATTTGGCTTTAAAAGCTCTTGCTTACCTACCTAAATTAGACCTAAGAAATCTCCACATCTCTGAACACAGTGCAATGCCAAGCCACAAAACATCTCCCTTTTTTCTGCATGGATCTATTGGAAGCACCAATCCATAGCAACTGGGGTTCTGCAACGGGATCTCCCAGCCTTCTGAAACCCTTACATACAGTACAGCTTCAAGAACACAGAGTAAGAAATATGGGTAATTACAGCAATTGTAAATGTATGTGCCAGAGGAGCTTGCTGAGAACACACTGATTTAGTTTACAGCTGTTTACAGCTCTTAGCTCAGCAAGATAGAAGACTCCAATAGGTTCACTAAGAATATGTACTCTCTAACTCTGCCCATAGTTACATAAGCCCAAGGACACACCAGTGGTCAGCAACATTATCTGACACAGCACAGCAACAGTCTGGGAGGAGAGCAAATATAGAAAACTTCCCCAGATGGCCTCAGCAATTGGTGGAATCAACAAGACACACTAAATTCAAAATACCAAACACAAGCAGAATGACTTATCCGAGCAAAAATAAACACAGATGATTTAATCTTTCCTAAGCCAAGTTAAATCCTTAACATAACTTGAATCCATGTTTACTTCAAGGGTATTTAATTTACTCTACAAAGAGCTAATATTTTGTTTGAGGGTTTTTTTGTTTTGTTTTGGTTTTTTTATTTATTTTAAGTAATTTCTAGCTTTTAGTCTCAGATTATCAGTTAGAATAAATTGTACTAGGTTGCTTGATAACGTGTCTTTCTTTGGGAAGTCCTAATAAAATGTACAACCTGATCTTCCAATGAAAGATGTGTTACCCACATTTGGAGGATGGGCTTCTTTTAACATCACGTGTCTAACCCACAGGCAACTGGCTTCCCCTTAAATCTGAAGGAGAAGGGGATATATTTGCAGGAATATCATGATCCACAGACTCTGAATCTAAGTTGGATAAACAGACTTTCCAAGGTTTTCCCTGAGTTAATGATAGACAAAACCTTGATGGCTAAAATTAGTAGATATTAACAGCTTCCTCCATACATCTTCAATTTGAGTTAAAATTACAAGCTTATGTAACTTTTCTTCTCGTTGAATGGAAGTGACATGGACAAAGTATAAGTAAGCATCATGAAGAAAACACCTTAGCATGTCATACACCTTCCATTCCATTGAACTTATATGTATATTTTTCTTGAGATAACCAGAGGTGGATTTTTTTTTCCTGTGAGATTAGTTGATTTTCTACAAATAGCTAAATAATATAAAATTCCTGCTTGATAATTTTAAATAACTATATATCCTTCTGCACACACAGTATATGCATAAACCAGGACAGAGCCTCTTGAGCTAGTACCAACACAACATGTACATCCACCCTGAACAGAGCAGTGCCATGCAGCTGCCTCAGCACAGAACATCAAGTCAATGAAATCTCTCCTTTTGGTAATGTTTATTCAATGTAGCAGACACCAGACAAGTTCTAGTTCTGGTGCCAATACTAACTCAACTAGTAAAGATGTCACTATTTGTGCTTTCCCCCACTGTCACCCATTAGAGAGGATTAGATTAAAAATCCATTATTTCTTAAAGTTCAGCATTTTTTTGCTGTAATTGAATGTCAGTCTAGGCATCTGAGTGCCAATGGCAGTCTTGAATTGACATGTTAAGATTCTCAAAATTTTACACTAAACTTGTATAATACTAAATTCCAATTTGTATAAAAAAAGTTTCCTCTAGCAAAAGTTACAGTATATGCATTTGTTTATCAAATATTTTTCCACTCATATGATTTCTTTGCCTTTTCCAAGTAAGATGATAACAACTAAGTAATAAAACTTAATATGCTTTTCCTTTAAATATTTTTAAACTTACTGGTGAAAGTTTAAGAAATGTATCTTAGTTACCTCATCCACAGAAAAAGGAGAGAACAAACCAACAATTCTTGACTATTAAAATCACAATTTCTAAAGCAGGTTTTAAACCAATGACACTCAATAGCTCAATTGCAAAACAGTGTTAGTGCCATCTGACAAAAATGACCTCTTATTTTTAAGCAATAAAATGAACGTCCTTGATCCACAGCACTGAAAAAACATCACCTGAAACGTATTTGCATCAGCATAAGAAGCAATGTAAGGGTCACCTAAGTGTCTGGCATGCTCCTGGCTCCCAAGCTGTTCCTGTTAATCAGTCAGGATGACTGATGAGTTCTCAGGATTTTTGTCTGTACAGATCTGTCTCCCAAGAGACAAAGTATAAGCCAAGAGCGGGAGAACACTTTTAAGAAGGCAACATAGGAATATCAGGACATGGAGGGAACAGATGCACAGAAGCAAAGCGGTTTTTAATCTTGGCCTTGAACCAAAACCTTACGCTGTGGAGACCAAAATGGAAAATGCATCTGGTTGGTTGTTCCACACTTAGTTGACACAGAAATGCCCCACATGATTTAAAACATTAAACATATCTGGATTTATGACATTTATATTTACTTTCCTATAAGTGTCTGAAATTATGACTGTTGTTTGCCACTTACTACTACATAGATTGTTCTGAAGGAGTTACTTGTGTAACTAAAAAGCCCAGAATCTCCAATTTAAACATTACTGTGAAAGGCAGTGTGCAAACACAGAGTAAGGCAGGTCTGTGTAAGCCAGGTCTGTCTTTGGAATGTACATCCATGCCCAAAGTGCTTGTGGAGAACTGAAAAGTCAGCTAGGAAAGAAATGGACAGATAGTTGCTACCAGGTAGACACAACAAGTAGTGGCAGATCTGGATTACAGTCCCAAATGTACCACCCTACCATCCCTAGCTCTATTCTAGTAATCAAAATATTCCTGAGGGATCTGATAACCAGCTATTCACTGCCACTTCTGTCAGGTATTCCATATTAAAAATTGGCCTCTCCTCCGCTGCTCAATGTCACAAGGAAGGGGTATCATTAAAAATTTAGATTAGAAAGGATCCCTAGATGTCTTTTTAATTCTACCTCCTACTTAAATTAAACATCACGCCTTGTGGCTCTGAACTCTTTTCAGTGCAATTTTTAATAATTCTAATAAAGATCCTGCAACCTTCCTGGACCCCTATTCCAGTGCCTTATTGCTGTCTCTGTGGTGAAATTTTACTTCAGTCCAACTAAATCACTGTGGTGAGCCTTTACTCACTTGCATGAGAGCTCTTCATTTTGTTCTTAGTATTTTGGATTTGGCTTTCTGTAAGCAGAAAAGCTCCCATAAAAACATATTTACCAGAAAGAAACTGACCACACAACATTTTAATGTTTTTTCTCACAGCAAATTTTTAATTACCTTTCTGAATTCTCCTGTCCTTTGATGTTCACACAGCATCATGTCAAAGAAAATTGGGATTGTGGCTTTCCGTAGCTCAACTTCCGGAATAAGAGTCATTTCCAAGATGGGGCCAACCATCCCCGGAATAAAGCAAATTTTATTCTGACCTGAAACAGGAACACAAACTGGGTATTTGAGAGAAGTTAAAGTCTCCTTCTAAGATGCTAGAATTCAGTGCAGGAAATAAACACATATGCCAGCTGATCTGAGATTTTCAAGTGAACATTTCAGTATTTCAGCTTTTGACATGTTCTTTTAAAGACCTGGAGTAAAAAACCTAAGAATGACCCAAATTCTATCAGTAATGAGCCACACGGCAATGTCATGTGGTGGAACCTTTTTATCTTATGAAGGAGAAAAGCATTACCTGCTCTCATCTCTGAATAATGTTAAACATTGCAACCAGTAAATCAAACATTGGAAGCAGTAACAGAAACTCTATCTATACAACTCCTAAAACCACCAGTATTTTGAGCACAGCAGTATACAGTTATACACCTGTATAACAATGTCAACACTGACTGAAATGTGTAAGGAGATACAAAATATTCTCAAATAAGTCTCACCAGACTATCAGACTTTTTCCATAACTAAAAAATAATCTGATTCTGATTTTCCTCTCATAAGGGTGCCATACTAATGTAACTTTAAGCATAAATGAACTACAACTGAACAGTGTTATATAACATTCTTTTTCTTCCACTCATGTTGAGTAAAAGATCCTAGTTAAATCAATAATGTCAATAACATCACAGAGAATCTTACAGTGACGGAATAACTTCCAATATCTATACTCATTCGACCTTTCCTGTCTGTTATTTTGGAAAACAATGAATTCATGCATTATGTAGCTATCCATTCACCTCAAAATCATTACTGTCCCAAGTGAGTTTTTCCCCTCAATGTATTTTGACAATGTCTTGCTGCAATTTTTGCATAAGTAACAAAATATTCATAGAAAGAGAAGATGGATCTCTCCTTCCACACCTCACAGAAGCTAAGGCTCAAGTTCATCTTCAAAATCAATCACAAAACTCAACTTCATTAGCCTAAAAAATAGCTTAACAACTGAGTGATTGCCTGTTTTATGTAAATCAAACCACAGACTTCATCAGCCCACAGAAAGAAATAGTATTATTCTATCTAAATAAACTTTCCTGCAAAGTCTAATTGAAATAAAAACCTTTTAAAAATGTATCTAAATATGTAAATTGAAAATTTCTCAATCAAGTTACAGAATGGACAGACCACAAAAAAATGGTTCATCCGTACACGGTTACTTTGCCTAGCAGGTCCCTGTGATCAATAAATCAAATAGTTCCACAGTTCTTCACATTCTTCATATTCTGCTTATGACTCCTTGTTTTTTACTTCCTAATCAATTCTCCCTTCCTATTTACTCCCAGGCAATCACTTTAAACTGACAAAATAGACCTGATCCTGTCTTCTCTCTGTTAATAAACTGCTAAAATCTAGTCTTTTTATGAATAGCTGTCTGAAAACTGACATTTACCTTATATTTCAAAGTATAATCACAGTGTATTTCAAATAACGTCTACAATAAATACTTTCATAGAACAATGCATTATTGTTGCCCCTATTATGAACTTGGGTGTACAACATGGGTGTACAACAAATCTAAAAACATTCTAGAATTTAAATCCAAAGAGATTCTAAAGCTGAGCCTCCTAGATTCTGGAGCTGTAGATTCAGACTGATCAGAAAGTTTCCCAGGGGAAGTTGATCTTACTCTCAATTACTGCAAAATAAGTTTCTGAAATCTGACTTCAGTCAAATTTCAAATCTGAGAGAATGTTGTGAGCTATCTTAGAAATAAAAAAAAATAGGCAGTAGTCAAACAGTATCTCATGTCAGTTCTGATTTTAATCACAGGGCTGAAAACATTTTAAGTTCAAATTGCAGAAATATTAGCAAAAGCATTTCGTGTCAGGTATTTTTCAACAAAACAAGCAATATGCCTTGAATTCAGTTGTAATTAGGTTCATTTGCATACTCACCAAGTTTGTACCACATGTCACGGATAGCAAAGCCAATTAAACGCCTCATATCTCCATATCTAGAAAAACAAAATTGTGAAAGACATTTTCATTATCTTAATCATCATTTTATTACAAAATTAAAGACATGAGATGAAGTTTTTGCTTACTTGTTCTGGATTTTGTTGTATTTTGCAAGGGAAAAGTTTTCTAACTGCAGTGAATCTTGGGTAATAAAAGCCACGGCCAAATGAAAATAGTTGTTCCACAGCTGTAAATTGAATATAAGGAAATTACAATAGTTTTGAGAAAGGAGGAATAATATTAAACTAAGCATAATGCTGAATAATTTATGAAACCAAATGATGCAAGCAATATGAGATGTTTATATTATGCAAAGATGTACATCATTAGTATTATGCAATTAGCAGAAAAGCAAGAAAGATGAATTTTAATAACCACTACTACACATTTGCTCTTAGTAACGCAGTAGCTGAATAAACATCGCTAAAAAAAAAGATTCATATGAGATTCATTAGCTAACAACATTAAACCATGAACCAGAGCAGGACTAGTGAGATACATTACATGCCAGTGAATCTGAAATACTCAGGGCTAAAGGCAGCCAGCGTAATTACGCTGCATTCGAGAACTACTTCAAAAGACATCTCCAGTCTTGTCTTTGGATTCTAACTCAACAACAATTTGTGTGAAATTCTAATATATTTTGTTAAGAGCTCTCTACATGAAAAAGGAGAAAATACATCACTAAATAACTACTATTAGTACTGTGTTACATACTTAAACTGGAAGAAACCCTCTTATATTTACAGTGCACAAGTCTTCATTTCTGAAAACAAATTGCTTATTCTCCAGACAACCCAAATCAAGTACTTTCACATGCTGGAGATGGAAAGGGAAAAGAGAAACTTCACTAGGAAACATAAATCCCTAGATTGGGACCCTCACTAAGTATTCTAGGAATAGAGTTTCATAAAAAAATTAATCTCTGTCCTTTATAAAACTCTTATGCACAAATAGCCAGGAAAAATAGATAACAATACACAGAGCCACACACAAGTATACAAATGTTTCCTATAATAAACAAAATTCTCAAACATCCTCTATAATATGAAGATAGTCCTTCATTTAATTTATTCCTCTCTTCAAGGCCCAAAAGGAGCTCTTCTTAGCAGACTTGGCTCTTCAGAAACCCTTAGGAGGGCTCTTTCTGTCCTTCTGCATGCACAGCCCAGACAGCGTTAGTTATCCCTCACACAAACTGAAGTAGCATTTCACTGGAGACAACTATCAGTCTATTACACTGTGACACCACTCAAAGATGCTCTCAATGCACCCAAACCAATCACAGCCTTATTAAAAGCTACATTTGAATATAAGCACAAGTAAGGCTGAAGCTCCACATACCCCCTTCCCCTAAATACAAACCCATAAAGCACATTCGTATCCAGTTTTTGATAGTATGCTAATAAACATATTAATTCAGATAAAATTTATTTATGTGCTGAGAGTCCTGGTTCCCCCTATTTTAAATTTTGAAAGATTAATTTGACCAATTTAGAGTTTAGAGTCCCTGAAAAAGCTGTATTTATTGATGTGTAGGGAATATATTTTGCTCATGTCAATTACACCAGGGAAAGGGAAAGTTTCTGAAATTATCCTAGATTATAGGGGGAAAAATTAAGCCTTATTATCAAAGTTAATGGTCTTTTTACTACTTAATTCCAAGTTCAATGCCACCTTTGCCAGAGACACACTAACAACTCAGTATCTTGATTTATAAAACACATTTTTGTTCATCCTCAGAACACCCTATGACAGTTGAAAGAATCTGATCCTTTGTATTTCAATAGCATAGTCAAGTCAAGGACTCGCAAACTCTGAAATACTGAAACTTTAAAACTCTGTGAGATAAAGCAGTCTTGCAAAAGTAAAAATGGTAAAACCCAATACAAATTCCATTAATGCAAAAAAAAAAAAAAGTTTATGAGACTTGTTTTCTCCTAGCCAAGACTTTTGCCTTGGAGCATCCAGTTACCTAGCACAAGTAGACAGCACAGAAAGGATAAGGTGCCTTTCCCCTGGACAATGTGGCAGCTGCCCTACTAGAAAGCATGGCAGCAATCTGGTAAGAAATGTCTAGCCATCTCACAAAGAAGGGGAGAACTGGGTGATTTTTCAGGATAAGTACCCAAAGTGAACACTGCTACTGCCTCCTCCATCCACACTTTTGAAACCAATGCCTCTCTGGCACTTACCTTCTACCCACTGTTTTCTCTACAGACAGCTTTGCTCAATTCTTTTTGAGAACCCAGGAGAAACATCAAATCTGTGGAAGACTCTTTAATTTCTGAAACATTATTGCAGATACTGACCATGCTTTAGCATTTTGTGAAACCTAACAGACAAGGTTCCAGTTTTAAGTGTGTGGTTTGGTTTTTTTTTTTTTCTTAAAATATCATGGTAAAAGCAAGCTCAGCCCTTGCAACCAGCAGACATAGAATCATTGGATCACCACGGTTGGAAAATACCTTAAAGATAATCAAATCCAACCGTCAGTGCTACAGCACCATGACCTCTCATCTCCTGAAGCACCACATCTACCCTGTTTTTGAACAGCTCCAGGGATGGGGATTCCACACAATACATTTCAGCTAGTTACTGGGGTCATTATTTTGATTATGTAGAAAATGGCACCTATAAACTTTCTGTGTGTATATAGGATTGCAAAGTAAATGTAGTTTAGTTTCCACAGCTGTTGAGCTAGATTAGTTTTTGAACCTTTAAGTAATATTTATTTTAAAATATCCATTGATTTCCACATATATACCATTATCTATATGTGATGATTTTACCCCCATAATGTTCTCTTTGACAAACCAGAATACATTTCTTTATCTATTAAAACTAAATAATTTTAAATAAATAACTATTTGTTACTATTTTTATGAGCCTTCTGAGTATAAATCATTTTTAAAAACCGAATAACTTGTGTTTTAACTAAACTGCTTAATTGGATCAAACCACAGATAGTGAAATTTGATCCTGGTTTCTGAGATGCTCCTGAGAAGACAAATCAGATTTTTCATGCTTCGATTAGGAAATACACCAACTTTCAACATAAATGCTGCTCAAAGAAAAAAAACCAAAACATTTAAAAATTATTTCTAATTGAAAAAATAGTAAAATACTTGCAAATAGTTTCTACTTCAGACATCTACCATTCCTGTGTTGGAAAACATCCCAAAATGCAATCCCAAATCCCAAAAAGTTCATTCCATCCTGAGCCATGAGTCCAAAGTTCAAAGAAATCTGCAGATGAACATCATAAAATCACCACAGGTCACTCTACTGAGGTGCTGTTGTATGTTGGTGGAAGGATCAAAGATGAACTTTAAATTATGAAGTCTGGGGATTTTCAAATGTACAATAGGTAATACATAAAAATAGAATATTTCTAATGCTGCTAGTATAGTTAATGCAGCTAGTTAAGTTTTCCAAGAGCTGCATTAACTTTTGCATCAGTCATCTAGGGTTTTCTACAATGTCTGTCACTATCTTACCAACGCTGTTGTACAATATAGTCTGTGTTATTTCCTTGTATATTTGTATTGCAATGAAGTTTTTGAGTTTGGAGTTTCTAACTGAAGATTTAAAATAAAAAATAAGTTGCACAATTCTGTTTGTAATGCCAAAATACATGTTATTACTGCTAAATTATGGTGCCTAGTGCATGCAAGAAAGACAGGAGAAAGATGAAAAGGAACTTTCTTTAAAATTGGATTGACTTAAGTGAATGTGGACTATTCCTTTTATAGTAAAATTATGTGGCAGAAATATAGATAATTAATATGAAATTATAATTACTGTAACTGTACAGATTTAGAAGTGTAATCCTTTCTAATGCCTTGTACAAATACTGCTATCAGAGGGGAAGGGTAGGAAGGAACAGCAATAGTACATTATATTCCAAAATAGAAACTCTATCACAGCTATGCCTGACCACACCAAAATGGTTTCTATTTGTTCACTCTTCACTGTCCTTAATGTGTCAGAAGCTGCCCTCTTATACTTACTACAGAGGGCAAGGCTACTACAACCACTGCTGATGGAGCCACAAGTTGGCAGGAACCACAGAATGACAATACTCAGTTCTCCTAGATGAAGGTGACACTTAGCTAATGACATCATCTACTAACCAATGAAGAAAAGTCATATGAGATCTACATAAGTTATATAAAGGTAAATGTGCAAGTGGAAAATTTAACTGAAATTTCAAAGTCAACCATTAAACACTGTTACCTTTATTTTTCTGTTGATGGAAGATTAGTTTATGATTAATTCAAACTAAATAAAATTCAGACATAAACCATGACTTGGAAGTTGACAAAGGGATTTCTGCTGGCACAAAAAAGAGAAATAAAGCCTTCTTTCCTTCTGCACTCAGAACAACCAAGGAGACTGCTGGCAGTTAAGACACGTCTGGTAAACAGAAAGGTCATTTAACTATTGGATTTCTATATAACAACAAAGGAAATTTTCATTAACATTAAAAATTACTTTTCTATTTCATACCTACATCTCTATATCCATATAGACAGATAATATTCAGCTTAAAAATTCAACTTCCTTAATTTGAATTTTTAAGGAAGCTTGCATCCTTAAAGGTCCTTGTGACTCAAACTTTGTTGACCAGAGATATAATCCGAGAGAACAGCATGAAGCTGCTACAGCAGAGGTTTAGACTGGATGTTCTGTACTGAAAGGGGTCAGACACTGGGAGAGGCTCCCCAGGGAAGTGGTCCCAGCATTCAGCTGGACTGAGGTCAAGAAGCGTCTGGATGATGCCCTCAGCCCCCTGCTCTGATTTAGCTGGTCCTGTGTGGAGCCAGGAGTTGGACTCAATGGTCCTTACAGGTCCCTTCCAGCTCAGGAGATTCTCTGATTCTATAATGGCAAATCAACTTGCTAGCTGCTCTTCAGTACAAAATTGAAAAGTGTGTATAAAGACTTTCTTTGGGGTAGAGGTATTTAGACTGCTCTTGGAAAGCAGTTATCCCCTGGAATTATCTAACACCCTGAGGGCTACCCTTGAAGTATGTGTATAATGTTTTATCTTCACACACAGAAGTTTTCACTCAAACAAAATTAACATTTTTTTTTATTCAGATGGTGGAATTACCACAAAAGCAAAAAAAAAAAAAGCGCACTGACGGTTGCAGAATTGTCTTATTTACCACAAATTAAATACACAGGTATTTATTGAGGATACCCCAAGTATATCTACGTTGCTTAAGTACAGACCACAAAGTTTCTGTTAAAATTAAACCCAAGAAACCACAGTGACTTTCAGAGAACATATATTTTCCAAAATATATTCTACAATTTTTAATTATTTCTTTTTTAAGTCTCCTCTGAAGAGCCCACCTCAACTCCATGCATCCTATTAAACGTGTGTCTGTTACACCATCCT
The DNA here is from genome assembly GCA_013399135.1 of Heliornis fulica. Lineage (NCBI taxonomy): Eukaryota > Metazoa > Chordata > Aves > Gruiformes > Heliornithidae > Heliornis > Heliornis fulica. The sequence continues at coordinate 91,182 of VXBZ01006935.1, read as the reverse complement.
GCAAAAGCCCAGCTGCAAAGCATTCATCTGGACAAATTCTCTCATCTCCACATCTGAAACTGGCACATCCTTAAAAAAATGATACAATACAGAAAAAACTCCAACATTACCATCCCCTTTAAAATTGACCTTGAACACACCTGAAAACATCTGTCATGGCTGTAATTCCAATGCAATAAAGATTCTTGACTATTTTACTTTCCATAGTTGCAAACCCCCAGTGACATGATTTACACTTCATTGAACTTTTTCTAGTTGTAAACATAGAACATATATCTGGAAGAAATTCTGACAGGCCAACTAATCCAGCTGCATGTCCCAAGGCAAGATCTCTAAACTGCTTCAGACATCTGTCTGGTGAATCCATTCCTCTGAATCCATTAGAAACATTCTTTCTAGATCTTCTGTTTCAATACACAATTGTTTATAATTAACGTAAATACAAGTCAATAGCCTGTTTCAAATATGGAAACATTAAGAGAATATAAAATGCTAAATATTGAAGTTTTTTACCTGTTTCAGTAATTCCTACTGAAACTCCAAATTTCTGAGTATTAAATCTTCATGTTCCAGTTTAACATCAGTACTGAGGGACACATGTTAATGTGTTAATGCAAGATTTTTTTTCCTGCAGGTACTATATGCTTAAGATACTACAAGCTTAAGATACTATGAATATTGTGAGTCCTCATTCATTCTTGTTTCATGGATTATTTTCAATCAATCACTTCATGAAAATTCACTCCCTTCTCTCCTGCAAGATTATTTTCTCTGGTGCTAGTAATTTTGTCTTATCAGCCCAGTAGTAAATACTGCATAACAAATGCTCTTTATCTAGTCCTTTCTTTGTTGTAGTTTTTGTGTGTTATAACACTGGAGAGCACTGGCTATATGCAATCTCTGTGACTTCTGCTCTGAGAGCAACTCACGTGCATGTAAACCTCAAAAAACACCCAGAGTAAACCACCTCCTCACACAGCAGGCACACAATCTAGCACAATAGGTGAGATTGTTTAATTACTTCTAAGATAAATGATTCTCAACCCAAACAGAAGCTCTGGCATGTCCTGCCTGACTGCTGCAATACCAATCTGTGTGTCAGAGCACTGGCATTTCAAAAAGGGCTCTCCATGTACGTGGACCCAGTGAACCAAACGTTACATAACATGGCAGAAAATGTAACAGTCCATCACTGCTGCTCGTAGTTTGGGTATTTGTCTCCGAGGTATAGAACAGCTGTGGCTCAACCTATGGCTGTGAGGTTATGCATAGTTCTAAATGAAGACTGTAGCTGCTGTTCATCAGAGAATATTGTTCATATATCCTAAATGAAATCACTTGCCTTGCTTCCTGAATCACATACTGAGTAAAAAAAAAAAAAAAAACAAAGAAAAAGGCCAGGAACATTTTTTTTTTCCATTTACTCAGCTTCAAGAGAGTACCAAATGTCTTCATTGTTTCTGTCTAGATTTAACACAACCTTTCGTAATTACTTTACAGTCTACTGTTTTGCTTGGTTAGGTTGTCTGCTATGTATTTTCATTTAATCCCTCAGACAAGTAAAAAAATCTTCAAATCTACTTCATTGGGCTTTTTTTTGCTTTTTAAATTTTATTTTAAAAATTAAAACTTTTCTTCAACTATGTGATAATCATCAGATTTGAAAACACCATCCTACAAACAATAAAAATCATTCATTCATTTAAAATAAACTTTAAAAAAGATTGTAAAAAGTCACATCTTCACCAATATGGATGTTGCTAATATATTATATTTATAAATTTTAATTTCCCTTAATGAGGAATATTAAAACGGTTCTTTCAGTTTCCAAATTCTTGAGCCACTGTTCGTGCTGTATTTGCTCAGTAACGATCTGAACCTGAATCATCCCTTTCTCTTTGAAATCAGGACAGCAGCAGCACACATGCCCCTAACAGCAGACGAGACTGGCTGCTGAGTACTCAATAACTGACCCTTGAGTAAACAGTTCTGGTTTGGGGCTTTTTTTTTCTCTTTTACTTTGACAGAAACTCTATGTGCAACGATTTCCTTCAGTGTTTTAGATCAGTATAGTCACTTATGTATCACAGGCATCCAACACCTTTTAAAAGTTAAATGTAGATGCACAACTCCTATTCCCCATTCACATGAAGCGAAACAGCTGGACGTGATTTGTAGAACACAGCAAACAACTCCCTGAAGTCTCTGAGGGGCTTGGGAATAGCAGAAGCATGTTTCAAGGCCAGGTCTTTGTTTGGGAATTTGGAGCAGAAGCCCCATGGAAGGACCTGAGGTTAAGTTGCACTCCCTGGTCTGTGACTGCCTCAGTACCGGTTTCAGGAAGCGTATCCCGTGTTTCCTGGAGTGAAGGTCTGGCCCACTGACTGCAGCCAGAAGGGAACGCACTGCTTCGTGCTGCGGCTCTTGCCTGCACTCCCAGCTCCTCCTGGGGTACCCCCAAGGCCTGACCAAATGCCCCTGAGGTTAGGTATGCATGGGGGGCTACTCCATGGCCTTGCCTATGGAAATGAAGAGGCCAGGTGGGTCTTACAATGGAAAGCTATGCTGCTTCTAAACTTTCTCCTAGATCAAAATAACATTTTTTTTTTGTCACAATTTGTAATTTTTCTGTATGGATACAAGTAAAAATAGGTATATGCCTACACAGAGAAATTCCAAACTGGATTGAAGTTTTACATGCATCTCAGTGACACTGAGCTTCACAATTGCCATTTTTCTCCCACTCATACTTTCACTGCACTGTAACATTTATTATCAAATAGCTTGAAGTGACCGCTAAAAAAAATCATAGAATCATAGAATGATCAGAGTTGGAAGGGACCCCTAGAGGTCATTCAGTCCAAACCCCCTGCAAGAAGCAGGGACACCCCCAACTAGATCAGGTTGCTCAGGGCCTCATCCAACCTGGCCTTGAACGTCTCCAGGGATGGGGCATCCACCACCTCCCTGGGCAACCTGTTCCAGTGCTCCACCACTCTCACAGCAAAGAACTTTTTCCTCATATCCAATCTAAATCTTCCTCCCTCTATTTTGAAACCATCACCCCTTGTCCTGTCACAACAGGCCCTACTGAACAGTCTCTCCTCATCTTTCTGGTAGGCCCCCTTGAGGTCCTGGCAGAGCGCTAGAAGGTCTCCCCGGAGCCTCCTCTTCTCCAGGCTGAACAGCCCCAACTCTCTCAGCCTGTCCTCGTAGGAAAGGTGCTCCAAACCCTTTATTATCTATGTGGCCTCCTCTGGACCCTCTCCAACTGGTCCATGTCCTTCTTATGTTGGGGGTTCCAGAACTGGACACAGTTCACAAATAACACACCATTTCTATCTGCAGGCTTACTGGATGGGTTTGGACAATGACTTTGCTTCCCATGGAATGTGTATGTATCACTTTTTTCAGTCAAGTGCATATTTCTCTAAAACTCCTAAATTTCTTTAAAATACAGAAACCTCAAGGAAATACCAGACTTGCTCGCCTCTGAAGGAAACTGCATCTCAAAGTTTTACTTCAGTTTCTCATCACTGTTCTGTATACAAAAAGCCTAACAATGAAACAATGGATAAATAATAACAGAAGTGAACATGATTTGGCGTTTTCCTCTGCAAAGCAGCCGGAAAAAAACCCTGCTTTACGATATTAGGCTGTTGGTACCTTAATTGCTACCATAAAAACATACAAGCACTGCAACAGCTGCACAAAGAAGGATTGCTTGTTTGTTTAATAATTAAAATACTCAAAAACAATAGGATAGAAACCAAATACTGTATCTAAAAACAGCCCCAGAGGCTGAAACTGTAAAGTGAACTTTTTTATAAGGCAAACAACTTTGTAATTTACTTTAAGTTAATCACTGCTAATATTTGCTTACAGTGAAGATATACTGATATAAAAAATATATTGTGTGAGTGTCATTTGCTAATCTGGTGATGCAGAAAACTTCTCTTGAATTGTAGCAAATAGCTTTGGTCTCCATGTTATTAGAGAACAACTCAAGTAGTTGAAAACCACATGAAAAAAATCACATCTCAGACAAAACTTTCCACAGCCAGAAAGGACAGGACTAAGACATGTGGATTTATACTGCAGAGTAGGAAGATTCAAACTATGACGTCAAAAGAAATTTTTCATGGAGAAATTTATTCAAATTATTCCTCCTTCCACCCCTTACTATTTGTTCCTGCCCATTATACTTCAGTGCTTTAGGATATTTTAAGAAAATACTACAGCATGTTTAGGAAATACATAGATGATTCTCTCACAATAAAACGCTCCCGAAGAGTTAGGCAAAATTCCTGTTAATTTGGATAACACTGATCCATGTAAAAGATGATCCACTAAAGGACCTCTGAAATGTCTAATTTTTAGTTTTAAAGTGCTTCCCTATATTCCACTTTTCAGTCTCAGCAGTTGCAAGAAACAGATTTATACTTTTTATTAAATGTAAATATGGAAAAACAGTAGAATAACCTTTAAATCATTAAAATCTTCAGCTATTGATGATCCAAATATGTATAGATACCAGTGGGATATCAAATTTTAATTTTTAATTAAGAAAAATTAGACAATATGCTTTGCATTATTCAGACCTCCTTTGGCCCAGTAGCAGCTTTTTTATAGGTGTTTTGAGTGTTAGAAGGCTTTCAGAGATTTTATTCACAAAAGTAAACTATCTCCCCCCAATTTGTACTTTCAAATCACTTGTGAAAACTGTAAAGGTCCTACCATTCTTGAGATGGCACTACTTATTTACCATAGCATTGGTTAGCTTCCTCAAAGCCTCCAGATATTTGACAAATCACGAATACCAGAGCAAGCATTAATACTTTCCCTTGAACTACAACGTTCAGCATTGAACTACAATGTCCCCAGTTGCTTGACAACATTCTGGAACACCCAGATTTGCCACAGGATACTCTGAAATAAAAGTTCTAGGCTCAGACTGCTGTTGTAACACTGCAAAGAGGCAGTGTACTCAACAGAATTTTGACAGAGGAGACACAGTCTCTGTACATAGTCTGTGTGGTTTTGGTAGCATACACATCCTGCTGGCTGCCAGACATATTTAATTAGCTTTTAAAAATCACTGACATACTGTGCTATGTGATACAAATGATCATGATAGTAATGGTAGGTTACAAATCACTTATTGATAAATTAAAGTGGCTAAAGATACATTATATCACAAATATGTCAAGGATTTGAGTTTCCACCTGGCATGGATTTTAAAAGACAGTTTAAGTTTGTGAGAAGAAATCTCTCCCTGTGATTCAAAAGTTTTAATTAGCATTTTAAATATATACATTTGTGAAGTCACACCTTTTGAAGGTAGAAAATTTTTAATGAGACAAAAGAAGAAAAAGCTTTACATTTGTTACTTGGATCCCACAGAACTGTGTTGGAATGGAATGTTTTACCTTTCTTTTTACCATTGTCTTTTAAACTCTTCCACCTGATAGTTATGTAGCTATTTGTGACTGGGATATTTTATGTTAAAACTGAGAAATAAGCACCCAAAAAACTTTTACCATAGTAAGGCTCAACATTTGCATGCTGCAGAGTACAATTACTTACATTCGATTGTAAGTTGCATATTTAACCATAAAGTATAAACCCTGAGAAAGAAAGTAGGCAGAGCCCTGAACTTTCTCTGAAGTTCATGGTTAGAGTCAGTAAGCTAATATCTAATGAACAGATTCAATTTTTGTAACCAGGATGTATTTCTGAGCTGAAAATGTTTACTCTTTGTTTAATATAAAAGAGTGAAATAGAATATTTTTTCAAATTATGATTTTTAGTGTGTTTTCTATCTACAGCACATAACAATCACGCAACATTTTAGTAACAAATCCTGTTTCTAAAACTGTATTTACTTTTTCATAACAATTTAACAAACATGAAGACTACAGATATTTTCATTTTCACCTGAAACCAGTCAAACATATGGCAAAATGCATGATGTATTAGGTAAGTTACAAAAAAATTGTATCAAGCATCCAATAAAACTCCAACACTCTAATTTTAAATTACTTCAGAGAGCATTACTAAAATGAAGGAAAATAAAGACTGACTTATCAGGGAAGGCTACAAGCTAAAAATAAAATCTAAGTGCTAAATACTCTAGCAATCAATGCAAGCTAAGGTCTTTCTGCCCTAGCTATGTAGGAGTGACACTGTAAAGGCTACATGCATTACATTAAAGACTGTCTTACTGAATACACTCAGATAGCTAACAAAAAAAAGAAGTTTTCTTCTTAGCTAGTTTGGAGAAAAACAGATGTTTGTGTGTCTTACCGTAAGTAACCCAAGTACAAGTTTCATGCCATATCAAAGGTGGCCTAGTCCTGCCAAACTCAAATCAGCATCCATTTTGATACTGAAATAATGTACTGAAAGAACATCTGATGGACCACAGTGATCATACCAGTACTACTACCTTGACTAAAGAGCATAAACACTTACTTGGACTTCAAAATTCATGTTCTCCAGAAATTTCTGGTTCATTGTCTCCGCAAACTTGTTGATGGCTCTCAAGAACACCCTAAAAAAGAAAAGCAACAATACAGATAAAAGAATGTAACATCTGGGAATCTATCCAACCCCATGTGATATTGATAGAAACACATTTAAACAGTGAATGCTCTAGAGGCAGCTAAGTTCATGCATACAGGAGCACAGCAGATGCCACTCTGTGCAATGGCACACTGCTTGTAGTCTGTTACAGCTTACAAAAAATTAAGCACAATTGTCAGAAAGTGTCTCAACCTCCATGAGCTCTTTCCTCTGAGCTCTCTCCTCTGAGCAGGCTGCCTTGCCTTCTTGAGAAAACAGCGAGCACTTCTTTCAAACACCATTTTATCTTCTATGTGACAACACTGAATAATTTACAAGAGTGTTATTGCTGCCTCCTCATGGGTTTGACAACTAATAGAGCTCCTTTAACTTTCATTATTAGTGAGGAGCTACCATTGAATGTTCCCAATTAAAAGATATTATGTGCAACTTTTTCATTTTCTCAGGGGTGGTGAAGGGAGGCTGACACCTCTGCCCATCTTCCTCCTCAGGCTGATTATAAAAACATGTTCAAAGCTGACTTAATATACAGTTATTTCTTTCAAGATGAAGAGTGTGAACATTATCCCTCTAGATTCAAAAGCAGCACCTATTTATGCTTGTTATTAATGCAGCAAGATTAAGTCACATTTCTAAAGTTCATTTCTTTGTCTAACTTCACAGCATTTGTAAAACAAAAATCAATTGTATCTCTAAATATTTATAACATTTATTTAAATAATTCAGTTTCCTTCAATTTGCAATTTTGAAAATAAGTGATCCGTCTTCCTCTGCATCATAGGTAAAATGGCAAAATCTTTTAAATTGAAACATTTCTATGGGAAATGCTGGGAGGGCAAACATACTGGGACCTGAACGAGGTAAACACAAGGGACAAACAACCCCAACTGCTCAAATGCAATGACTGACTGTCACTTAGCTATTACCAATTGGGAGAAAGTTATAACAGGTCTGCTAAACCCCCACCATCTCAGGGTTTAGTAGCAGCAGAGAAAGCAATAATTCAAAAATTGGAAGTATCAGCATAAGACTGAGAGACCACGGGATATCCATATGATTCTGTCAAAGGAATGTTGTCTCCTTGTCTTGGATTCTGTGGTGTTCTGGTCATGTAGCTCAAAAAGATAAACAAAGATTTTTTTAAAAAAAGAGAAGAAAACCACCAAATAACTGTGACAAAGAAATGATCAAACACATTTAATGCATTGTGCTTGAGATGTGGTTTCTTTAATCAGGGGACTCTGTTACTGAGGAGGGATATAGCAGAATCTATAAAACTGAAAGTACCATGGAGATGACAGACTTACTGTTCACTGTCTCTCATACAAACATTGGAGAGCACTGAAAAAAATCAGAATGTGGGTTCAAAATAAGAAGATAGTTTTATTCTAGTCCAACTCATTTCTACATGAGGCTGGGAATGCCTGGATTTGATACTGGCTCAAAGTGGTTAGACACATCAAAGACAAAAAGAAAGGGTGGGCTACTAAATGCCAGTGGTCACTGGAGGCTAGAAGAATGTATTGAAGTGTTACTTCTTCCCAGTTCTGTTGTTATAGCATTTCCTAGGCAGCCATTTATTAGCCATTGCCAGAAGAGTCAGCGTAATAAATTTTAGTCTCACCACTAAAAAAACAATTAAAAAATATTGCCAGGCCTAAATTAAGTTTCTTAATGAAGGAAGACAAAAAAAAAAAAAAGGCTTGTGTCAGGCCTATGGCAGGGAATCCTGTTTAACCACTAAGATATAGTTGACACCTTGTGCATTATGGCAATGACATGACTGTCAGTATAGAAATCCTTTGTTATGATTAGATTCTTCCAGGAGGGCGGGGAAATTCTTTGTGAAAACCTAAAGAGTATTTTCTGTCATCCATGTAACATTCCTCTGTAATGTGATCAAGGAAATAACATGATCAAGGAAATCATGGTGCTGCCTCTTGCCAAGTCCCTTCCTACGATGTGCTCAGAGGGACACCACAGTCTTAACTACTTCAGTAACTGTGGCACTGGAAGGTGACTGAGTTCTGTGCTTCTGCAGTAAATCATCCCACCCATTCAGATGAGCTTCCTTTGAACAATCTAGGGCATAATGCAATCTAGTCTAACACTCAGCTAATCCTGCCAGCTGAATGAAGGGTCTCATCTGTGAAACGCTGTCATCAAACCATCTCAAGCTCCAGAAACCCAGTTTTGCTCGGTACTGTTCTCACAGGCTATCACACTCTCCTAAGCAACCTCTGCATAGTTACAGAATTGCCTGGTGTACCACTGCAATCTTAGCCTACCTCCTTCCAGACAGGCTATTGCACTTTCTTTTTAGCATTTGATGAGATCACCTCTTCTTGAGGAAAATGTGATTCCCTCTGCAGGCTGCCCCAAACTACCCACAAGAAAAAACACACATTTTTCCTGAAGGCTTAACTCACATGGGTACATTTATAGCTAAAAAATTGCCTGATGCTTGACACAAACAGTTTAAGATTCTGCAAAACAAGGCAATTCTCAAAAGAATGGTCTCCTTCTGACAGCACAAAACCCAGAAAGTACACAGCCAGGCAGAATCACGGACACCCACATGTTATTCTGTCTGTCAGCATCCCCATTACTCTTCTGAGGAGGAGTTTTGGGTCAGGGCCATTTTAGCATCACTCCTTTTCTACAGAATTATATTGCTCTAGATTCTCCTTTGATTTACAAAGTATATTTCTTGACAAGTCCCATTAGCAAGCTCTTCAGCTCCAGCTGCTCAGACAGGAGCATTTCCCTTCTCTCCAAGTCTTCTGTTGGAGTGTGAGGGGGCATCCTCCATTTTCTGAGACTTGATTTCCCAAGTTCTGTGCAGTTACACACTACTCCAGCACCAACAATGAAACATCACCTAAATACTCTGCTTGGACAGAAACTGGTACAGTGCTGATATTTTGTCTTACACTAAAAAAACCCCACAATTTTAGCAGAGTAAGATCAAGCAAGACAGTGGAAATGATCATAATTTAGTTACAGAAAAAAAAATTACTACACAAACCTGTTTCCTAATATGGACGTGTTCCTTGTGTGCCAGCTTGTGGTTTAATATTAGCCATACATAAAAGGCCCCAAGGACCCCTAAGAACAGCTGAGGTCCATCACAATCAGTAAAAACTACTGATAACATTAACATTTTTTACAGGATTCTCTACATAATTACATGTAAGCTATCTTCTGTGAACATGCCTTTCATTCCATTTATGTTTCTCTGACATACTGAGATGCCACATTTGCAGGAAGCATGCACTACTTCCAGGCTGTCGAGTTCCAAACATTTTCATGCAATTGTATTTTGCCTAAAGGGTGTATCTATTTCTGTCATTGGAAGCCACTTCAGCAATAGGTTTGAAGTCTATTCCTGGCTCCTGCCAATGCCATGCTCTCATACCTCAGTGATTTTGTTTCTACATGCCTCAGTCTCCCCTGTCATCAAAAAGGAGTATTAACTAGCCACAAATATGAAGTTAAACAGATGTTTATAAAGTGCTTTGAGATTTTGATGAAAATGAGAAAATGTAATTTTAATTATTACTGAAAGCATATTCCTATTTAAAGAACTTAACTCTCTCCTCTTGGTGCAATGCTTAAGTAATTTGATTGGAACAGTCATCGTTCCTTACGTGATTATTCGTAACATCAATTATCAATTACAGCTGACATAATGGAGAAGATCCATCTAGAAAAGAGACTGTAAAAAAGCATGCCCCAGAGGAGCTCAGAAAAACACAGTGTGTACTGTCTGACCTCAGAAGTTTCTGAGAAAAATCACTAAGAGGTATTATCTTGTCACAGTGTAATATAACTTAATTTCCCTTGGTTCTGTAACAGATCACTGGAGTTTACCTTTCCTCTGGACTTTGGGATTGCTGCTGAGCTTTGCTTTGCAACGTTATACTGATCTAAATTGACCAAAGGACAGGATCTTAATTTCTTTCTTATACAGGTAATTTCATTAGGTGTCTTTCCTGTTCAATACTCTCCTCTTGTCAAATTTTCCCTTAATTTTAAGCATCACAGGGGGCTACAAATATGTTCTTTCCAATGTTTAATGATGGTAGCTTTTCTGCAGTTAGTTGATACGGAATTAATTTCTCATCAGTTTTAATTATCGAGACAAAAATTTGTTGAAATTCCTTTACCCACAAAAATTTCTGTTATATTTCCTGAGTTTATGGGGATTGGTGCTTCTAGTTTATAGTTTGTACCAATCTCTCAGGCCCGAAGTTTTACAGTCTTCAAAGGCTGAAGTCTCTGGGTTTAATCTGGGTGCAAAAAAGCAAGGTTTTGGCTTAGGACAGCCATGGTTCAACTCCTGGTATCTCCTTTGCCTTTTTCAATTTCCTGCTGTGTCTGCTTTGCTTTATTGTATTGTCAGAGAAATTTCTTTCAAAAGAAGAAAGCAAGATCAATGAATAAAACCTTGTGCAGCTGTACTTAGTTGGAAATACTTCGATGGATATTCCAAACAGGGATAGAATGATACTGTAACACATAGAAATAATTTAAGATGGACAAAACTGCAAATGTGTAGGTCAAACCTAAGATAAAAATTTGATTTCAAACTGATTCTCCCTTGAACAAAATAAAACAGAAGGGCTGAGATGGATCAAAGGAACAATTTTGTATTCACAAACAACATATCATTAATCAAATTAGGATTTCAAGGTTATTCCTTAGAAGATGATGACTCTTGACAGTAAAACAGGTCTGCACATTGTCCCTGCTTTTGAAGTGCAAATAGATGATAAACCTAAAACATAGATCTGGAACTCCAAGATATTTTTAGCAAGCAGGTTAGAATTAGTGCATCAGCTCCTCACTGATGCTCCAGCATAAAACAAAGATATTATTACAGTAAAAACAAAACAAACCCTTAAATTGGCATTGCCTGCTCTTAGGTGGCTTTGCAAAAACTGGCCACCTTCTGCATCTAGTGTCACTTCTGGCTTCAAAAAGATTTTAGGAAAGGTTCCTAAATTAGGAACAGAATTATAAACCTTCCCAAAATCATGAATTGACCTTTCCTCAAACTCTTACACATGAATTCTTTAGTGAGTTGCTTTCAAGATCACAAGACTAAAATATGGGAGTTCACTGCCTCAACTTTGAGAACAGTAAACCAGATACTGAGGAGAAGGCTGAATTAACTTGCTTAGGTATTTATAAGCATTGCCTCTCAAAGTCACATTCGGTATGTCTAAAGCTGTGACTACACTGATGTGATGATGGGTGGAAAAATTCATCAAGTACAAATTTCTACTAGATTATCAGACAGGTGAGAACAGAGATAAGACCATGATTTCCTGTGCTGTTGTGAAAGCACTTACTGAAGGAAATCACTGAAATGCCAGAATACATGTTTTCTTAAAGTCACGTCTCAAACCCAATGAAAACATGGACAGGCTTTAAAACTCAGAATTTCTTTCCAAAATACTACGCACTTTTCCTTCTGAGAAATTGGTCCACAAATGAAAGTCAGAAGGAAATATACTAACCTCAGTTTGGTGGGACTTGTTCTGTAATCCCCGTAGCTGATCAGTCAGTGCTTTCGCCTGTTAATCCTCTACTTGAGCAGATGGGAATATGAGGGGAGCTCAGTCAAAGCCTAGGAGATGCACTGACCATTATTTTGAAGATATTTTTTGTGTTCACATAGGCACAGTCTGGCTTGTATGCCAATTATATGATATCTGGGGTAGGGAATAGAATCACTGTGATTCAATGTGCTGACACAATACACCCACATAATTTATGTTGACTCGATACCAGCATCCTCATAAAATGCTTTGCAGAAGACACCTGATAGGTATTTTAACATGAACTAAGGCAAAAAGAAAAGCAGCTGAAGTCTTGCTCTTGTAGGCTTCTGTCATCTTTCCTCTCCCTTGGTGCATGCAAAAGCTGGAAGGTGGCATGTTAAATAAAGAGACTAGCAAAGTGGGTGAGATCCAGTCCCAGATGCTGATCGTTGTCAATGACTGAAACAGTGATCAACAATTATAAGCTAAATCTAAAATACACAGAAGAGAGACCAGACAAGCACTCAGTATGACAGGAGAGATTAAAAATACACACTCACTATTTCAGTGATCAAAAAAGAACAGCAGGAGAGACTGAGAAAACAGGTGAAAAGATAATAAAAAAAATCTTTACAAAGCAACAGCAGAAATTATCTCCTAACACTGTGGCACGCTATCATTGATTTAGAAATGAAGGGCAATGCAAGATGGAAACACTATTGAAAAACCTTGTAGCTATGTGAAACCTAGTTATTAAGAGCACAATAATGGCAACACTTAGGAAGCAATCCACTTCCATGGTAACTGGAAAAATATGGCCAGTTGTACAAAGAAAGTAGCATAATTTAATCATATTTCTGCCCTGTACTGAAGAATATTTTTGTACCATTTATATTGAATTCTAATGATAAAGCAATTTTCTTTTCCTAAATTCTTTTTCAATGTATTGCTAAAGAGTCTATCCAAATAGCATGGTCAGAAAAAAACCTTTTTAAAATAACTGCTATCCAGCTTCTTGCCTCAATTATAAATTGCTACGTGCAATTAATTTTATTTATTAGTACTATTTGGAAATTTACCTTGAATAGCTATGCCAAGCACACAAAAGTAATACACTCTATAATGTATCAGAGGCAATTTGACAGCAGTACAAAAGCAACACTTAAGAGAAAGACAATGAGCAACTGCGTTGATGCGATACAGCTGAAGTTTCCAGTTGAGATCTCTTGACTTTGCCAAGTCTCTTCGAATGCAGATTTTCCTTCAGCATCTACCTAAGGCGTGTGTTAAACACTGCTTAGCTCCCACTTGGACTCAACATACATTTTCAAACCTCCATACTAGGTAGACATTTTGCCATACTCTTTTGAAAAGATGTTTAGCATGCCTTAAGAACTTCATACCCTCACGCTCTAATACAATGAAGGTATGCTTGGAAGGTATTCTCAGCAGTTTTTGACAGACTAGAAGTACCTTCTCACTTCAGCCTGCTCTCCTTTTTTGTGCATTCAAGTTAACTGCTTGAAGAGTAAAAATACTCTGAGAAAAAATTTAAATCAAATTATGTCTTGGGTTCTAGATCATGTCTATTAGTAAGACAAAATATGCATGAAGGTAATGAGATGGTTATGACAGGATGTCCTACACTAATAAACTCTCTCATGGCCTTCACTGCTGAAGGATGTCTGACACTGTGAAATGACTTCTCCATTATTCCACTGATTGTTGTTATTCACCTGTTGACACTAGTCCATCCTTACTCTAATACACATCATTTAGCCATCATTTCAATATATCTAAGGGCAAAGCTGATACTTTGGTCATCATATTTTCATAGATGCTTCTAGGGCCCATTTATCACAGATTATTACAGAATATTAGGAGATAGAAGAGACCTTGAGAGATCACTAAGTCCAACCCCCTGCCTGAGGAGGATCATCTAGAGTAGATGACATAGGAACATGTCCAGATTGGTCTGGAATGTCTCCAGAGAAGGAGACTCCACAACCTCTCTGGGTAGCCTGCCCCAGGGCTCTTTCACCCTCACAGGGAAAAAGTTCCTCCTTATATTCAGATGGAATTTTGTATGTTCCAGCTTGGACCCATTGCCCCTTGTCCTGTCACTGGCCATCCCTGAGAAGAGCCTGGCTCCATCCTCCTGACACTCACCCTTTACATATTTATAAACGTTAACGAGGTCACCCCTCAGTCTCCTCTTCTCCAAGCTGAAGAGCCCCAGCTCCCTCAGCCTGTCCTCAGCAGGAAGATGTTCCACTCCATCATCTTAGTTGCCCTGCACTGGACTCTCTCAAGGAGTTCTGTGTCCTTCTGGAACTGAGGGGCCCAGAACTGGATACAATACTCCAGGTGAGGTCTCACCAGGCAGAGTAAAGGGGGAGAAGGACCTCTCTTGACCCACTGGCCACCCCCCTTCTAATACTAATAATGCAGCAAATGCATAATACAATTATGCATAATAAAATTATTCAGTGATATGGCTGTTTAAGACCATGAAAATATTTGTTCAAAGTAATATTAAAAATGAGAAAAATGCATACATTTAATTTTCTATAAATCTCAGTATATGAAATACTGGCCAAAGTTACTTGTCAGAAAGAACATTGAAAGATTGCTCAAGAGCATTTTTAATGCCTGATAATTTTGACTACTGAATTTATTTTTTCAATTTTTTTCCGTAGTGATATAGAGAGAGCAGCCTATGTGGCTTATCTCTTCTTATTGTTTTATTTGCATGTATTTTCCACTTAGTCAAACCTACAACTCATTGTCTTAATCACCAAATATTTTACAAAAACTAAGATGCCTAAAAGCACAAAAAATATTTTATAACAGGTCACACAGCAAAGAATCTCAGAGATTCCTACACCCAAGTCAAAGTGGAACCGTAACAGTTTATCTTACTGACTTTCTGAAAACACCAAACCAGTAAGATTTACTGTGCTGAGTTATCTCCAGTGAAGACTTTGCTTTTAGTTCAGGAGACCTCATGCTCTAGAGGCAGGAGCATCCATCCTAGCAGTGGATGCCAAGAAAGATGAATTACAGTGCAGTGGGTGTGTGTATCTCTGCACCCTTTCTCTCTGCCAAAAGGCTGCAGTCAAAATGCAATAGACATCCATTGTGTTCTGAGACGTGCAAGAGCTTGTTTTGATGAATGGATGATCTACTGCAGTCACTACCTAATTGTTTAGACTTTTGGTAATCAGATAATTTCATGCTATGGATGATAAAGAGCAATGTGCAGAATAAGTGCAGAGCAACCATTTTGTACTATCTGCTGCTAGGAAGATGCAAGTGATTACAAAGCTGTGTTATATCACGCACAAGTGACCTCAAACACCTCCAGAAGGGAAAGATGTTCTCTGCTGGATTATAAGTGACTGCAAAGTGTAAAACTCAGTCAGTCCTATCAGCAACAGCTGGAAGTGTAACTCTCCATGGAAGTAAATTTACAACCCACAGTGAAACAAACTACCTCTTTTCTATCAGTCTTATCTCATTTTCCCAGGACTACCCTTATTCACCATAGTACAAGTACTGACTTTTGCAGGGGCTGGGAAAGACAACTAGGAAGTACTGTTACCTGGATTTAATGGAAAGGAGATACAAATCTGAGAATAGTGAGACACTGTGTACCAAATACCCCAGCACAGAGGGGAAAAAAAAAAGACAACCTTTGCCTCTGAAAGGGTCTTGATATTAACAGTGGACTTGCTCTGTAGCAAAATCAAACTGTCCAAGGACACTACTGTATGTTATTAAAGCAGTGACTGACCAGTAACCTGTTTGAAGTTCTGATAATACTTCATTTATCCTTTTGTGCACATGTCCATAAAAGAGTTTTTCAATTAGACATTTATACTTTTTGCTTAAAGAACTTTCTCATACACTAGAATGACAGAGTTGTGCAATATGCCATAAGCCTATGTGCTAAGGAGTTCTGACCCCCTAAAAATTTAAGCCCTTGAAAAAAAACAACTGCATTTCTGTCCTGTATGCCCAAGACAGGCCAAAGTTGTCAAAGAAAAATGAGAAAGGAGTTACTTGGATGCCACAAATCAGCCATCTAAATTCTGCCTTATTTGCACAAAATAAACTGCACCACTGTTATCCAACTTCAGTTACATAAACCAAACTTCACTCCCAATACATCTTTGAAAAACAAGAGTTAAACTACTTATTTATTCCAAAGAGGGAAAAAATAACCCCAAATAACGCCCCCTTCTCATTCTCTGCAAAACAAAAATGAGGGGGCAATGTTTTGAACAAACTGTAAAATCATAACTGCACAGAATAAATCTGAGTTTTCTTCTATATTTCCTATGAGAGCAGAATCACTTCATATTAATAATGAATGAAATAAATTTAAAGAAAGTTGTTGGGTTTTCGTTTATGTTCATAGGCAAAATGTCATTCTTGATTTGAAGGTTTCATCATAATTGTTATAAATGGAACACAATACTAAAGCACCAGATGTAAAGGATAACACATATCTTCTGGATAGTCAGATCCATTAGTGTCTATGAAGTCACAACGCCCACTGACTTCAATACATACACCACAGCATCCAATACTTCTAAAAGATGAAAATATGACAAGTCTTCAGTTCCACCAATGGGTAGATGAAATACTGAGAAGCAATTCTAACACTGGAATTAATTTGTGTGGTTTTCCCCTTTCCAACTTAGGATATTCTATGAAATCTAGTGAGTCTGTAGTACCAATACAGTTTGAAGCATCTCTCCCATAAATACTTAATCCTCTGGTTCAAAACAGGAATATTCCCTTCTCCCAAACTATTACAAATACCATTCATGAATGTTGTGACTATCAGCTGTTCAGGTCTTATCCTGAGAAAATTTAAGAAAAGCAATCCAACAGCCAGTGAATTTATGTGTGCTTGTTCCTTAGCCATCACCTCATAACACACAAAGCATTGTTTTGTAAAGTTTTTCGGGCCTGTTAGCAGCTTGCTCTTTTGAAAAGTCTTTTTCTGTTAAGTAGTAGAGTTGTTCACAGCACCTACAGGTATAGTGAGGAAGACAAGGGTTTCCTTGCAATTCACTGAAGATCTGTGGGAAAAAAAAAAAAAAGCAACGAAACAAACCACATCTGGAAACCCTACTGACCCTTTCTTCAAAAGCAATCACAGTCCCTTGCTAGCTGACAAATGGGAACTTACTCTGCTGAACTTCTCTGGTTGGCCAGGTTCTAATGACACCAACAGAATCTACAGTTCCTGGCAGTCTGAGGAACAGCGAGGTGCCTGGGGATGCAAGGGGCACTGATTTGAAGCCATAATGAGATCTGGCTGAATTACTCATGCTGCTACAACATGGGAGCTACAGGAGAACCAGGTCTTTGAGGATGTCACAAAGCACTTAATCAGCAAAGAAGCAGCTATATTTAGTATGTATAATGAAAGAAAATTGGCAACCTTTCCAGCTGTTTTGCCAAATACCTGCAGTGCTAAACCTTTTAAGTTAGACTTTAAAAGGGCTGGGGAACACTTGACTCTGACAGATGTCTGAAAACACTCAGCTACACAGGTAATGAAAACATCTTTTAGAAAAAGCCTAACTACCCTGTTAGAAAATACCATACAGTGTTCTCTCACATGAGTTTTTCAGCAAACAGGATCCGACCTGGAAACGTACTGGTGAAAAAATGTTTCCATTTATTTTTAAATCTCAAAATCATAGTATAGTATAGTTTGTGCTAGAAGGGACCTCACAGCCCATCTAGTTCCAGTCTCTGGCATGGGCAGGGACAGCCTCCACTAACCCAGTTTACCCATCCAGCCTGGCCTTGAACCCTGCCAGGGAACCAGAGGCAGCCACAGCTTCTCTGGGCACCCTGTGCCAGGGCCTCACCACCCTTACAGGGAAGGATTTCTCCCTTATGTCAAATCTAAAGCTCCTTGAACTTCACTAATAACACCTAAAGATAATGTCAACATGGTTCAAAAACACAACTCAAGTAGACACACAAAGTGATTACTTACTAAACTTTGGACTGGACACCAAAATGGATTCCAGGTGCTAATTATGATAAGATTGAATAACTTCAAACTCAGCAATTACCATTTCAAACCCAGAGAAATGGAAGGGGTGCAAATACTTCTGTTTCGTTACAAACACCCCATACTACTTCTTTACTTATCCAGTCTGACTCCCCATGCACTTCATGTTGACAACAGGTTATGGGACTTGCCTGGGAGGAATTATGTGCCTCTAAATTAATATAACCAACAGCTGAGAGATAAGCAGACTACATGTTATTACCTAAACCAGCAAAGCATTTTCTCACAAATGCCACATACCTAGGAATTACTGCTTTTAATAAGCTAATAGCCAAGAGTCTAAATACCATAAGTGGAATAAAATGCACATACAAGCAGTAGCAAGCAGCAAGAAGTGTGCAGTGAGCAAGCTTCATTAGAACAAAAATTAATTTTGTTAATCCTACCATGGAGGATCTCAGATATTATATCCTTATGACCTCAATGAGGATGTTACTATGTCCCAAAGTGTTCTGCCCCATCTAGCATGCCACAAAAACTGATCTTGCTATCTTGCTATTAATGAAAGGAAAAAGCAACAGGAAACCAACAACAAAAAGTAGTTCATTGTACTTTTTGATTTCTAGTTGCTAATAAGATACTCCCAGTATGGTGAGACTAATGCACACAGCCCCTGCCTCCTTCAAAGTGGCTTTTGGAATCACAACATGCTTTGAGAATGAACAGCATGTTATTTACACATGATTTAAGGCATTCTGAGTTAAATCATACCATTTTTTATACAATCAAAGCTCGACTAAGGAAATACAGTCAAAGTAAGCTTCTACTTCCATTCTTTCAACTCTCCTACCACAGTTTCTCCTGGACATTAATGTGTCCATTCTCACTTTCTCCAGACAGGGGTATTTCCCTTCCCATATGGAGTGTGCTCTCTCTCTCTCTGTAAAATACCAATTAAAATTTCCAGAACCTTATAAGAAGTCCTTTTCTCATTCTTTTCCCCTTACCTATGCCAGACATCTACATTTAGTGGAAATATCCCTGATATCATGCATGCACTCTATGTCTATGTACAAAAGTAATTAGTGTGTCCTGCTCATTAGGCCCACCTTTTACCTGCAAACAGGGTCAAACTTGCAGTGCACTAGTTAAGCTCTTCCCTGTTCTCTGCCTCTGAGTAAGCATACTCCTAGTTGACATTTCTGTAGTGCAATATATCCTACAGCAAAATCTCCCCACTGCCCACTTTCCCTACCAGATACGGCACATGAGAGCTGATGTCGGGGAGGCTGTCAGGCTTTGTTGAATGCCCGCAGGGAAGAAGTGCCAGCCACTCTGCTGCTGGCTAGGTTGCACATCAGATGTGTCTTACAGCCTGGAACTCATACTGCTGCAAATTCAGAAAGGGGAGACTCTTAGGGTAAAATGTGTCCTTCGGGGAGTAAAGATGCCTGCATGTAGCCTCCTACTCAGAACAGGGGAGTTAACAATGTAAAACCTTGGTGTGCTAGCACTTTGTGTGTGCTTGCAGGGCTTTTTTTCCCCTAAACTTTATTTTTCTCATTGCTATTATAAGGCTCCAGCATGATCCCTTGTGACTTTTTTTTTTTGCTACTTCTCTGGTTTGAAGTAAATAATGTTAATAAGACAAATCTAGAAATCTAAATTACATTTCAATATATTTGATACACCACCCATCCCCTCAAAAAAACGCCCTGAATTCGAACAAACAGGAACTCCTCAAAACCAAATTGCTATAGGACTGATAATAAAACTGCAGCCTTCTAGTTAAAAAAAAAGAAATTCATATGGTAAGGTGGTCACATGATCAGAGTTTCTCATTTATTCAATCTCTTCTACATCTTCAGGTGCTTGTAAAATCTCTATGCACTCAAATTTTGTGTAACTCTTTCCCACCTACAAGTTTCACAAATAAATAAATTGAACCAGCCAATAACTTTGTTCAGAGCAGCCATGTGTTTTGCTTTTCATTCGCAGTCCATCTCCCCCTGGCTTTCCTCTGTTACACACTAGAGACACTAAAAGAGAGAAGTTAGTACCTCAAAACGGCGAGGAACAATGATGAAGCAGCATGTCCTCACGTAGCCTATCCTGTACCCTATATATGGGATTAGCACTGTTGCCAAAACCATTAACTTGAAACTGATGCTATAATAAAAATCAAAACTTACATCTCAAAGACTGAACATTTACTTCCACTTCAAACAATATTTCAAAGATGGTCTGAAAGAATCCACCTATGATATGCTTGGACACACCAGCAGTCTAAACCCATTATCAGTGGTGGAGGAGCACAAAGATCAGAGCCCTTTTGTTTCCATTTCAGGTAGACATGATATGGAAATGAAGTGAACTTTCACTTACACCACTTGCAATCCTAACATCAAGACAACAGAGGCCCTGAGGTTTAACAGAGATCAAACACTTCTTTGTTTATCCCACCATGATTTATAGTGACACCAAACAGACAGATTATAGCTGTGGGTAAAGGCATACAATCTGTACAGATCAGGTCCACAAGATATTTCTTTCGGTTAATTTTATAAGACTACTAAAATATTTCTTCCTAATAGCAAGCAAACAACAGTGAGCATGATAAATCTGATCACACAAACTTTTGCTTAGATGCTGTCTTGATCCACAGAGGCAATATACCTGAGCTTGATGTAATCAATTATAATGAAACCCCAACTGATCTGTAGTGTAGCAACAGATTTCCCCAATTATATAAGCTACAGTAAGCACCAGGAATCCAACCTCCTCCTACAAACAGTTTGCTGCACTCACATATTTTTGTTGTTAGCAATCCAAATAATCATAGAATTTTGGAAACTGCATCTGATAACTCTTACATCACAATGGCTTGCTGTACAGTGAGTACATTTGAACCCTGTGCAGAAATTGTACAGTGAAGCTTCAACTGGCCTTCTACAGTTTGACTTCTTGTTGACTGTCACCATGGAGACCAACTATGTACTTCTACTGTACTGTTAAATACTTTTTTCCTCCTTTCCATTGTCAGTGGACTTAAAGACAGCTAGCTATTTAATGTATCGTCAGTGAAATATTTCAGATGATGACCTTTCTTGGCATTCACCAAACTCAAATGATATAACTGTCTGAAACTGAACAGCAAAACCTTTTGTAAGATATGAAACAAGTTCCCTTTTGAAAAGCACACAGAACATGAGCACTGATGCTCCAGCCCCATTTTACCTGTTCTGCACCATGCTCATTGCCATCCAGTCCGAAGGGTAAACATTCTTTCCAATGAGATCTTTGAACATTATGAATGTTTCCATCAAGAAGTCCTAGAACAAACAAAATACAGTAAAGTCTGTGACTGCATAGCACAAGGTTTAAGTGTTTCTCCTGTGATTAAAGAACTAAGATGGAAGGCTCAAATTTTTCTCCCAGTGAAGTCAATAGACCAATTCTTGGTGGTATCATCAAGCTCAAGACTGGAACTGAAATCCTGTAAAACAGCAGTCTCAGATTCCAAATGAAAGCTAGCCATTAAATTGGGCCCTTAAGAAAAGATAAGCCATAAAGGAATGGAAAGTTATAGTACTTGGAAGTAAATCTGATGAAATTTCTATTAATTAGCAAACAGACTCACTATGATTTAACAGATTTTAAAAACGTAGGATTTCTTTTATTTAGTCCATTTAAGATAAATGTAGTCTTCTAAATAACTGAAGGCAATGACAAAGTTTTAAAACAAACACCATTCCTTTTTCTAGAAGCATTTAGAGATCCCTATATAATGGACTTAAATAAAATTAACATAACTATTTCAGGTCTATTTCATGTATAGCACATATATGTGTATTTTCTCTTGATCTCGCAAGCAAGTCCACAAGACTACAAGCTGAAACATCATCATATCTATATATATATATATATGCCAAGTATCAGTAAATTATGCCAGAAACAACTTTATTAAACAGATGTATTGCAATAATAAGGCATTTACAGCATTAAGCCTACAGCATTATCTACACCAGAAGTAGAATTAATAGTGAAAATGAAAAGTGGAAATGGATCACAATGGGCAAATAGGGGAGGAAGGGTTCCATTACCTGAGGGTTGGCTTTGGGTTTGGTTTTTTTTCTTCAGAACAGTCTAACACAAAGATCAAAATATTTATTACTGTTAATAATACTACCACTTTTGTGTTATGGTCAACAGCAGTGACATTTATATCTTTCCAAATTTTGGACTGCAGTGTTGTCCAAAGTGACCATTAGAAGAAGAAGGCAACAAAATGATATCAAAGTAGAAAAACATATAGAAACAGACTTTATTCAAGGAAGAATCAGACAAGATACTACGAAACAATACTACTGATTTATCACAGGAAATAAAACACTTAGAATTCTTTATCACCTCTATAATTCTTTTGTACTCACCACTAGCTCTGAACTTGTCTGAAAAGTTTCAATATAAACCGAATAATGCTGGTTATTCATCTGGTTTAAGATTGCTGTCATGCATGCCACAAAATGACTCTGAAAGAAAATCAGACAGAAATCAACACTTACAGATTAAAAAGAACACAATCCAGTATCTTGAGTAAAGCTGGACTACTCTAAATGCCTAATAAATCCTTTTATGGATGCAAAAATCAAACAGCGTTCTAGCTTTTGCAAACCCAGATGAAAGAAACATGTTAAAATTCCAAGGGGACCATTCAACAGCTACCCTGAAAAGGGAGAGGCTCTGATGAGAAATCTGCATCATCTGTGGAAAAACACATTCTGAAAGAAAAACTTTATTTATCAAGTACAATTCACTATTACTTTACGACTGTTAAAAGGCATGTGATATTGCCCAGGATTCTTCTTTTAGGAAGAATTCACATAAAGAAAATACATCTGCATTAAATTTTTTAATGCACCTAGAAACATAGGTTATTCACAGGAATAAATATTGCAAGACAGACTATTTTTTTACATGCTGAAAGCATTTAAGTAGCTATTACACAAATCTCTAAGACTTCTAGAGAACACCATTCCTTTCATCTCTCAAAACGTTTCAAAGTTCCTCAAAAGGAAATATTTTATTTGCTCAATTCCTAAAGCAGAAATACCGACAGACAAAGTTATCTGGAATCCTAGCTGCACTGTAATTTACAGAAGTCACAAAACAGTTCTCTCTCAAGCAGTAACAGTGAGCTTCATGATCTGCTGTTCTCCTTTAAGACAGTGAAGCATCCTATTCACTGATGCCTTACACCTTGCTGAAGTTTTCATAACTGTTTGCAGTGAACATGCTTCAAGCGCCTGGATTTCATTAAAACAAGAGACTACGGAGCATACGAAGAGGCCAAGAACTACTTGAGGATTTATTCTGATCTGCCCATCATCCTGATGTAGAAGCGGCAAGAGGCGCTCCCCGGCCCCCCTGAGCCGGATTCATGTGCAGCCGGCAGCGGTCCAGCTCTGTGCAGCAGCGCTTCCCTCACACCTCCCTTACCCCGGGAATGGCTCAGACACACACACACACAAACACACACAGACTCACACAGACACCCCCCGCAGGCCGGCTGCTGCTGCACCCCCAGCGCCGTGCGCTGCCCGCGGGGGCAGCGCCCCTGCCTGCGGCCGCTGGAGGTGCCGAGGCGCAGCTCTGCCGCCGCCCGGCTCACGGTTTATCCGAGGCTCGGTGAGCAGCCCCGGCACTCTTCCTGCACATCAACAGTGACAACTGCGGCGTGAGGGACCCGCTGGACTTTGTTTTGGAGCAGCGTCAGTGCTGCCGAGAGGCTCGACTACTCTGTAAGGCTGAGAAGAGACATTTTCTGCGGGTAAACTGAAAGCTTTCAGGTAAGGAATCGTGTGTTCTCGGGTACTGATGCTCTTCGGAAAGGAAATGCTGGTTCTCCTGCTGTAGTAGCTCACTTGCACAGTTATGGGTCTTTTCTGTGATGTTAAATGTATAGCTGAAAGTAATAATGAATTGAAAAGGATTCAGTAATGAAATTGGTTTTTTTTTCCTGTCATTTGATTTGAAAAGAAAAAGCAAACCAACCAAAACCCAACTGGCAGAAGTTAGAGAATTGTGCCTGGGAAACAGCTTGTATTTTTAGTAGTTAAACATCTGCTACAGAATGCCTTGCTATACTCGTGTTCAATAACCACTTCCAGAAATAAGCAGCATTTCTTCACAAGCACTGAACAGATGTAATATGTTCCTTAAAGGCATAAAGACTTTAAGAAGGTTAATTGTTTTGCTGAAATCAACTTCTAAAATGTGTCTGACTATATATGTGGTTATGGTACAGTATTAATGCCTATTCTTAGTAACGGTGTATGGTGAGTTTGAAATTATCATATGATATGCCTTCATTCAGAGCCACGAGCAAAGATCACATATTGCTGGCCAGTACCTCACACCAAACATGTCAATACACATTGGGGGACTGAGTGAGATGTAAAAAAGAAGGTGACAGTAAAGCTACTTTGCTACCAAACTCCCTACATAATTTCTATGTAACTGTAAAACAGAAACATACACACTGTTTGATCTTTAATAATTTTCTTGCCAGTAATCTCAACTATTAGAAAATAACAGCTAGCTTCTTTATAGGTTAAAAGCTTGCCCCTCCCTCCTAATCCCCAAACACCAGCAATAAAGATCTGCTTCTCAGATGCAGCCTCGGATCTTTGAAGTACTCACGCACTCTCAGCATCACGATTCTCACTGGTGGAACTTCAGTAAAATATAGGACTATACAGAGCTGTGATCAAGTTGCAAATATCTCTAAGTATTCTCTTAAATTCTCCTATGCCATTAAAGTACCTTGTCCCAGAACATGCGAAGAGCATTAACTACTTGAAAATACAGTAAGTTCTGCACCAGAATAATCTATTACACTTTGAATGCAGACTGCATGCTCACTAGATGGACAGAAGAAATCAGAATCAAGCACCACCTACAAACACAACAGTCTAATGCTTACAATTCAGAAATTTGTTCAATTAAGTCAAGCACTGCACATGGGGGTTGACTAGTATAAAACTGTTGTGGCAGGGAAGGCAAAGTTCTTCAGATAGAATCCTAAAAAGTAATTTCAGCTCTGCTTAGGCTTCTTGGGACTTATCCTGTGAATTACATCAGAAAAGGTTGATTAGACCTAAGTAAAATTTATAAAAGAAATAAATGTATCAAAATACAGACTTAACTGAGGACAGAATACTAACAGAAAAATTAACAGAAATAACTCTGAATACACTCTATGAAGAGGTCTAATAAAATGTATGTTTTCCAACTGAAAAACATTATTTACACTAAAACACAGAAGAACTAGCACTGAATTCTAGTTTCTGAATTAAGCAACCGTCTGACATCCTTTCAGAAAATTGGATAAAGAAATAATGAAATTGATAGTGTGAACTATTGGGATCTGGAACTATGGTGTATATATATATATATATATGATATACTATTGGGATCTGGAACATGAGTAAATAGATAGTCAAATGTAAATGAGACAGAGAAGAAAATGCCACAGGAAATATTCAAACTCCCTGCCCACTTAAAGGATCATAACTAATTACAAATTTAAATGAATGGTAATGCTGGCAGGGTTTAGTGTAAACACCACAAAATAGTGCCTAATGCAAAAGAAACAGTTTTGGTTGAGTATGTATAAAGTACACCATAAGGGCTGACAGATGTATTATGTAAAACAAACAGAGCTTTCGAAGGTCAAGCAGGAAGAACAGGGAATCTTTTCTCCTCCTGAAGTGCAGTATTAGCTGTGGCTGCAACATGTGCAGGAAAAACAAACGTCTGAAAGACATTAAGGTCATATGAGTAAGATGACAAACTTCAACACCTAGCAACTAAATCCCAGCATACTTTATAATAGCAGATGGTGACAGGTTGCCGTAGTAACTTCAAATAATACTAGCACCACAAGAATAAATACAGCAAATGCACCGGAAAAACAAACAGCAACAGAAATAAACATAGAATAGAGCTACACTTCAGCACTAATCCAGAAGTAGCATTTTAGTGGCTGTAGGGTGGGTAATAATCATTCAGGTGTACTTCTGGAAGGACTAAGGAGGATATTCATTTCATGTAGGCACTGAAGTAACATATAACCTTGTTAACAGAGAGCCTTACCGACACGGAGCCTGAGTACTAACACCACATGCACATCACTGAAAAGCAGACGAAGCACACATAAAAAATTCCTGAAAAATCAAAGAATTCTGAAGCCCAAAGATAACACAGTTATTTTTACACACCATTTTTAGCAGAATACTGGATGTTTTAAATGCTCATATTACCTCATAATTAATGTAAGGAGACTCCTTAGCACACAACCTGTAACATTAACAGGTTAATTGTTAAATTACAAACCTGTAACATTAACATTAACACATTCACTAAACACTGACAATGGTTTACATTTGATTAATTCAGTTTTCCATACTGGGCAAAGAATCTTATCCAGAAGATCTGTCATTTACATCGTGTTTGAAGCAACCATACTTCATAGGTTAGATATGATTTTGAACTTCCTTTCAGGTTAAGCCATAAGTTTAAAAACTCATCATTTATTAATGAGAGTGATAGTAAAAATGATGCACATAAAAAGTGTTACCAAGATTTTCCACTGGCCAAACAGTTCTCATGGTTTTTTTTTGTTCCAAAGGAAGTGAATAAATCTTTCTGGAGGAAAAGTGATAAATATGTTATCTTCACTGCAGTTAAAGAAAAGTTGACCTATCAACTGATACAATGTAACGTTCAAAATGATCAATGTTTGTGTTGCAGCACAAGCACATATTTTAGAAGGTCCCACCATTATACTGTTTTCACAGAATTATGGAGGCATCACACCTGTTTAGAGTCATGAGCTGAAGAGCAACATGATTACAAGTATGGAAGATGCTCATGAAGAGCCACAGTGGTTTAAAGTCACAGTTCCTCAGAAAACCACACTAACCCTTCAGAACTATGGCATAAGTAGGGGGTAGCAGCAACATCTTTACCGTATTATACAAACATTAAATAGCAGCACTCTGAATTGAAAAAAATTTTAAAAAAGCGAGCAGAATTTAAAGTGACCTGCTAAAATTTCTTCTCCAGAATTAGTTGTCCCTGCCAATACAGGCACTGTCCTAAACTGTACAGTTCCCAGCTGTCACAGGGTAAAACCAGGTATCAGAACAGGCTGCTACACAACATCCTAGAGCATTCATCACATGCCCAGAGTACGTCTGAAATGGGAAACAGCTCCTAATCCACACAGACTCTTAGCTTGCAATGAGTGCATCTTGCTAATAATTAATTTACAATAACAGATTCATCTGCTCTTGGGAGGCCTGAGTTTTTAATTTCTCATTTATACATTCATACAGTTCATTGGTTGTGTCTTCTCGTCTTTCATAGCTGACTGAACAGGAGCTTAGGCATCCTGTTTCGACATCTTACTGACAGCTTTTGATTTCTGACTGAAAACATGCTGGGCTGTTTTAGCTTGTCCCACTGGTTTCTTTACATACACATGATTCATCCAAAAAGATATACAACTCTAAAACCAGCAGACTACCAGACAGAGAAAAAGGAGAAAATTTTATAACACATTGAAATAGTAATAGCAGTTGCTCTGTGAGATTTAAAGATATATTAAATAGAGAATTTCAAGCAAGTTAAAATTAAGTAATTTCAAAATTATTAAATGTAAGGCTTTTTGAGACCTAGATAAAAGAAGATAATGGTTTATTGTATGAAAAAGGTGGTATGATTAGAAGGCTTTTTGCAATGCTTTTGCTGCTCCTGGATTTTAGTTTTGTTTGGTTTTGTGCAGTAAATCCACTCCAGAACTCCTACTGCAGTCTCTGGATAGGATCACCACTCTCCTGTAATCAATTTAGCTTGTACTTCATCTGTGCTCACACACAGTTGTGTAATTTACTACTTTTTCCCAAAATATTAACATTATGTTCATATTCAAGGTGTACAAACAAATTATGGATAACGTGTAGTATGAAGTAAAAAGGCAATTATATGGAATAAGCAACCATTGCATGAAAACTGCACTAGCTTGTCCAGAACACAGTTACAAAAGAACCCAAATAAAACAAACAAACAAAAAAAAACCCCACAAAAAAATCCTCAAACCCCACTCCTCACTCAACAACTGCCACCCACAATTCCAATCTCGGCTCTGCTCTAACAGGTTAAATTTTCCCTTGTTGCCTTCAGAGACTTAATGCACCTGATGTTGCATCTCTGCAATCCCCCAACTGCTGCACAATTACTTTAGCTAGTTCCCAGACTGGTCTCACAGGCCAGAAGCAGCTTCTCGCCCTGGTACATAAGGTACCCACTAAGAATCCCAAAGATCCCAGTGCTGTCTGGCTGCTCATTTCACTAATTTCTTACTTGAAGTCCTATTCCATTTCCCTGTTGCCACTAGAGCAGACATCAGTCAAGCTGGCAAAGCATGGCATGTGCTGCCAAGTGTCCCAGTCTACTCATTCCCGTTAAAGATGATGCAGTCAGTATTCCATAGAAACGATGACAGCACACACAAAACACAAAGAGTAAGATATAAAACATTATGTAATCCTTAGTTTATTTACTGTAGTAAAGCTTAGCCAGTCTCTTGCATTTCAAAGGACTGGAAACCAAACTGGGAATTTGGGAAGCGATATGATGGCTGGAGTGAGCTGGGGCTTGTCCCCTGCCCAGAGATATAATGCTTAACAGCAGAACAAAGCCACAGGACATCACCAGCCGTGTAGGTCTAGAAGTAAAACACAATGGCTGCAATAGAGATCAACAACTGTTGATGAGGAAAGGGTAGAACTGAGCAATTGAAATTCATCAAAGTGCCAAAACAGCTTTCATTTCTAAGCCATATATTTGGAATTTACACATACTGTTAAGATTAATGTCTTGGCTGCTGATTCATTTCCTTAAAACTAAACAGAGCCACCCCCTGTATTCCCAGAACAAAGTCATCCTTGAATTGATTTTGTTCTTTTTTAGCTGCGCTCACTGAAAATAGAAAAATTAAACTCCAACTACATGATCAGAGATGAGACTAATATATTTGTGAATGGCTAAAACAAATTGTTATTGTAATACTTCTCCTTAAAACTGCACGAAGTCATACTGCTCCAGAAACTTTCCTTTTAATTTTAAATTGATCTCAAAAAGAAAATAAGGCACAATGAAAACAGTTTTCTTGCATCCATTGCACTACCAAAGCTACCGACTGCGTATGCTCAGGATTAGTTAACGGCAATCTGTAAGGAATCCACCAATACATTTTATTGTAAATTGTGTAAGATTTTATTTTATTATTTCTTTTCCAGCAATAACAAAGCTGCATTTGAACTTTCAAAACTAGAATGATTGTCACCAGCCCTGCAAATCTTGCCCAGTTATGAAGATGTTAATAGCCAAACCTTTAACTCTGTTTAGTATCACTTTCTTGTTGAGGATGTCAAAGTACATGGGGTACCGTACTGAAACACCTGCAAATGCCCATGTGCAGCAGCTCCTAGGCTGAGAACTCAACCAGCAATGCCTCACCTGCTGG
The DNA here is from genome assembly GCA_013399135.1 of Heliornis fulica. NCBI lineage: Eukaryota > Metazoa > Chordata > Aves > Gruiformes > Heliornithidae > Heliornis > Heliornis fulica. The sequence continues at coordinate 61,412 of VXBZ01006935.1, read as the reverse complement.
ATAACCTTCTGCTAGGTCACAGAATCACAGAAAGTGAGGAGTTGGAAGTGACCTTGAAAGATCATCCAGTCCAACCCCCTTCCTGAGCAGGATCACCTCGATTAAATTACACAGGAACGTGTCCAGATTGGTCTGGAATGTCTCCAGAGAAGGAGACTCCACAACCTCTCTGGGCAGCCTGGCCCAGGGCTCCCTCTCCCTCTCAGTGAAAACGTTTTCCCTCATATTCACATGGAACTTCCCCTGCTCCAGCTTGGACCCATTGCCCTTGTCCTGTCACTGGCCATCCCTGAAAAAAGCCTGGCTCCATCCTCCCGACACTCATGATTTACATATTTATAAACATTCATGAGGTCACCCCTCAGTATCCTTCAGGCTAAAAAGACCCAGCTCCCTCAGTATTTAATCATAAGGAAGATGTTCCTCTGCATCATCTTGGTGGCCCTGTGCTGGACCCTCTTCAAGGAGTTCTATGTCCTTGTGGAACTGAGGGGCCCAGAACTGGACACAATACTCCAGGTGTGGTCTCACCAGGGCATAGCAGAGAGGGAGAAGGACCTCTCTTGACCTACTAGCCCACCCCCCTTCTAATACACCCCAGGATGCCATTGGCC
>VXBZ01006935.1:0-60668 GCA_013399135.1 Heliornis fulica | reverse complement strand
ACAACTCTCTGGCTTCTTCCCTTCAACCAGCTCTCAATCCACCTCACTACTCTGCCCTCCAGGCCACACTGCCTCAGTGTGTCCACCAGGATGCTGTGGGAGACAGTGTCAAATGCCTGACTGAGATCCAGAAAAACCACATCCACTGCCCTGCCATCATCCATCCACCTGGTTATATCCTTGTGAAAGGCTGTTAGGTCAGTCAGGCATGAACTCCCCTTGGTAAAACCATTGAATATGGACCAACTGTCTTGCCCTACTTTTCCTTCCAGTACCCTGTCCCATGGGATTTCCCCCAGTAACTGCTGGAAGAGGCCAAAGTCCAGGGTTGTGGTCCTACTTGAGGTTCTCTTCCTACCACAGAGCCTGCCCTTTGATTCAGGCATAGCTAATTTAGCTGCAAGATCCAAGCTTCTAAGAAATTAAAAAGTAATGTATTTAAAAATCACTATTCCTTTTTTTTTAGCAGCTGTAACCACACAAACTTTTCTATGAGGAGCCTGGTACTTTCCTCTGTTACTTTAAATGTATACTAATGCCAAAGTGCTCTGAATCTGGCAGCTCCAATTGTCATTTGTTCGCTTCCATATTAAAAGCATTGTACTTGTGCTCTGTACAGTTCTGTAAAAAGAACAATAAAACCACACTGGAAATTATAAAAATTAATAAGCTACTGTTACATTTATGCTTCTGTTAAAGAATAATAATTTACCTTCATATTTTAAAATTGTTTTGACTACTCTTCTCATGGGTTGAAAGCTGCCTGATTCTGGGGTCTATTCTGGTATTTGGAGGTGGTGAAAGGTACCCAAAAGACACACTCTGCATACCCTGCAAATAACATTAGTTAGCCAGGAGAACTTTTCCTTCAAAGCTAAATCCTTTCACGCTCAGATTGCCTTAAAAAGAAGTTAGATTGTAATTTCCTTCTTCAGGAAAGTTACACAAATGTTTATAAAGGGTTTTTTTCCAGGACTTCAACAATAAATATATAAAGGGGCACCAAAACCATTTAAAAATATCCTGAACCTTTCTCAGGGATCCTCAAGATTCTGGTATCAAAACAGTTCAATGGAGATGCAGAGGTAACTGCCCTGGAGCTGCCCCGTTCACTCCATTGCTTACCAACACCACCATGGCAAAAGGACTCTCAGTGCAATAGTGTTGCATTCTGCCTTTGCACAGCAACAGTTCAGAGACAGCTCCAAACAGATTCAAGCATGCCTATACACAGGACCTCCCATACAGATAAGAATTTATACTACACCTATAATCATGTAGAATGTATCTGGTCCATAGGGACTCTTCCATTATAACAGTAACATGGACTGACATCACCCTTGGCTAGCATGCAGACAGCTTCTTACTGCCTAACTCCTGGACAGGACACTGGGTCACTTTTAGAGACTGCTAGGCTGAGGGAAGGGGTTACATGAACTACTTACTGTTCTGTCAAGTTGCTACTCTACCACAGAGGAGAACAGGGACAAAGTGCATAGAAATCATATTTTCATTTAACATTAAAATGAAGTCAAACTAGCAACTGCTGGAACAATCTTATTTTGCATCCGAAATAGGAAAAATATTTAAGTTATAATCACGATGGGTTTATATTAGGCTTTAATTTTTACACAATTCTAGGATCCAAATTTAAGCATGAAAAAATTCTTGAACTGTGGTTAACAGTAATTGCTTAAAAAGAAAGTTCATAGTAAAAGAAGACAAATCTAAGACAGAGAGCTTTTTCATACTGAATCTTGAGTAAACTGGTTAAAAGAAACCACACTGAATACTCAGTGAAAGGAGAAACCCCCATGGGAACACAGGTATAAACATCAAAAGAAAAGACTTTAAAAATTACGGAATAACCTTCTAGCAGGTATTCTGCAAACCACCACCAAGTCAGCACCCTCTGTAGCTGTCGCTCTTTTTCAGCCATGTGCCACCTCTAAGATGTCCCAGCTGTTCTCGTTTCAGTTATGGTATCACACAAACAAAGGATCTTGAAACTGTGATAATAAAGAGGGAAACTTAACAAAATGCATGGCATGTGTGCAAATCTCTTCTGGAGGGACTGTGTCATACTGACACAGAATAAGGAACCTGCCTTTAATAGCTTTTTGTGCCAGTCCAGTGAGAGCTGAATTTATTATGTACATCACAGACAACTACGATGGGAGTAGAAATTTCTTTGAATAACTAAATCATCAAAAATGCTTGTGCTCCATCAGTAGTGCAACTGTCCCTTAGATGCTCAACAACTGCAATCTAGGGGCCTCTGAACCCTAAAACCACAATTTCTGTTGCACATAAGTCTTTCAAAGCTTATGTGTATTTTTTGGTCCTCCCATCTTCTCCATTCCCACTAAGCAAGAAAATATCACACAAGTGTACGAGAAGAGTGGCATTACTTCCCGTATCTGTGGCACTGCCTATATGTAATACACATAAGCATGCTCAAAGGCAACACCTCTGCTACCTTGGCATTAAATCCTTCTGAGACCAAATGACACCCTCATTCTGTAATTCATCTTACACAAAACTGCCCCACAAACATAAATCCTCAGAATACATGGAGAATACAGATATAACTGTGTTACAATAGGTCTTCCCAAACACAAGGCAATTTTAATTTTTTTTCCATCATTTTAGGAAACATGAATACAAAAACATTTTGCAGTGCCTTGTCATCTGACCACATGAACTCCTTCGGAGGATGACAACTATATGCCAAGAAAGAGACACTTCTTTGTGTTGCTTTACTGCCAAAATGTTTGGAGGTATCTGCAGTCATTTTTTATTTTTCCTTATCACTGAAGTAGGATTTCATCTAACCAGATTCTCTTGCTAACATACCAGGGTGTTAACACCTGAACCTAGCAAACAGAAATCATGAGTTAGGTAAATGCTAGGGAATTGCCCTTGTAGTAGAAAAACAAACTAAATCAGAATCACACTTGAAGCTGACTTGGTATGACCACACTTAAGCACACTTGAATGAGTCAGAGTGACAGAGGAATGGCACGTGGGAAAAATATTATTTCTTATGCCTCTGATATTTAGTGTATGTATCTCCTAAACAGTTTAATAAGGCTCTTATTTTTATGATTAGCTGCTGCAAGACAGAATGTGTGGGAGCATCAGTATAACACATATAGAAAAAAGATTATTTGAACTATTGCAATCTACACTGCAACCAAGTAATTACATGTCTATATTAATGCTATTAGATTGAGTAACAGTGTTGGAATGATACTACTGAAACTGTTCATAAGTTTATTAGGTCATGGTGTGTAGAACCTTCCTTATTATACCACTCCACTGAAATGATAAAAAGAAACCTGTTCATGAAGCAAGTAATTTTTGTCATTTTAATTTAGTAATGAACATACTACGCAATTGCCCCCATAGAACCAAGGGACAGAACAAGCATTTGATAAACATTATAACATCACAGATTCAACATTATTTTCTAGACCTTTGAAGAGAACTAACCTCTTGACAACATCATTATGGTGTTTTATAAACAAATTATTTTCTCATTTTTATTAGCATAAACCATTGAGCAAAATGTTACATTACAGCTTTCTAAAGTTCTATCTTGTGATCTGTTGTGCAGTCTCTACTCAAACACATCCATCAGAATTATGGTTTCAATTTTACAGTATTTTAAAAAGAGTCTGGAAAACTAGAAGTGATTCTCATGCTCTTGTTTAACTTCAAAGGGGACTGGAATCAAATTTCCCATTTAGATCATTATCAGTTTTCAAGGCATGTTTTATTAAGAAGAAAAAAAAAAGTACCTTCTGCTCTGTTTTTATTTAAAGGAAACTGCTAATACTTCATAGCTTAAAACAGAATTTACTAGACTGCAGAGCTTAATACCAGGATTTCAGTAGAATATTTTCTCTTACAAAGATGACAACAACACAAGACAACAACAGTCTTCTCCCACAGAATTTTTAACAGTCAGAAAACATGTTTCAAAGAGCCTGTTACTACTGTACCAGGACCATTTATCTGGTTTTTAAATGGTACTTTAGTCATGTAAGATAGAAGTGACTTTTCTTTAGTCTCACCTCGGTATTAACGTCCTGACATCTGGCATTGCATAATACAGTAAACATTTTAATATTTCAGTCACTTTAGCAGCTAATAACGAATCATTTGTAAAAAGACAAAAAGGAGTTTACAACCAAACAAGAGAAGGAAGGATATCCTATGTATGGTATAAGTTTGGTGCCAAATGAATATGGCAATAGTGAAGGAACAAATTAGAGATCCAGGAAGAGTAGTGGAGCTCCCTTACCCCTTCCAGATTATCATAAAAATCTAGATGACAGTGCTGCAATTAAAGAGTTCCGGGACATTAGGTAGGACTTAGTAGGTTGTACAGCTCAAGCCACAGATGCTCTGGAAGAACAGAGTAATCAAGCATGAAAACAGGAATCCAACTATACAGTCACCACTATTTTGGAGGAGAGAGAAAAAGAACTTGCATTCTGTGGAATTCAGGAACACATTATTTAGGATTTCACAGCAATGTGTAGGGAAGAGGTTCTTTGATGACACAGAAACGGAAGAAATTATGTGGAATGTATATTAAAACATGTAGAGTAGGGACAGTGGGCTGACAGGGCAGACTTGCCACTTTGCAGCTGACAACCCTCACCCCCAGCCAAAACCTAGTTGCTGTTTCTTCCTCCTTTACCCCTGGAGCTCCCCACAGGTTTGGGGCACACCAGCATTTCAAGACAAACTGAAAGAAAAATCAACCTAAGTAACAAGCTTACACAGTATCATGGTGACATGCAATGAAAATAAGCCTTTGCAGTCTGGTAACAGAGAAACCTCAATTATTGCATCAGACATAACTAAGTGAACCCTGTGGTTCTCTGGAAGCTATTCACAGAACAAATAGTACTAGGAATACAAACATCTCTATCAACATGAAATTTTAAAAGAAAAGGAAAAAAGAGAATATAGCATTGAACTAGGTCACTCCTCTTATACAAGGATATGCATGCCTTTAGGCTGTCAGTTAGCCTTAGATTCCTGCCTTATAAGGCTTTTTATGGGCTTGTACTTTGGAAAATAACATAACAATATTGACAAATTACACACATCAAGATTTTTGTAGGGTCTGTTAAAAAAAAACAAACAAAAAAACCAAAACACTATTTAAGTGTTGTGGTAGTTTTTTGTTAATTTTAGAAGACAAAACCCCAAAGTTACTGAAATGCCTCATTATTTCTGTTAACACAATGTAAGATAACCTAAGCCTCTGTAACAGATTCGAGGTTGCCTGCATTCTTCAACTTTGAGACAAGGCAGTCATTTGGTTTCTTGTTCAACATTATCTGGAAAACACTGGAAATATTGCATGCCCAGTCATGTCTGAAAGGAGACAGAGAAACCATGCCTACATGCTTTATGTTTTACCTGTCTTGTTAATAATGCAGGAACACATTTCCAAAGTTTCACTGAATCAAACTGCTACATACTTAAGTTAAACCTGAAGCTATCCCCAAGGAGACCTTCAACAGTGTTTAAAATAGAAGCAACTACAAGTTTGTGACAGTAACCTCAGCGCAGAACCACTAAGGCAACATACTGTGTGTATGGCATAACGAGGAAAGAAACTTCCATGAAATTAATGACATCATAATAACAGGCACCAAGAGAACATCCCAGGGATAAAATAAAAAGAAAAGAAAGTTGTTCTTTATCCCAGAGCCACTGAAGCAAAGAAGCCACGTTATGTGGTATATAGCCACTTAAGAGCAGAGGTTGCTGTTTTCTTCTCCAACTCACAAGAGATGGTACAACCATGTAATATCCTCAATTAAATTGGCCATTCTGCATTTTTTATGCTGAAAAGGACATGAGAAAGCACAGAGAAAAATATTTTAAGGCAATATGCATTTACCTATGTGATTAACTTACTTATTACATTTAAACAATATTTCACAACATATGAGAAACAGCACTTTGTAGTAATTTGAAGAGCCCACTACATGTATTGTATCTTCCTATCTCCTTTAAAGGTTACTGTTATCACTCATGGAAAACTAATTTCAAAATACAATATCTTTTGAAGATACTTATTTCCATACAGTTTTTGAGTTATGCTTATTTCTATTCATACATTTAAATTTTGTTTTTTATAATTGATATCTGCATTGATAATGCAGATAAGAAATCTGCATTATCAATAATTAACTTCTCTAATAACTTTGTGAGCTAAAAATAAAATATGAATTTATACAAGTTGTAAAATCAGTTACAAGATATAGATATTAAGAAATATATTTCGTAAGAAAAGGCAAAGAAACAGGCTTCTGTCTTTGCACTTGACATCACTGGGACATTTGCTCAGGCTGCCCAGAGAAGCGACATGCTGTTAATTTCTTCAGCAAGGTCCAGAGCCCTGGGTGTGTTCACAGACCTGAATCTTTCCTTTAGTAACCACATGAGCTATCATTAAAGGATGACCTACTTTTGTGTTCTTTCCTCCTAGAAACTCAGCAAGGCTAAGCATCACCTTTCCAAGAGGACACCTTTCCTTTTCTGGCAACATTCCAGGGCAGATCAGGCACAGGATCCATTTGATTCCAGTGCCTGTAACATGACATATATATGTGTGTCTATGTGTGTTACATATAATAGGTCAGTAAATTCTGAGATCTCTTGCCACTTGTCCCAACACTCTAAAATAAGACCTCACTTTTTTCTGCTATTGTATTGGCTTCCTTTTAAACATCATGTTGATTTTATTATCTCACTACATACACTAAAGGTACCTAATGACCTTACTGTATTTTACTCTCCTAAGATCCTAATCTTAGGATTTAGAACTGCAAAGAATTTGCTTCTACACACACAGTTACTCAGTGTGTGAGAATACCTACACCTACTGTCTTAGACCTGAACTTTAAACAGCGTGACATCTCAATAACAACCTCTAACAGGTCCGATTTACTTTACATTGGTGTTTTAAAACTAATATTAAAGATACGGCAAATATTAGATGGGGAGCTGCATATACCAAAGCAATTAGTTCACAAACAAGGTACAAGGATAATAAACAAAAACTAGGAGGATAAATTTAGAGTTCTCCTTGTTTTTACCATGTCACTCTCAGCAGTTCAATCACCAAGGACAGGTGTTTCAGCAGAGAGTTCAGACCCTATGTAACTCAGACATTTTCCTGCTTACTGCACTGATAAATACACAAGCTTTTTTTTCCCCTGTTTTTTTTTTCTCTATAATTGCCAAAGGACAATGTGGTTTAGGGATTGCTTTCGGGTTTGGAACTTATCAACAATCAAGTTCTTGTAAATCAACAAGATTGATTTACTTAACAAGTAACTTAACAAGTTCTTGTAAATCAATCTTGTAAACATGAGCTTTCAGTTTCCTCAATGCCTACATGATGGACAACATGAAAAAGAGACCTACACATTTGCAGATGCAAAGCTGAAGGAAGAGAACAAGCCCAAGGGCTCTTCTACCATGTAATTCTCATGTTTAGAACTGAGAATTTTGAACTGACCTTTACAAGACATGCTTTGGACTCACCAGCATGATCAGGTTGGGGTGTTTTGAGGTAAAATGCTTTCTAGCAGGAACTCATAATAATCAGTAATAGTAATAGATAACCAATAATAATAATAATACTCTGCCCCGGTGAGACAGACGCACTTGGAATACTGTGTCCAGTTCTGGGCCCCTCAGTTCCACAAGGACATAGAACTCCTTGAGAGAGTCCAGCACAGGGACACCAAGATGTGTGCAGCACCTTTCTTCTGAGGACAGGCTGAGGGAGCTGGGTCTCTTGAGCTTGGAGAAGAGGAGACTGAGGGGTGACCTCATGAATGTTTATAAATATGTAAAGGGAGAGCGTCAGGAGAGACAGGCTCTTCTCAGGGATGGCCAGTGACAGGACAAGGGGAAATAGGTCCAAGCTGGAGCAGAGGAGGTTCCATGTGAATATGAGGGAAAACCTTTTCACTGAGAGGGTGAAAGAGCCCTAGGACAGGCTGCCCAGAGAGGTTGTGGAGTCTCCTTCTCTGGAGACATTTAAGACCAATCTGGACACGTTCCTGTGTGGTTTAATCGAGGTGACCCTGCTCAGGCAGGGGGTTGGACTAGATGATCTTTTAAGGTCCCTTCCAGCTCCTGACAGTCTGTGATTCTGTGAAGAGGACAGAGAGAATGGGTAATTCTGTCTCACAGCAGGTTGAAGGCAGAATGAAACAGAATTCCTACAAGCACCAAAACTACCCATCTTATTGACAACTTCATCAGTGCTTCGATTCACAAACATTCAAAGAGAAGACACGTCGATACACTAGACCGTCTCTTCACTGACTAAACTGTACAACAGCAAAACGTGAGAAAAGTTTCCTCGGATACTGAAAAGTAGCCATGATCTCAATTGATACTGCTTTTCCTCTGAGGAGTCCCCAGCTCATTATATATCAACCTACACTATTTCTTCACCTGCAGCTTTTCACACCATAAGTAGGGAGCTTATGGGAAATGTCATTCTCTGCATATATCCTGCCAAAGCCAATGAGCATAATTTCACTCTCCCTAGCGGTTACTGTCAGGCAATTTCTTGTAATTCAGTCTCCAAACTGCCGTAATTCAATACCCTCACACTGAAAATGTTTTTCAAAACTAGCAGTTGGAAAGAGATACAGCAAGGTATATTCAGCTAAGTACACAAAATACATCTCATGAGAATGAAATATACTGCCACTTGCATTTCTGATGTCATTCGCTGGCCTGAAGGAATGCAGGTAAAAAAAAACCCTCAAGATGCAGATTTTAAATTCCAACCCTATAACCATGATGAGATCTGGCACAATCTTTCCATACAGGTTTAAATATTTCTGTAATTTCTGTAGGAAACCCAGAAGCCATGGGAGGATGTATTTCAGTGAGAACCTGGCATAGTTTCTTCTCTCACTGTCTCCCAATATATTCAGAAGAGTTGTGATATAAATGAGAGTAACAGTTGACTTCTTCTATTTACATTTAATGAATGCTCCCATGTGGCAAAAAAAAGCCCTTAAGTTATGGATATTTATAAGATCACAAGTGAAAACATGCTACTTAAAGGCACACTACATATAGCTGCAGCACAGACATAAGGAAAACTAATGGTAGAGTCATGAAAATAGTCAACACTTTTTTCCCCTCAGTTGTCCATACAGGTCTAATGCTGAACTCCTCTCTTTGCCTCTAGTATCCTCTGGGTCTTCTCACTGGACATGAGAAGACAAATCACAGCCATTCTCAACTCATACTCCCAAGATGTTCACTGAGCTAATTATGACCTATAAATTATACTTCCAGGTCGGCTGAGACCTCTGCAGGAAGAAGCAATACTCTACACCTCACTCAGACAAACTGCACTGTTAAGGCAGTGGCCCACATACTTAAAATGGAATCCCAGTTGCTGCTATTAGGACTTCATCCAAGATTCACACCTAGAGCACACTACTGTACGAATCAGCCTCTTTAGAAACAAGAATTTTCTTCAGTAATCAAGTTCTATACTAAACCAACCAGCAATTACTCATTAATACATACCATGAGAAATTACACATCTAGGGCCACATGGTATCATGTTACCAGCCATTCCTGACATATATACACACACACACTTACTGTAGGAAAACGTGTGTTGTTATGATACTCTCAACATCCAGCAAGACAGCAACGAACAGCAGTGGTTTCAGAACTTGAGAACACAGTTAGAAAAGAAGGCAACATTTTTCACTGTAACAAAGCCTTCCTGCACGCTGTATGGTTATCTTTGTCAAGGCACACAACCATCCTCCTAACTTCTCATTAATAACTGTCACTTAACAAAGCACGCAGTATCATTTTTCTAGTGTTTCTATTTCAGTTTAAGGAGCACATACATTCAAATCAAAGACTTCTACAGCTCACAAATGAAGACAGAAGAACCATGCTCAGTGTATGAAAGTCTAAACAGAGATTATGTTTCTTTTTCATAAAAAAGAAGCTTTAAAGGAAGATAAAATAATTCCAATAACAAAATAAATGGTTTCTATTTGTCTGAATCAGTATGACTGAAACTAAAGGTATCTTTTCAGCATATGCAATAGAATGGAATTCGTACTGGATAATATTGTGTCAAAGTTGACACGAATGGAAATATCTCACAAGCACCACCTGGACCCTTACTGTTTATCCAGGTGGTGCCTTCAGATGTATACTTATATAACCACACTGATAAACAGCAGTAAACATTGCAAAGGAAGAAGAAAATCTGAACATGTACTATGAAGGAAGGTTAACCCTCTGAAAGTCCAAGGGTGTGAACACTGCTCTCTTGATCTTTTTTAATCACCTGCACTAAGGTTTTGAGTAAAGAAGCACAAAAATTCAGACAATACACACGAGATGACCAGATTTTGCTACTTTTAGCTATCACTTATATTACTGAGAAAAACAATATACACTAAGAAATAGCACTGAAATATCAAAGAAGATAGCAGACTAGCAGGAAAAAAAAAAAGTAGCTCCTCCACACTCACAGTAAACAGGGAATCTTATTATATGACCAGTTGACATCTGAAGAGTAACCAGAGGTCAAAGGTGTCAGGTAAGGTAAGGCACAGCAGAACAAAGGTGCCCCACAACCTATTAAACACATGGCATACATTTCCTATTACAGCCTTCACAGAAAAAAAACCCCCAAACCACACAGAATGCTGGTAGGGAGTGACAAACTGTCCCCACAGGAGGCATGTAAATGTTGCTTTGGTGACTCAGGAAAAATATTTTCTGGTTGTTGCAACAGGCTTAGTAGCTACAGGTAGACAACCAAAGTGAAAGTTGAGACATTAAGTTTCACCACACTGATCAGCCAGAGCTAAGGCCTGCAGTGCAGCATGCTCTCTCACACACTGTCATGCACATACCTGCCTGTCACTGTATCTACAACTATACAGCTACGGTAACATCTTGTAAAGCCTGGGTACAAACATAAAGTAATATAAGGTGTAACACATATGTGTACTTTTACACAAATATCAAGTACCTCCCGGTGGTTTTTTCAACTGCCAAGAAAACAGTAGAACACCAGATTTGTGTGAGAAAGAGAACTAAATTTTATGTTATGAACCAGCTATTTGGACACTTTCCAGCTCACAAACCTGTCACATTGGATAACTTCCATGTCCCTGTAGGCACGCAAGCATTGCTTCAAGAAAAATTTCTCAGTTTTAAGCACATTTGTCTTTGCAAATTAACACTGAAGAACAAAAAATCTGACTTGTATACTATTTGCATGTGAACTGAATTTATTCACATAAGAGAAAAATGTGTTCTCTATCACCTCCTGTATTAACAATTTCCAATGTATGCTCTGAAAGAAACACTGAGATAGAAACACTTTTTAATCCATGAAGCCTTTTAATCTGAAATAGCCAATGTAATGTATTGTCTCTTCCAAGTAGATGGTTGAACTTTTATGTTTATTGGCATAGAATAAATGTACCATAGTTCTGAAAATCATATTCAGAAACAAGATCATCACTATTTTATCTTCCAGTGCATCTTCAGCACTTCATGCAGAATGGCATTGCAACACCTTAAAGTACTGCCGAACCGCAGTTTTCATTCCTAAAACTTGCTTAACTAAGGCCATTTTTCTGCTACACTAAATATTGCAGCACCTTCTCTACTGAGTCTCACCAACCTGAAGTAATTTTCAAATCTTGCTGTAATGTGACTCAGAGATAAAATGCTATAATCTCTTGCATCACTGAAATGCTCCCTTTCTGAAGTCAGAAGCTTACATCCTACCCTGTATCATTATCTCTGTTAGATCCTCCTTTTGGTTCACCTTCATCCCACCTTGAGGTGGCTCACAAAACCTGCAAGCTGCATGTGTAAAAAAGATCATGCTGCTTTCTTGGCTCCTCATTTCTTAGGTGCTGAAGCAAGGTTCTTTCAGCGTTACCAGAACCAGTGCATTAGGGAACATCTCAGCACATAGAGGAACACATGCAGAACCTTTCTGTGTCAGTGCACAAAACCAGAACAGAATATTTTGTATTCTGCCATTGAGAATAATTAATAATAGAATGCTATAGTAGACAGCCTGTGTATTGTAGGAAATTCCAGATACTAAACTGCAATACCCAAACTATTCTGTCCCTTATAATAAACACATTTACTCTTCTTATGAATAGCATTTTGCCTTGTTCTGTGGTACCCAAACAGTAAGACTACTTCTCATCGATGACTGGCCCCTACACACAGGTTTTTTTAAAAGATTTCTCTTCACACCTTCATCTTCCTTTTTTTTTTTTTGTTTTTCTGCCAGCTTTATCCCGTGTATCATAGTAAGCTGTGAATTTGCACTTTTGGTGGATTGTATTACTTTATAGGCTTTGCATCTTTCATCCATATTCATCTGAAAATATTCCTTTCAGGAGCCTCCTCATAGTTCCTCTGTAATTTTCAGTAAGATACCAACCATGCCCTTCTGTAATAAAGAGTATCTAAATTCTGTTGGCTAAAACATCTTCCTTCTAGTCTTAAAGGCTTTGGTTTTGTTTCAATTGAGAAAACCTTTATTTCAGGGCCAATAAAATTCTGGACTAAATTTGTGTGAAATCATCAAGGTTTGCACACCACAGCATTCACTGCATAACAGACTGTCATGGCTGTATTTTTCCTGCTAGCAACAAATACCTGTGATTGCCATATGCTGCCTCTGAATGTTAGCTCCATAAAAGAAAGAATTTGAGTCTCATGATCCTCAACAAGTTTTGGACATTTGCAAGTTAAAGAAAAGTCATGATTGGAAAGTAATTTGACTATGAGGTCTGACATCAACATTAGTGCATAAGACTGCTGATTCTGTTCAGTAGATACTGCTTATACTGTATGTTCAAAAGGCAAGGAAAAGGCAACATAGTTTAGAGTGTCTAACTAAGCTGTCAGAAAGACACTATATAAATCTGCTGAATGCTAAAACCTTGCTATTTTAGAATTTTGACATTTTGAAGTTAAGCCTGAAGCTCTAACAAAATACATATATCCACCTTTTAAAAGATTAAATTAGCTGAGGTATTGTGAATAAATCACAACAGAAACAGAAAATTTCACACTATATTTAAAGAGGCCACATCAAGGAAAATAAAGCTGTAGGTGGCTGGATTTTGCAGGGCTTGGGAGCGTACATTATTGGACTGTAAAGGCAGATGTACTGGCATTTTAGGCATAATTTTTTAAAAATTAAGCTTTCATGTAGAGCAATATAAAAGGAGGCCAAAAAGTTATCTCTGACTTTGCCTTTTATTTCTTTTCACACTTACTTTATGTTTTCTTAAAGCTCCAAGAAATTCACCCAGTTCCTATTTACGTTAGAAAGATACCACCTGACAACAAGGCTTTTTTCACCAGACCATCTGTTCTGGCCAGAGAGAAATAAATCTGAATCAGCAGAAATCTGTGGCTGCATCTGCAATGCTTGACAAGACTCTCAACGATCCAGTGGGAGCTCACACAGGTACCTCTTTGCCCAGGTGCTAGGAATAAAACCAGAGTACACAGACGGAAACAGACCATTATCTGTTGGATTGTGTCAACATCAGGGCCAGTCATGTAGGGGATTTTTGGCAGCACAGCTGCAAACAGAGAAATAAAAACAAACTAAAAGATTTACTTGGATACTCTCACAGTCCATTATTCCAGCGATGTCATTACCAGGGCAAGTACTACACAAGTCAATTGTAACAGTTAAATCCCAGAAATAAACCAAAGCATATAATAAAAACAGCTGCACTTCAGCAACATCACAATGAATAAAGGAAATCTTGAAAAAGAAAAGATGTAAGACCTCCATATAATTTTCAAGACAGTCCTTTGAACACTCTAATAAAATTTTTGGGGAAACAATTCAGTGTGTTACTATAAATGACTATTAAAATAATTAAACCACTAATTATGTCTGTAACCTAAATAATTTAACTGAAACATCAGGTAACTGTAAACTGGGATATGTTTTTTGTCTGTCCTTTGTCACAAGCCCTTTTGACTCCCAATAAAAACATTCTCAGGTTGACAGAAATTAATAGCACCATGCCAGGAAATTCTGGAGCAAAGCTTTCCAGCAGAGCTGTTAAACTGACCTGAACAGCATGCTCTGCACCCCAGTAGCTCATAACACCCATCTGAAGAGATAGTGGGCTGGGCCAAAGATACCAGTCATTGCATATGGTGATGACCTTCATTCACAACTTCACTGCTCACATGCACTTCAGCCCTTCACAGGCATTCTATTATGACTGATTTTGACTTTTAAAGGACTGCCACAAACACTGAATTAATTTCAGTTCCCTACAATTTGGAAACTGTACTATTGTGAAACAACTTGGGGAAAGTGCCAGATAAAAGCACCTAATTGAAGAGTCCATACTACAGCTACAGTTGTTCACTGAACATAAGGATTGAATTCCAGCTTTTTCAAATGCAGACACGGCATCCACTCCAGATCTACAGATGTGTGGTAAAACCAACAGCAGCAACCTAACTCCATCATCTGACAATGTTCCTTCAGCCAGCCTGGGGAAGCCTGGGGACTTGTCAGGGCACTCACTGAAGGAGTTGAGCAGAACCATGGTGCAGATACTGTAAACACACGTAGCTAAATGCAGAACTGTTCAGATACCAAGAATAGCTGAGATGTTACTCTAAATTAACCTGACAAAAATCCAAATCCAACTCTTAAGTCAAATTAAACATATGATAACATTGCAGAATACCTTACAACTTGATACAATGCAGGAAAAAATGCAGTGGAAAAACCTACTCAGGAGCAGTTTCATCTTTTTCCCCCCCTCTCATAAAATAAAAACTGAAATGACAACTTTCCCTTTTCTCCATCCACATGCACTGATAAGATTACCTTTAAAAAAAATTAAAAATAATCTATCACTGAGTAATTCCCCAGTGAAAATGAATAATGTTAAAAAATACTCAGTAGCCATTTTAGGAAAAGGAGAACACAGAAATGCTTTACCAAGGCACAAATGTAGAAGTCTTCAATGAACTATCAGCCTTAATTATTCTATCTTTAAAGCTGCTCACATCATGAGAACGCTGCACGGTGATTACGCAGTGGTATTCTACTACCATTCTACTCCAGACTTTCAAAATGCCCCAATAACCTGATGCTACTATACAAAAGCTTGTTATAAACACAAAGGTTAGCTTAAAGATGAAACTATTAAAAACCATCCTGCAGTCCATCAGATTGTGATTAATACCTTTCTGGCCTTACTGAGCTTAAAGATAGTTGATCTATTGCTAAGAAATAGAAAAACTTGCAGAAAACAGAACTTTAAACTCCACTGAGGGATTTTGGTTATAAAACCGTAAGATGTTCATTATAATCCATCCTAGAATGACTTGCTGTGATTAGTGCTTTAGAGATAACCTTTGAAACAATACTGAACAAAGAAAAAAAAGAATAGTAACATTAAGAATTTTGACAGTTACAGAACATCTAAATTATTACATTGCTTTATACTTTTAGATCTTCAAGATTGCTTCAAGTTTGGATCAGGTATTTTTCATTCCAGCTGTAGGGTTTGCATCTCAAAAGAAAATACACAGCAATCTGTCTCCTCATATTTTTGCCAACCTCCACATTTTAAAACTTGTGCAGCACTGAAAAGGCAGCAAAGCACCTAAACTTGCCTCAGGTCTGCAGCTAGATGGAGAAGACAGCTGACTCAAAACTGCTGTTTACATGTAGGCTTGGTGACAAGGGGAACCCAGTGCAGATCAGCTAAGTTTGTATTATTGTGACAAAAGGACAGGGAAGGGGAAAGGAAAGAATTTTTAGCATGATTCGATTCCCATGTTTTTAAATCCATCTCTCAATAGCTCTCCATGCTACCGGGTGGTTTCACTTGAGTTGGCAGTCATCTCAGAGGCATATCTAAACTTACACTGAACATCTCTTACTCTTTTGAGAAAAAGTCATGAGTTTTCAAAGCAGAAGAGATAGAGCCAAATTAATAAGGTGGCCCTTATTGTCAAAGTTCCTGACAGAACATGAAGACAACTGACATCCAAACCAGTGCATTAAAAGTAGGAATTCAGACTTTTTGATAAAAAAAGTTTCACTCCAGAAGCTGATTTTTCTTTTTGAGAGGCAGGGGTGAACTTGCATACACAATGAATCCTCTGCAGGGTTCAGTCTGTCATCCAGCCGTTAACAAGCTCACAGTTCAGGATTGCCACAACACATACAGCATCTTCCTAGCCAATAGTTTAGGACTAGGGGAGAGGTTTGCAACACGAAGGGAAAGTGAAAGTCACACAAATTATTTCAAAACCAAGGATCATGACTGTCCCACCTAGGAAACAGCTTGTTATCAAAAAAGCCATATTTAAATAAACAAAGATCACTCATTAAACCAGAAATGTCCATCTAGCTGCATATCACAGAAAATGTCTGTTACACCGGATACAACACAAATAAGATACTACATAAAAATACTCAGTCTGAATATATTGCCTTACAGTTATTACAGCTGTCAGCTATCATATCTAGAATGCTTGAATTCATATGCTGTTTAATCTTTGGTAGATAGATCATCTGTAAGTGGCAAACAGAGTGAATCAGGAAGTTAAAAGTGCTGATGCTCAGAAGTACAAGGTAAATTACACTAATCATCTTCCTGTTGAAATCCCACACAAAATGCTTTTAACCTAGTGAATTCATTTATTTATTGAAGAGGGTCTGTCCAAGCATTTTTAAAATAAATACTGGCTTTAACACATGCATAAAAGAAAACCAAAATAACTACAGTTATATGTCACACTTTCACTACAAGCAAAAGAGTAAAATGGAAAATTAAGGTGTTGAACTGCAGCTGAATGAGTTTGAAAACCATGTCAAATATTGAATGATTTCCACAAACTGCAGAAAACCCCCAGAACCACCAGACTCACATCTGCGCTCTTCCAAAATTCCCACTGCTCTTTGCTACATGTTTTTTCACTTCATGCAGTTTTCCTTAATCTCCACTTAGCCCTACCAGCTGCACTCCTCTACCCACAGCTTCAGACCTTAAGCTGAAATATTAATTAAAAAAAATAAAAACCATGTTTGAACCTCTTTCAGAAATAAGGGAGGCAGAGGCCAGAAAGATGGTAGAATAATTCTATCAAAAATACGTAACTATCTCTTGTGAGATGTCCTCTGCCTGGCTGTCTAACTAAACTCTGTGTTCTATGAACTCCAAAACAGTCTTGAGGGTGGAAGCCCAGCTTCATTTCTGTTTCAAGTGGAAGGCATTGCACTTCAGTCTTTTCCAGGCAATTCACTTATTACCCCAGAGCTAGAATAAATTTACACTGGAGAGTAACTATCACCATTAAGAACTGTGTGCAAAGCATGTTCAGACTTAAAAGCCAAGATTTACTTTAACAGTATAAGCCAAGCATCAAAGAAAATACTTTCACATAATCTAAAGAGAGAAACATGAAATATTCACCATTTAAAAATAATATTAACTATTGATAGATAATAGGCCACTTTCTTGAGCAACCAGCGAGTGAAGAGACTGGAACATATCCCCAGCACTAATTAACCAAAACAACTAAAGCACAAGGGATTTCCTGAGCACTGAAGGGGGAAGGGATGCAGAGAAACAGGCTGGATAGCTGGACATGAGATCACGGAACCCTGGTAGATATTAAAACCCAGTAAATGCCTCTCACCAAAACTGGCAGTATTATTTAAGAACATAAAGTTAAAACTTACTTTTTTTTTTTTTTTAATGAGTGCACAAGTGAAATTAATACAGTGAGCATTTCTAGTAAATAGATCCTCAGAATTTTTCATACTTATGTCAGTGTGAAATAATGAGGTAAACAAGACTTGGAAATTGCTGTGTCAGAAAAGAATAAGAATTATAAGCACGGCAAGAGAAAAATGTTATTTAAGCTTAGTAACTGGCAACATGACACTGTTCATCTGAACAGACATAACTCATTCTAATTCACTAGTTTGAGTTTTGAATACACATATTTGAGCACTCCTGTCTATATATTTTTCTTTTGGGCTTAATAATAAATATAAATATAAAACTATAATAGCATCAAAAATTAATTACAACAATTCATATGAAGCCTCAAGCAGTGGATACCAAAGTAGCTGAAAAAATGATTACAAAAAAGAGAAACCACACAGAATTAAAACAGCAATTAGGAATGCCAGAACCTAGCACACATGCATTCTGTCGCCAAAGTAGAGAGCTCTCCTAAATCCTTAAGGGCTTTTTACTTGCACTTAAAATCACTAAGGATTAGAAATCTAAAGCTTTCTGAATTTAATTGGGCAAGTATAACTTTTCAAGTAGCCCATCTGCCTGGAGCACAGCAGCTGTGATGGCAAGTTGAAAACGCTACTGCAATATTTGGATAAATTCTCAAACCAAACTGAAAAAAGCCTCTAGTAACTAGTGGAAAATATGAGAATTCAGAACTTACTTGGCACTGGAGCTTTATTTGCAAGCCCTGCTTGACTTAATTATTGTGTATACTTGTTTCCAGGGAACAAGCAGTATAGTGATTTAAACAAGTTACTGCTAGCATATCATGACAGTAAAATTTAGTATTAATGTACATAGTTGTTTCTTAATGTCTTACACAGCATTTCTCACTGTAGTGAAATAATGACAGTCTTATAAAACTTAATACAATAATATCCCATTCCTACTTTGTTTAAATTATATTACATTTCCAAAATGTTACACGAGGCTACATAACAGTTTACTACATACTGTAACAAGATCTTTCCCACTGCATCCATCCCATCAATTAATATAAACAGAATATGGCAAAGTTTGTGCAACACTTAAATAAAAGTAGCACAAATATAATGAAAGTAGCAAGGCTAACAAAACTACCAGTGAATTAATTGGGAACAGGATTAATAGTAAATTAGACTATGCTGTGAATTCAGCCCCAGTCTTAAAAACCACCATAATCTTGAAAAAAATCTATGCTGGATTATTAAAATCCCTTATTTCCCATATTTTGTACACATTTCTCCTCTTATAGCTATTAAATTCTAGCAGCTATTTTCTGATTTATCATAACTTATTAAAAATACAGGGAAGATATTTTACATGCAGGCTCATCTCATAAGTGAGTTCTCAAGTTCAAGTGCCAGTACTCCAGCACTATAATTGTCTACACCAAATTTTGGCTCAAACTATTCTGGAATGATTTGAGTAGAAGAATTCCCTGGTGAGAGGAAGTATAACATACAGTTGTGTATATTTGCATAAGAAACAGCAAAACCATCTTCAACACTGTAGAAACCTAGACTGACATGTCCTGGCTAAAATGCATATAAGTTAAATGTACATAATTTGAAATATCTATATATGGCATATACATATACATTGCACCTTAACTTATGAATAAAATAGCCCTGTGGCAAACTTTATCGTAACTGAAGTGGCAGCTGTGGCAAATGGGTCAAAGCTTTATTTTTTGGGGTACAAAACCAAACTTAGCCATAGTATTACACTTGAAAAAGACTAAAATTCTTGCAAGTTTTGATAACAGTTGGCTCCATAGTAAAAAACATTCTATTACTTTCTTCCAGTCTTTCTAATGTAACACATGGCCATTATGACTATATTATTTTCCTAGCTGTTTTTCCAGAAATATAAGTTTTATATAAAATAAGTCATGACTGTGCAACCAATTTCAATTCTGAGCACCAAATAATTGATACTGCATGGAAAGGATTTCAGCTTCCCAGAAAAGGTTCCATTTGAATTCACTGCATTTAAAAATAAATTTATTTTTCCCTAACCAAGAGTTGTACTCAAATCTAAATTGTTTGAAACAAGCAACTTAAAAGTTTTAAAATTCCTAGTTTTGTTCAAACCTCACCTTGCTTCCAAGTTATAAAATGTCATTTCTAATGTTCAGGTTTTTGATATTTTATCCATAACAAGACTTAATAGCTATTTTCAAACCCAAATACTTAAGTTTTAAGATCTAAATTTTAGGCACTTCAAAATTATAAAGCATTTTTCAGTTTCTGCACAAGTATATCATACCCAAAGTTACAAAACCTCTGAAGACAGTTTTTAGGAGAGTGCAGGAAAAAAAAAAAAAGTGTTTGGCAGTTTGCTTATCTACAAATGTCTTTTTACTTTCAGGAAATATTTTCTGTTCTGCGGCTGCTGGTTATTTGCTCTGGGACACTCTTCTGATATGAAAGCATTTACTGAACTTCTCCAAACAAAAGAGTCACTTGGATATGAGTGGCCCTGTATTTGCATGAACTGAATTAACATCAATAACTTCTCATGGAAAGCCAGTGGATGCTGTGTTTTGGCCCAGGCAGAAGTGGTTGCATTTTGGTTAATGGTTTGGGAAGATTAGTTTCATTTGCAACATTAAAAAGATGGCTGGAGAAGAAAAACTCTCTCTGAAGAAAGCAATTCAGTTTGGTATTAATGGATACATTCAATCAGCAAAACTATGCATCACAAATGAAAATGCATCCAAAGGCTATTGTGGTTTTTGTTTAGACAGCATATATATAAAACATATGTGACCTGTCCAGCATAAAAATAGCTGACTCACAAATGAAGAGCTGACTGTCACAGAAGAGCCATCAGGAAAGCCATATACTTAACCTTTCCTTTAAATTAGTTCACTGTAAGTGTGAGGGGTCGTTGCAGTTTTGTAACACAAAGATCATGTTAGCTTCAGAACTCAAGGATTTCTGCATTACCTTGCCAGAAATCTTCCCTCAAATTTGGTTCTCAATGTCTCTGTTAATCAGGAATTAAATTTCAAAGACCATCTCTACAGAGAGCATGTCAGTTGAAAGTATACATAGCACCAAGGAGAATGAAAAGCTTCTTCAAGAGTAAAGTATTTATTTGCATCTTAGGACCAATCTTACTCTAGAGTTCAAATGACAAATGACATGGGTCGCAAAGAAACCCATTACTTACAGACTCTGAACTGCAGTTCACCAGCCCAGCAGAACATGAAAGTGCGCCCGGTGCTGCTGAAGAGGAACAGTCTGGACTCGGCGGACTTCATGAGACAGCCGTACCACCGCAGGACCAAGTCTCAGCAAGTTCGCTTTAAGGATGATGGCATGGACACAAAGACACAGGCGGATGCTACTCCTGCCCAGGATATACTATTCACGACAGGAAAAGCAGAAATACTTAGGGAACACCATTTCTTGCTACATCAATCTCCATCTTTTCCAAGGGCTCAGAAGGGGCTTCAGAATATTGCCATACAAACATCTCCCAGCCTCAGGAAACACTTTCCAGTTTTCAAAAAGAAAAAGCTGACAGCAAGCAAATCATTAACAGACATGCCAACCGAGCCTGCCAATTCTATCCAAGTAAATGGTGATCTTTCTGAACATGACATTATGTCTTCAGATCTCTGTTACTTACAAATAACTAATCATTTGGAAGATGGATTTCAGAACACTGAGGTGAATGGTCAGTTAAGTCAGAGACCATCAAAAGCACAAAGCAATGGACCTATCAACTCAGAAGATTTCTCAGTATCAGAGAAGACAACTGTTTCTACACAGGTGCCTGAATACATGCATGTGAGTTTTCCACAAGAGAGCAACGTTTCCATGGATGCAGCAGAGACAACCATCAATTTAAATAATGCACTACATTCTTCTACTGTCATAAATAGCAATGAAAACGGAACTAGCACACTGTCATCTAATTCTGAAAAAGCATACCCTTGCCTAGGCAATTCTACTAACTGCAGTGAATGTGATCCTCCTTCTGACTCTTGTGAGGCAGACAAAAGTGAGGCTGAGGTGCTTGCAGCCAGCAAGGACGCAAGCAGTAAGGAAACTACTCCATTATCACCTTCATCAAATCACAGTTCATCTCCTTGCTTCCTCAGAGACTATCAACAGGCAGGAGAGCACAGAACAGCTTCCAGCTGTGTGACATTAACAAATGATGATCACACAATAATGCCATTGTCCAGTAATAATGTGTCAAAATCTATTCTGTCCTGTAATACTGAAATCAAGAAAAATTCTACCCAGTCAGATGTTTCCCAGTGCAACAGCTGTTTAGAAGGATTTCACATAAAGTCTTATCTGCCAAGGAATGAACTAAACCCACAAACCAACAAAGAGATTAGTGAAATAAATCAAATTCCTTTGGCACATGGCGAACTCTGTGCCCTACAAGGCAGGCTGCAATCTGTAGAGGAATCCTTGCAGTCGAACCAGGAGAAGATTAAAGTCCTTTTGAATGTAATCCAAGACTTGGAAAAATCCAGAGCCCTCAGTGAAGGGTATGGTGCATTTTAATATTAGTACTTCATCAGAAGTGTAAAGTAGATGTTAGCATTCTTTTAACTCTGCTACTGAAAAAAAAAAGTTTCCTGAAATATTTAAAGATGAGTTTGCAAAAACAGTATTTTATGCCCTTTTTCTGGTACTTAGGCCTCAGCAGAGAAGCAAGTCTCTTTATAGTCTCTTCAGCTGACACTGCCTTTGCTAAGCCCCGTGCGATACAGAGTTTATTAACTCCCTTCTTTATTTAGATTTATGGTGTCAGATACATAGCCACTGACACCTGAGAGTTGGCATTTTTCAGCTAAAATCTGCATGCAGTGGAACAAAACCCAACAGTCCAACAGTCCAATGTACTAATGTAATTTAACAGAAGGATATGGCAAGGCAACTGCCTCTTAGTAGCAAGGTCAGCTGCGCTTAATGCCAAAGCACTCAGTGCTGAAACCACTTGTATCAGCAAAACCAGGCTTCTGTTCAATACATTATTCCTGTCACACAGGCAAGCTACATGAGTGGTGGTGAATGCAGAGCATCTGCAGGAATCCGGGAGCACATTGCTAGTCACATTTCACAATACCACAAACAACACCCCTGCTTAAAGGGAATCCTTAAGAACAGGGACAGAACAATGCCAGGTGAACCTGAAGAGCTTCAATGCATCAGGGAGATTTTACCAGAAATGAAGGTAGAAGCTTGAAAGGGACCAAAAATATGAACATATGGCATGTAACAATTGTTAGGAAGAGCTCACTCCAGAATCTCAGCTTCAGCATGGATGATTTCTGCACTATCATAAGAATGCAAGGCTCATATTTGGGTTTGCTCTCATAGTGACTATTAACTAAGGCTGAAAGCATTACTTGTGTAATTTATCTACTTAGTAATGTAATAATATTAATAATAATATCAATAATGTTAATATTACTATTAATAATACAATTAGTGTCTGATTGGGAAACTTTGTAAAACAGGGTTAAAATTGAATTTTAACTACCTCAGAACAGGTTTTAGAATAGACTAATTTCTTTTCAACTAACAGCTGCTCCTACTTGCAGTATATGGCATATAGACACATTGTAAAGTTCTGTATTATGTTGTGTGTATATATATATATATATATGTACATAGTATATCCTTCAAATAATTTTATCTTCAAAAAAACCACAAATAAATCAAGATAATAAAGGTTCCATTTCACTTTAGTTTTAGAAAATATAACAAGTCTATGTTATCATACATTTAATTTTATACTTAGCATAGCTAGCTTAGGTATCCAGAGCAATCATTTCTGCACAAATGGTTTGTATCTACCTGTATCCATTTTAAAATCAGGTCATAGTTATGAGCACTGACTACAGTTAAGGAATAAACACTTCCCCAAACCCTACAAACATCACAAAAAGAAGGCTGCACTGAGATTTTTGTGTAGGTTCAATGCATAGAAATAGCCCAGAACACAACTCACTCCCATGACTCAGCACCAGTCTTTGCACTTGGTCCCACGTGGGCAGCAAAGGTTTCAGTGGCTGTGCAAAACCCATCAGGATATAACTAACCAAAGCCACAATTTCATGCACACCAAATTTCTTACAACTTCTGAAGAAAAAATATATTTATTTTCAAGAATTCTTTCTTTCTGCAAGTATTTTACCTGGGAACTGAAATTACCTTCTAGAATTTCTGATAAATAACTCTCCAAATCATAATCCAAGTATGAATTCACACTTATTAAAAAACCTAAAATTTAAACTAAATGAAGTTTTAATCTGTACAGATTACCTTTCTTACCTGGAAACTTTAACCAGTAATGTCCATCTGTCTTTTAGCATGAAAACACTTCTGTTAGTTTCCACTGTGATCCTGCATAAATTTTTATTCCATGTAACATTTTGCCCATATAATTCAGCTTCAACTATCCCTTCTCAGAGGAATAGTTTTGGTCATTTTTTTCTATTAAAAGGCCCATACAATTTTCTAGCATTAACTTTGTAATGGTCCAGACACAACAGACATACCGATAACAAACCCGAAAAAAAACCAATTATAAAATTTCAAACCCCCAAAATTTGGTTTAGAAGTAAGATTGAAAGGAGTGAGAGCAAAGAATATGAAAAAAAAATCCAAGTACGTGTCAAGCTTAAGCAGTCATTTGTCTACGGTATAATTTACACAACTACCACCAACCTATGGATCTTCAGGAAATTAGAGAAAAAAATACACACTACTTTTTCCCTACATGTAGTTACAAATGACATACTGGACAAGTTCACTTATGCTTCCAAATCTGATCACTGGAATATGAACAGCCCATTCCTGTTCAGTGACCACACGTCTGAAAACATTTTACCAAATGTCTTTCACACTGAGAGCCAACAGTAAGTTTCAATCCATCCTACTAGAATCATCTAGCCATAAAACTGAACATTCCAAGTACTTGCAGAATAATATGACAATCCCTGTGAAGAACCTCTACTTTAATTACAAAAGCAATCAGAAAGATATTTTAGTACCAATTGAACAAACCTAATTCAAATAAAACTCATGTTATTCATCCTTCAGATGTAACAAGCCACTCATCTCACACTGCTTCTAATGCAGATCTCTCCATCATACAAATAATTCAACTCTAGTTAGTGTTAAGTATGTAAGTCACTTCTCTTGTTTTCTCAACACTCCAAATTTGTATACTATCAGCAGTAAAAATCCATTTTGTTTATATTCAAGTAAGGAAACATGAAAAGGGGAAAGAATGGAAAGCATAAGTGTAGAGATCAGAATGATTCACCAGAAGTATGGATATTCAAATACTTTAAAGTATCTTTACAAGAAAGAGTTACACATCTAAGTGTTTTTATAACAAGTATTCATGTAAGAACCAACAACCAGAATCTTAACAACATCAGGTAGGAAAGATGCATGACAAACCCACAAAATTATCATAGGGTTTGGGTTTTTAAAGCAACCTTCTGATTTAGAATATTTAGTAAAGATAATAGAAGTGTTGAACAGAATTATGAATTATTTTATTCATAAAAGATTCAGAGATCTGTTAATATATCTAAAAATCCACATTACATAAACTATTATCTATTGCAGGCGCAACTTCTATCACACCGGTCAAGACCTCAACAACTGCAGCACCTGTCAGAACACTGCATGTATCATTTACAGGTACTTCACCCCTTCACACAACTTGGTATTGTCTGTATCTCACTCACAAATGTGCCATGCCATGTTTTGTTCACAGCTACAAAAGGTCTCAATTATTATTAATCCACTTCTTAACAAAAGACCAAGTGGTGTGTGTGAGGAGGTTTGTTTTCCCAAGCAGAAAACAGTATTAGTGCTATCTGAAAGAGGTATTGTACTTCTGAGAACTCAAATAGAAATTCACCACTAACATTTCAGAACATTATTGTTGCCAGTATGCTTTGAAAATGGTTGATGCTGTTTCTGATGAAGAAATTCTCTTTGTGTGTTATATTTTTAAAGCTGAGGTTTCCGCAATAAATTTAGATCTTGGAAACGATAAACACTCAATTCTCCAAATGCCAGTAAGCTATAGCTACAGTTCATGTTTATGTGCAAAACAAAAACAACCCCCCACACACTTCCCACTTCAGTAAATATTTATTTGCTATTATTTTGAGAGAGTGCAACTGAAGTGTTGTTTGCTCTAAATTTAAACTGCAGTTTATGCTCAACTCTTATAACAAAAACCCTTGGTAGCACTGTATTCCTGAAGCTGTACATTTCAAATGCTACGGCTACAGACACCTAAGGTAAGATTCTTCAGCTTGCCAAGCAGTAACCAAACAGCTCTCAGGTACAAAGTCACAGTGCACAGGGAGGTTGGTGCTCAGCAAAGGATTGTCTAGGGCTTCCACCAACTTATAAACACATCCAATCCAAGCTCTGCAACCTCAGTTATAAGGCAGAAAACACACATCTTCAGTTAAATAACTGTCTGTAAGATTCCCTGGGCTCTATTCTTGGGTACCATATTAAGTAATGCATTGAACAAATGCAGCATAATGAGAGCTAGCACTCACACTGCTATTTTAGATCCTTTCCAGTGCTGCCATACACTGTGCTCTTAAAGAGACTGGAGAGTGAGATGAGCACATGGTCAAAATACTTATTCAAACCAAAGGTTGGGGAGAAATTCTAGTACTGCTATTTTAATGCTGTCATTTGGGATTCCATTATGGTGAGGGACACACTTTGCCTAAAGAAATCTGCAGCTGATTACTTAACTGGCACACCTCTTTTCCCTGCTACAGGTATTACATTTCTGATGTGGTAACATCCATTAGAAACCACTCTGAAAGAAGTAATTATCAGTTTTTGCTCTAGACAAGCCCATGCAATTCCTGTGTTTTATGCAGCCTAAAAAAAAAAAAAATCCAAGCAAGTGTTTTTTCCACTGACATTGCATCACTGTTGTCCTTAAATATAGAACTAAGTTGGAATCACATGGGAAGGAACAACCCCGGGTATCAGGACAGGCTGGGGGTGACCTGCTGGAGAGGAGCAGTGCAGAGAAGGACCTGGGGGTCCTGGTGGATGAGAGGTTGGCCATGAGCCTGGTGGCCAAGAAGGCCAATGGGATCCTGGGGAGCATTAAGAGAGGCACAGCCAGCAGGTCACAGGAGGTGATCCTCCACCTCTACTCTGCCCTGGTCAGGCCTCACCTGTAGTCCTGTGTCCAGTTTTGGGCTCCCCAAGACAAACCAGACAGGGATCTCCTGGAGAGAGTCCAGCAGACACCACAAAGGTGATGAAGGGCCTAAAGCATCTCCCCTGTGAGGAAAGGCTGAGTGAGCTGGGGCTGCTCAACCTTGAGAAGACTGAGGGGATCTCATCAATGTTTACAAGTATCTGAAGGGTGGGAGACAGAGGGAGATGACCAACCTCTTCTCAGTGGCCTGTGAGGACAGAACAAAGGGCAATGGCCACAAGTTGGACTACAGGAAATTCCACACTGATATGCAAAAGAACTTCTTCACGGTGAGGGTGACAGTACTGGAACAGGCTGCCCAGAGGGGGTGAGTATCTCCAGAGAAGAACACTCCACAAGACCCATCTGGATGCCTATCTGTGCGACCTACTCTCAGGAACCTGCTTCGACAAAGGGAGTGGACTCAATGATCTCTGGAGGTCCCTTTTAACCCCTACAGTCTGTGATTATGGGATCTTGCTCCCCATTTTCCTG
Source organism: Heliornis fulica (assembly GCA_013399135.1). NCBI lineage: Eukaryota > Metazoa > Chordata > Aves > Gruiformes > Heliornithidae > Heliornis > Heliornis fulica. The sequence continues at coordinate 33,051 of VXBZ01006935.1, read as the reverse complement.
CTCTTAAAAAACCTAAAGTCATTAGTGATTCAAAGACTGTACAAGCAGAATGTTTGGTTACTGTCAGTGAACCATCGTTATCATGCACATTTTAAGCAGTCCTCACATCAGCCAATGCACTAACCTCATATCAATCCACTGTGGATTACACTGATTGGTAAAGAGCTTTTCAGTCTAACAGCAACCAGGTATATAGTGGCTGTAAGTTTAGCTCTATTAACTATGTGGCAGGGTTATTATCAGATGGGATTTCCATTCTGCACCCTGTAAAACACGTTTGTATTACACTACACAAATGAAAGTAGTGAGTGTAAACAACATACAAGGACAGTATTAAATGAAGACTGAAGTGACCTCTTACCACATGAGATGATCTCTCCAATGTTAAATTAGAAATTTTGAAGAAAGGGAAAAATGGAACACAAACAAATGCTATTCTTACATACAGTATAAGCTAAATATTTCATTCTCCAGCACTTGCCTTCTCTAACTATTGAGAAGTGTTAAGTTGCTGAATTAGCAATAAGCTGATAAAATTGAAGAGACTGCTCATATTTGTTGTTTGTATCACTTTCTTTTACTTCTTTTGTATTTATTATGTATTGCTTCCTCTCCAGAGATACCTCTCCAGTTCTTCTAAGTTAGAATAATCCTATTGGTTTTGCCAGCTGAGTTATTTTCTTTCATTAGAAAATCCCAAACATATTAATTACAATGGAAAAAAGCCTCTAGGTAATTTTAACATAGAATTCAATGATGTTTATAGATGTCTCTATACCTACACTCACAATTAATAGTGTTAAAAGTTAGGCATATTGACTAATTTCACAGGATACTTTCAGTCACTGCCCAAACTAGGTGTTGGGCCTTAATGTGACATCCCAACATCCCTCTGATGATGCCTTTTTTCTTTCTAATGAGCTTGTGTTCGTAAAAATACCACCAGCTTCTTTCTGTTCTCCCCTCTACCCAATAAAAGCTCCAGCAGAGACAGCTTATACAACTCCCACTCTGCTGCCCAGAAAAGGGGCTGAAGTAAACAAAACCCATACAGCTCTGCATCTTTTTAGTTTGCTGTTGGTTCCTTTTCTTTGGGTTTGTTTGACTGTTCCAGTTGCATCAGACTGCTTAATTTGTGTACACAAATCTGCCCTCATTTAAATCATCTCATTTGACTAAGTTGATCATTACCAACTATGGGTTTCAACAAAGAAAAATAGTTACATTCTACTTTTCATTCTAACTATATCAAAGACTTCATATTAGCTTATTTGCATGTATTTTTGGTCCTGAGTTTGATGCAGTATCAAAACCTGACTACTGAATAAAATGCATTGAAAGTTCATCCTAGTTCATTTTCATTTTCCGACACAATGGTAGTTCTTAATAAGTTAAGATATAAAGAAAACTGTTTCCCTCAGAAAACTAATGAACTTATTTTCAAAGATGTAAAACTGTGTTTTAACCAGGGTCAATTTTTTAAGAACGACAAGTTATTCTAATGAGGTAAATAACCTTTCTACGTGTTTTTATAGAGGTACTTTCTTACTTGCTAGTTTAAATCTCTTCATTTTTTCCACAGTGTAGAATATGACTTCAGACAACAAGAAGGAAGATTTCATCAGATTTTGAAAACACTGGATCAGGCAGAGCCAGATCCAGATTCACCACAAAAGCTACCTTGTGATCACCCAGCTCCTGAGAAGAAAGAGTTAAGGAGAAAAACAAAAAAAGTGAAAAGAAAATGCTTCTGGTGGATTTGACTTCCTTATGGATCCTTTTACATTTCAAAAGACAGTAGAACAGAAAGAGGCTTGAGAGCATGCACTTGAAAATGTGATATTACAAAAATCACAAGGCTAAAGGATGCTTAATTAGAGTGTCTCCAAAATCAAAAGAACTGAATTTACTTAAATCATCTCACTGAATATAGGCACATGAAGAAACTATTTTCAAAAAGAAACTGTCTTTCAAATGGAAAATTACTCATTTTTCCAAGGACACTTTCATATGCTTTGTAAAGACTTTTTTTTCAACTTTACAAAAGTACCATCTCAACTTTAAAAAGAAAACAATGGTAGACAAAGCTAAGTGTGTCACACAGTTCTCATTTCCTATTTATAAGCAACATGGACTAAAAGAACTTCATTGATCTTTAAACAAACCACAATCCAAAACAAATTCAGGGGAATGAATCTACGTCATTCAAGCAAATCTCTTCTCAAAGGAGATAATCAAAACCATTTCCCATCCTCACTGAAATATTTTGTTACTGTGATTTAATATGTAAGAAAATTTCAGGTTAAGTTTGCCCATTTATTGTTTCGATGTAAAAACAACCACTAAGAAGTTTCATCCATTTAACAGAAAAGAATCCTAGAATCATGAAACAGGAGGATATTGTGGTCATTCTAGTCTTGAGCCACTACTCAAGCAAGGTCCAATTAGGTGAATTTGAGTTTTGAACATCTCCAAATACAAGAACCCATAGTCCTTTGAGGCAATTTGTTTCAATTTTTTCCCTAACATTTAATCTGACTTTCCTATATTCTAACTTGTGTCCAGTATATCTTGTCCAATACAAATAGTCCTTCAAATAGAATTAGACAGATAATGTGACTTCTAAGCCTTCACTTGTTAAAGACTGAACAAATCCAATTTTCACTGCCTCTCTTCACAGTTGCTGCATCCCACAGTCATTTCAGTTGATCCCTTCAGCAAGCTGATGTCTCACCTACCTGGAAGCTTAAAAGTTGAATACAAAATGCCTCAGCTGTCATCACTCAATTGTTGAACAGAGGAGCCACTTTTGCTACTGTCTTGCTAAACCAGCTGCCCAATTTATTCATTTAACACCTCTATCACCATACCAAAAGATCAAGATGTGCAGTTTTGGCCTTATAAAAGTAAATCCACAAATTATACAAATAGAAAAATATTTAAAGAACTTCTGTATTATATTTTTAAATTATATGTGCTGAAAAGATTTTTATCATAGGTCAATGCAGCTATTTCCTTCAAAAACAGTTGAGTTACCAGCTATCCCTAGGTATGCTGATGTAACCTAATTTAGGATTGATGATACTATGGTATCCTTTCATATAGGGGGCAGAGGGAAAAGCTTTTCCAAGCAAGTTTAAAGGGCACACTGTAAAGCCCAGATAATGTACTTCATGTTTAGTGGAATGTAATGCAGACTTTTCCCTAGAAGTGATTCTCGTTAAGTAGTTCAAATATTGCCAGGGTATTCAATAGATTAACCCCTGGGTCCTATTTTTCTATAACAAATTGTATTAATCATGCAATGTTAGTTAAAAAATGTCTGTACACTTTTTGTAGACTTTGTGTTCCTTGAATTCTTAGGGTTAATTACACATTTGAAAACACATTAAACAATTTTGCACAGAATAATTTAGTCTGGAAAAGCTGAGTTTTTTTGATAGTCTTGATTTAGAAGAGAGTATGCTATGTGATATGACTTTATAAAAATTTTAAAGGATTAAGAGTTTTGAAAACTATTTCCATGTTAAATTCACTAAATATGGAGGTTACAAGCAGAAAATTATTTTTATTTTAGCAGCTTTTCAGAAGAAAAGCTTTATATTTAACATCCCAAAGGTGGTCTTTAGTGAGACAGAAAAACTGTGCAATAATAATTTCTGAGTATAACAAAGGTACAAATTAAATTATTACATCAGAACTTCTCACACAAAAACATACAATGCTTATGCTAGTATGCCAACAGCATTCCTGTCTTGCATTAGTCTCCGTAATTGATATAATGAAGTATTAATTAATATGCAAATGTTTTATGTGTATTAAAATAACATTTTAAGATCAATATGCACTATGGTAAAGGTATAATAATAACAACCAATACCAACAAGTGAGATGCAAGAAAAACAAGTAACTGTGTGTTTTTACCTGTAGTGAAGTGATTTTCATTGTGTTATTAGATTAAAGGAATCATTTTTTCCTTTTGTTAACAAGCACAAAAAAGCTCCTTTTAAGATGATTTTAGATTTTTATATTTAAGGAATATGATGCCTTCAATATCTATTCAATTCACTAGATTGTCTGTATTTCAGTTTACCACATCACACCAATCAAATCCTGGGGTCAGTAAAACTATGCAAGAACACAATCAGTCTGTTTAGTCTACAAAAGCCCAAAGGTAGTTGTAAGGCACCAAGTCCTTCTTATGACCTGAATAAACATCAATAATTCTGAAAGAAAAAGTATACTGAATTAATTGCTTACAGGTTTTATATTTTAGAATCTGATCTTGAGGGAATTTCTAATCCTTAATCTCCCAGTCAAAATTACCCTTTGTTTTTCCATATTTCTTAGTTGTTTTTCAACACTCTATCATGAAAGTATGAACTGCCCTTACATGGATATGGAATCACATTTTAACATATACACACACAGCAGTAGGGAAACACGTTTTCTGGGCCAGCTGACTGTCAGCCACCAATGCTGCAATTTAAGAACATTCTCTTCTCTTTCACCCCACCCTCTGTTCGTTTGTTTGGGTTTTTTTTTGTTTTTTTTATAATTTACCCCTTTTAAGACAGGTGTTTTCCTTGAAAGAAAATATGAAATTCAAGTGCTGCTAAAGCACTGTCCTTCCTTCAGAAAGGTTGCTCCTGGAGTTCCCTACTTCAGGACTACAATGGAGAGTTTTTTGACTCAGCGGCAGTTGCAACAACTTCTAAAACGTGTATTTAAGATCCAAACAAAAGGTTCATCTGAAACAGACAGAACTCCCTCACTCCTCTGCAAAAGATCTGACTCTCATGACCAAACCCCATGCAATCTAATTAAAAATAGAGTATGCCACAAGTATATTAATCCTACAAAACAATAAGCATCAAAGTTTCACAACGAAACAGTACCTACTAAATGCAATGTCTTTTCCACAGTATCTCACCCAACAGGCTAACACAAAATTTTAAAGATAAGATTTGAGAAAAAGGCTATTCTGTTACATTAAAAGGTAACAGTGGGGAAGTGTTGGTCACCATAGGCATCAAGCAAGAGGATAAGACTGCTTTGTTGCTACATGATTTGTTTAGATTTAACATAGAAATTAGTCCATCCTAGCAACACAAAATAACTAAAAATTATTAGTTTTGTAACAAAGAATTGGATAAGCTAAACTATATGAAAATGTAGTATGTAGGCATTCCTTGCTGGTTTCATAGTATCTTAAAAATATTTTCATAATTCCTTATTCCTTCATAAAGGAAAAATAATTAATTAATAGACAGAATGCAATTTACGATGTGAAGATTGTAAAAGCAATAGAAATTTGTTGAGTGTTAGAAGACACTAGTACTGACTACAAAAAGTTCCCTGATTTAGAAAATTATAGTGGATGCTTAAAACCAGCTGCCACAGTAGGAAATGTGGATTAGAAATACATACAAACATGCTCTTAAATAAAATTTTAAAAGAACAGAAAACAACAGAAAATAAACTCCAAAACCAGTTACTTGAACAGCACACACACATAAAATAGTATTGGCTTCTCTGAAAGACACACTGAAATAGCAACTACAGTATACTATTTATAAAACATTGACAGAACATGTCATATTCAAAACCTGAGGTATTTAAAACAGCTGGTTTATGGAGTAGCAAAAAAAATATGTCATGTAACAGCATTTCATGTACGACTTTTTATAGTAGGACTTTTTATAGTTCTGTGCACTACACAGCTCACTACACAATTCCTCATATATGACATCTTTTACAATAAAATGAGATATTTTCCTTAGGTTTCAATTAATAACAAACCACCTTTAGATTACAAAGGAAGTGTACAATTGTTCTTTGAGAAAGGAAAATTAATGAGAATGTAATAAATAGGTCACTATGCAGCTTTTCTATGTAGAGAAATTATTTCAATTTTAATTTCAATACTGAATAAAAACACTAACTTTTAGCTAGACTGAGTGCATATTTGAATATATCTTTCTCAAAGCGAGGCAGCTCTGCAAAATTATTTCCAGTCATCATTTCCCCAGAGTATTACTGTTTGCAGAAGTATGCTATCTATACCAGCTTTGGTTAACAGAATGCACTGTTTTCTCTTCAGCAAAGTCTTTATTTGTACAGCATCTTATATATATTGCCTAAATGTATTTTTTATATAGCGTAACTACACCCTTTTCACCATGCTAAACTCAAACAAAATCAAGTTTTCCGAAGGAAAGCTTTAAAATGTATATATGGTGGATCTATGATATTGTTGTTTACCTAACCAAGACAAACTCTGTTCTTCAAGAAGTCTGTAACAAGACTTCACTGTATCAAGATACCCTTTAACTAAACACATAAATTTTATAAAGTATAGCCAATTTCAGACAATAAACCTGTCCCTCTCTATTACAAGTTTAGAAGTACAAGTTTAGAAGAGTAGCATTTAAGTAAATCTTCTCTGCAGTATTTGCAGAGAGCCAAATTACTTTTCCACCACCAGCACCTTCTCAGCCTGATTCTTTCCAGTAATTACATGAACAAAGCCCACAGCATGCTGTTACCAGCTGAGCACAAGGCAGCAACTTGCCTTAGATTCCTGGAGCAAAAAAAAAAGATAAAGGCAACTCTAACACAAATTCTTTTGAACTCCTCAGTCAACAATCTAAAAAATTGTGAAAAGAATGCCTGAAAAGATGAAAATTAACCTGCTTATCCACGCCAGACTGAAAAAAAAAATCAAGTAAATAAAATCCAGTTCTGTATCAAGGGGAAGACATTTAAACTTGCAAGGAATTATAGGTCTTGGAAATAGTAACCATCACTTTTATTAGAATAATAGAGTAATTTTCACACCATTTCAAATTCTATAAAAATACACAGCTGAAGGTAATAAAAATATTTAAAATATTCAGAAACATAATAACATATTTAAGAATCTAAAGAGTGAACTTCTGTTCTCCTGAAAGTGAATATCAGGTGTAGTTGAATTTGAAATGTCCCTTATATCCACCTAACACCAGGCACACAGTCTGACTGCAGCTACTCTGTATGTCCCACCTGTACACGCAGAGGTCACCATGCTTTGGGCAACTAGCTCACAGAAGCATTCTGACAAAGGACATTATTCCTGATTATCTGCTTCATTTTTCGAAGATTAAGGCTTTCAACAAGTTCCCCCCAAGAACTGTTACTTCGTGGTTAGCAGTAGTACAGGTAGGTAAAGTACTTGAGGTTAGTAAAGGTAGTACAGAGAGCACGTAATGAACTTTTCTGACAGTTCTTCATGAATGCAAAAGACTATTTTGTTCATTACAGTTTCTTCACATGCAAAAGACTTCTCTGAAGAGAGAACTTGCCTCAGCTCTAGAAAATTTTGTAATTTACTGGAATGTTGTTTTTAAAATCTAAAAAGTTGAATGCACACATATGCATACGTGCTAATTAGCATTATTAGTATTCAGACATCAGCATTTCAAAATTCACATTAGTTTTATCTTTTTAGGTAAAAACAGATAAATTACAGTAGGTGAGACATGGGAAAAAAAAAAACCCAAAACAAAGAAAAACAGATTTTGAAAGCCAGTTCAGTTGACTGTAATCAGTTTGTCTCATACTGGTTCCTAATGATAAAAATCCTTTTTGCAGGATTACTATAGTTTCATCTTGCTTGCTCACTTACTGTTTATGGTATCCACCAATATTCCTTGGTATGCTGATTACATTATCCATGACACTAACATTTGCAAGTACAGAAAACCTTTTTAAACACTGTAGAGAACAGGAAGCTTCACTGGACCTGCATTCAAAGGCTCTTCCCGTTACCACCAAGCATACACGCTAGAGAGTTACACACAGAATAACAGATTGGAGTTCTGATAAACCATTAATGATATGATTTCTGAAACTTGCAGCTCTGCCACCAGGGAGTTTGAAGCAAACATTGGCAAATACCTCCTCTGAAGAAGTCAATTATTAGGAGACTGATCATGGGGAGACAAACATGCTCTAACTGCCAATGATTTCAACCAATTAACTTGTTTTTCCAACAGAAATGAACAAGGAAATTAAGTGCATTTTAAAAGACATGCAATGTACCTCTTGTGGCCAAAGCAATCAAGCAAATGATGCTCATAACTTTCTAGAATGATGTACATTTCTAAAGACTAACAATTAATATGGATCTTAAGCACACAGTCTGAAGGGAAAGTGCCATAATTTCTACTGAACACAACTGGCTTGCATTCTCACAGTCAAATCAAGAGTACTCATGAGATATGCACTTAAATCGGAGCAAACTGCACAACGTGTCCTTGAATACAGCTCTCAAACCACATAAACCCCACAAAAATCACAGGTGAGTGCCCTGTACCAGCACATCCCCAGATATTTTCCCTGTGTGCATAAAGCATCATCCTACCCCTCCAGAAACAGTTTTACTCAGACACTTCCACTTCATATATTGAGATTAGTAGAAACATTCTTTTCAGTGTTAAAGTGTGCCCTTTATGGAAGTTCATAAAACATTCTTTTTGCAAAGACCAAATAACTTCCTATATCGTGTTTTTTACAGAATGCACACAATATTCAACTATACATCAAAAGACACTACAGTAGCACATGAAAAAAAAGAGTAAAGCTTTAGATCTTTTAATGTAAAAAAGTCCACAAACAGGGATTTTGCAGCAAATGCTGCATTTGCATTTTTCAGGATATCTATAAAGTGACTTTCAAAGCATTAAAAATACATTTAAATATTACTCACAATTAAAGGATCGTTTCGTCCCATGGTAATAACGGTTCTGTTCACTATGCGCAATAGCTGTACCATTATTTCTTGAATATGGTGATAAGTTGATGCCTGAAAATGAAAAAAAAAAAAAAAACAAAACAAAAACCAGTTTTGGTATTAAATCTATCTCTCTAGTCTTGTATTTACAAAAAGACTATGCCTGACAGTTGCTGCACAGGAGATATTTGTTGGAGTGCTTTCCCAAAGTCATATTCTCTTCCATGTCCTTCATCCCTAGGTTTGCTTTGAAATGTAGAACACTGATACCCCAATGCACAAGGGTAACAAATAAAAATTTAGCATTTTGTTTCAAATAAGTATTCTTGACTATTGAAACTGCAACCAATGACAGCAGAGGATCTATGGCAAACCAAGTGATGTAATTGTGTGATTACTTTATCAAGCTAACAGCAAAGAAATAGATGCAAGTTGAAGCAACTAGTGTACACATTTAGATACACATTTATACAATAATAGGCTCTATTTATAAAAAAATACATCCTGCAAATACATTTCTTATTTACATCAATTGGAAAGTACAAACTGAGTAACTGCATTATAAATTCCTTGCCATAACTACAAAAATTAAATACAGCAATTTTGCATACCTGATTCATAAGTTTGACTTCATAAGATGAAGGCTCCTATAATCCACGCTACTTCTTCCCATATTTCAGTACATACTATACCATTATTAGTAACAGAACATTACAGAATGGTTTTAACATTCAGCCGTGACTCCTTTATTAAAGATGAACCCTATTTTGAATTCACAAGTAGCATAAAACATACCTTTCTTGGAAATAATGTAACACATGCTTGAGTGTGAAAAGGTTCTTTTCTCTAAGACTTTGAGTTTTCAGAGAAAGTAGGCAAATAAATTGTTTCTTTATGAAACTGAGATCACTTTTCATCTTGATAAGCTAAAAAACAATTAAGCACTCAATACTGACACCACTAACTTAAACCCAGTGTTTTCATACATTTCCTACATAAAAGATTTCTAGTTTTATTTTAACTAACAGTTTCTAGTGTCAGAAAAGAGCCAAGAACCCACTGTAACGTACACTTTCTTAAATCACATTTAACTTCACAACACCACCACATTTTTTTCTGAAACCTGGAAAATTCAACATTTGGCTGCAGTCCATTTGGTCAAACATAACACTTCTCAGAAGCTAAGTTAACTTGGCCACCATATAGAAACATTCCATTGGAAAATGTGAATTTTATTATTACATTTAATGTTCATAAAAGTAACTGTATTCTTGTCTTCATTGCTGAAAAGGATTTGCTAGGTGACCAAGGCATGAAGCAAGCAAAGCTCATACACGGTACGAGTAGGTCTGCAGCAGGAAGTTCTCTCTCAGAGCTCAATGCCTTCAGATTCATTGATGGGGGTGAATGGTACACATTGTTACACACTAATTAGTTAATAGAAAATCCAAATCAAACAACATTCAGACTCTTCAAAAAGTATCTGTGCAGGATAATAGCAGTTGTTTGATTTAGCTTTCATGTTTTATTTAAACCTCTAAGGGGTCAGGACAATTCTGTTGCCTCAGAGCCAGCCATGCACTCGAGGATATGATAGAGTGCTCTTTTATTTGGACAGCGACAAACATGGACTAACAGAACGGGTTCTTCAGAACTATAATGTTTCACAACCTGTACTTGAGATATCCACTTGGAGATACCTCTTCAGTAAACTTGTTTCAGCTGTACCAGCTGTGTCCCCTCCCAAACTCTTGCCCAACTCTAGCCTATACCCTGGTATGGGGCAGAGCGAGAAACACAGGCCTTGACATTGTTTCAGCACAGTTTCACAGTAATTAAAATTTTATTTTTATCTTTCCTATAGCTCTCCCTTCAAAAAGGTCTGTCCAGAGCCTTCTTTTCTCCAGGATGCACAGCCCTAATTCTTTCAGCCTGTCTTCACAACAGACATGCTCCAGACCGCTGATGGTCTCCATAGCCTTCTCTGAACTCGCTCCAACAGCTCCAAGTCTTCCTGGTGCTGAGGATCCTAGAGCCAGGCGCAGTGCTGCAGGTGGGGTCCAAGGAGAGTAGAGGGGAGAATCCCCTCCCTCGATCTGCTCACCATGCTGCTTTTGTTGCAGCCCAGAACACAGGTGGCTTTCCAGGCTGCCAGCACAGAGTGCTGGCTTTTCATCCAACTTTACATCCACCAACTTCCACCACCAGTCCTTCTCCTTAGTGCTGCTCTCAACCCTTTCATCTACCAGCCTGTATTGATACCTGAGGCTGCCCTGACCCAGGTGCAGGAGCTTGCACTTGACCTTGTTGAATTTGATGAGGTTCATGTGGACTCACTTCTCAAGCTTGTCCAGGTCCCTCTGGACAGCATTCCTCTCCTCAGGCAATTCAACTGCAGCACTCATCTTGGCATCAATACCATTGATATTTGTTTTGATTTTAATACTCCAATTAATTTCAGTATATAGTCTACTGAACTTTATCAGTTAAAACTAGAAGTGCCTACACTAAGACCTACACTAAACTTCCTCTACTAAGAAAAACCCAAAGCAGCCTAACTGCTTTTAATTATACCACAGTAGCTGACTAAAGAATATAAAATTGAGAAATAAAAAAAGATACCATAGATTTCAGTAGTTCAGCTTTAATACCACAACTGCCCTTTAACTTAAGTTTATGGAAAATAGCAGAAAAGTTCAACTTGCCAGTGACTTGTATTAAAAATTTAAATGAGTTTCATCAGCATCCATAATTTACTACCTAATCTACTCTGGCTTACTACAGACTTGGGTCATCTATATTGCTATAAATACTTACAGGATCTTGACAGCTCAGAACCTCCAGGATGCTATTGAGTAATTCAACACAGTACTTCTTCTCTAGGACCTGCTGATCATCCTTCTGTTCCAGTAATTCCTTCAGCTCTTTTGTAATCACAGGAAGCAGAATGTCCCTGCATTCTAAAAGAAAGTAACTATTCTTAACAAATAGAAGTCAAATACTACTTGCAAATAAATCCTCCTCCAAATAGTGAAACACAATATGCTTTAAAAACTACAGTCCCTTTCAATGTGGAAATGTTGATTTTCCAATCATGCCTCAGGGATACTCTTCAACTTGTGTGATATTTTTTAAAGTCAATATTATTTTTCATATTTGAAAACAGAACTTCCTGATATTATTTTTTTTCAGATACATTTTGAAGCTGTTGAACTTGGACCAAACCCTTAGGGACAAATTATCCACCTTACATACAAAGCACCTGGAAACAATCCATGTTTAAGAACTGACAGGATTTTAATGTAAGAAAAGTACTACAAATATTAAATTACACTGTCTGAAAATAAGAAATGAACAGCAACAGAATTATTCTACATGCATTGTTTTGGAGCAGAGGAAGTTCCATGTGAACGTAAGGAAAACCATTTTTGCTGTGAGGGTGCCAGAGCCCTGGGACAGGCTGCCCAGAGAGGTTGTGGAGTCTCCTTCTCTGGAGACATTCAAGACCAATCTGGACACGTTCCTGTGTGACCTAATCTAGGTGATCCTGCTTAGGCAGGGGATTGGACTAGATCTTTCAAGATTCCTTCCAACTCCTGACACTCTGTCATTCTAAGAACACATAAAAGAATGCACACAAGGAAAAATATCTTAGAAAAAAAGCTATCAAGCCTGTGAGAGCAAGCTATGCATTCCTCATTTAAATCTAAGTAAGCTGACAGAAGTAGTAGGTTACATTTCAATTTCACATGTACGTTACTTCTTAAGAGACAGAGGTGCTCATGATAAATGTCAGTAGGACAAGATGCACAAATCAAACAATTTCAAATGAAGGGTCTGTCTGCTTATGAATAAAAGATACAGAAGATTTTGTTCTAATTTAGTATCAATGTGCCACTGAGTGATTTAAGTAGCAACTTAGTTTTACAGTGCTATGTAATTAAAAGTAGAGAATAACAGTATGAATAATGCTGAGCAGATGCTTCAGATGCTTCAAATATATTTATGAAAATAACCTGGGAAAACAGAGGTGAATGTATCCTCAGTGATTCCAGCTCAGAATAAAACTCATGTAGAACTGCAGAAGCATTTAGTCACAGTGAGCTGAAGTTGGCACTCATTTCCACCCAAGTGGTTTCTTATTGATTAAAATTCTTGTCAGTCTTAACTATTTGCAAGAATATGTATATCAGCAATTGGATACTATTTTCTATACCACATATCACACTTTCTGAACAAATAATGAAATAAATCTGGAAAATTTCTTAATTATTGTAAACCAAAATAAAAATGTGGCTTGATTTTTTGTGAGGAATGATTCAGAACGCCTGTATCCAAACATACAGCACACACAACCAAGTGAAGTGTGAGGTGCGCTCAAACTGTATCCAATGTGATTTAAAATGCGCCAGGGTCTCAGAATCCCCTAGGTAAGGATGCTGGAATAGGAAGACAGGAGGGTAAGAAAGAGAGAGAGAAATAGAATGGGAAGTAGATTATAAATTTCTGAATGTTGCAGATGAAGCAAGAGAGGCTGTCTGTGAAGATTATTCTTATTTCAAGTATCAGCTCCAAGCCATATAAAACCAGGAGCTTCTAATCACATCTAAGAGGCAGCACAATTTCTTGTCTCAGAAAGTATCTCTACTCTTGGTAATGCCACAACATGAACAAAAAGCTGTTTATCTGATTTTCTATAGCTCTTGATCCAAGCTAGAAGAGAAATCTTACTCAGGAGCTAAATAACAAACTCACTAGTAAAGCATCGGTGAAGCGCACGTATTGACACAAGATGCATTCAGAGAGCCACATAAAAAGGTATTTCACACATCTTACAGTTCATTTATGTGAACAGTTCCACACATCAACAAGCTTCCTGCACTTATTTCAGGCCACAGTCTACCCTTGACTCAGATACCAAATAGCCACACTTACAAAGCACTTGTCTGAGCACACTAGCAGGGCATACTAATGGTCTTAAAGGACTTCAGTGTGGATTTGTGTCCATGGAGACAAATGTCATTGATACTGATGGATTCGCAGTCACCAGCTGTACACATCAACTATCACACTGTTTTCTGTAACAGAGATATAATTCAATAATGAGCAAATTTTTCCTTGATTTGCTCATATCAGCCACTGCTCATAACTAATTAAAAATGAAAGAAATGCAGTGCTTCATGGCCAAAACACAAACCAAAGAGGAGGCCACAACGATGATGAAAGGAGTGGAACATCCTCCTAATGAGGAAAGGCTGAGGGAGCTGGGTGTTTTTAAGCTTGGGGGAGGCTGAGGGGTGATCTCATTAGTATCTATAAAGACATAAAGGGTAAGCATCAAGAGGATGGAGCCAGGCTGTTCCCAGTGGTGTCCAAATCTAGGACAAGGAGCAATGGGTGCAAGGTGGAGCACAGGAGATTCCAGGTGAATATAAGGAAAAACTTTTCCTCTGGGAGAATGACAGAGCAGTGGGAGAGGCTGCCCAGAGAGGCTGCAGACTCCTCTGGTGACATTCAAAACCCACCTCAACACATTCCTGTGTGATGTAATCTAGGAGACCCAGCTCTAGCAGTGGGGTTAGACTAAATAATCTCTTGAGGTCCCTTCCAACTCCTGACATTCTGTGATTCTGTGATCACTAGCAACAGAAAAATTACATACAGTAACTTTAAAACTTGCTTAAAAGTGATAGCACTTTTCTTCTAATAAAAGGTGTATATATTCAGATATCAAATAAATACAAGTTGTATATTAGATTATTACCTATCTAGTTTTGAAAAATCTAGACAAAGTTTGTTTTCACTGCAATCTCTGAAAACTGCCTGACAACACTCTAGGGTTATTTAGTGGGGGGGAAGATTTCATAATACAATCAGTTCGGGAGTCATTCATCAAGGTTCTAACTTCCAAAAAAATGCATTAAACTATTTAAATGGATAAGAGAAAAATAAAAATATTTTTACATGGACTCAGCTGAAACAAGCAGCTCAGAATAGATTTAAGGAGAAACTTCTTCATGAAGACAGCCAAAAGCAGTGGAACAAACAGGTTGGCCAGTCTCTGTCTTCAGTAAAAAGGACAAAGATGTCTTTTTGGTAACATTTTATTTGTTTTTTTACATAATTCTTCTTCTCCATAAAGCCATTCCATACTTCTTAAACATTAAGAAAATAAGGATTCTTGTGTAGACAAAATTTTCATATTGTATGAAGGTCAGCTGGAGCAGATTCTACAACTGATTTCCCTACAGTTTTAAGAGCTGATTACTCCACAAGCTTCATTACTTCCAGCTGTACTTTGAATATTATAAATTAATATCTGATCTGTATTTGATACATACAGAATCTATTAAAAGGACTTAGCATATGTCACTGCTCAATTATTTACAGTGCATTTTCAGATGTGAGCAATGTCGAAGTGTCAAGCTACATGGAAATTTAATGGCCATTTAAAGTCTTAACTGTATCATTTCCTTTAAAAACACACAAAACCCCAACACTCTCCCTACAACTAATGGAAATTTTTTCCAATATATTTTTGTAAGAAACAGTATAGTTTTTTGCTAATTATTTTGGTTTAGATTAAGTCTATATTTTGTAACTGGCTGCTAGATAAACTCAGCTTGTTATTTAAGGTAATACAGGAGAATTACTTCATCTTGGGTGCAGTAAACAATACAGATAATGTACTTCTACGGCATTTATTCACCAACAAGAACAATAGTCTTAGTAAAGTAAAATTAATTAGATTTATAAGATCCCTACCAGTTAAAGTCATCCCGTATACAGATGAAATTCCAAGATTCCACTTAAAAATGAAGTAACTGAAAGACTAGTGTTTGTAGCAAACAAGCCCTTGTCTCAGCACAAGCCTGCAGATGGACTAGTAACAACATAAAACTGGAGACCTGTCTTCCCATGTTTACACAATCTGTTAAATCATTTCACTAGAACATTATACAAACAATGAAATCCCTTTGTTACCTTGTGACAAAGAAAACTTGATTGTATGGGTATATAAATTCTAGATTAAAATATCAAGGTATCACTACTGCATGATTAAATCAAGCAAAATAAGCCAAGTGCTCATTGAGCCTCAGGTGCTCACTGGCTCAGAAAAAGGAGATGAACAAGGAAATCATGGATGACAGTGACAAAGAACAGAAAAATCTAAAGTAAAATTTTCTGTTGTAGTCCTAAGTCCAGATCATCAAATACTGTAAACCATCATAACTCCAGATCATCACCCTCAGTAAATTTGCAGAGACCACCAAACTAGGTGGGAGTGTTTGATCTGCTGGAGTCTAGGAAGGCTCTGAAGGAGAACATCTGGACAGGCTAGAACAATGGACTGAGGCCAATTTTATGAGATTTAATAAGGCTCAGTGACAGGTCCTGAACTGGGTAACAACAACCCCAGGTAACATGACAGGCTTGGGGAAGAGCTGCTGGAAAGCTGCTTGAAAAGAACCTACCAGGGTTGGTCAGCAGCAGGCTGAGTATGAGCTAGAAGTGTGCCCAGGTGGACAAGATGGCCAACAGCAACCTGGCTTGTTCAGACATTGTATGGCCAGGAGGACCAAGACAGTGATTATCACCTTGTACTCAGAATTGTCAAAGCTCCAGCTCAAGTGTTGTGTCCAGTTTTGAGCCTCTCATGACAAGACAGACATTTTGCTGCTGGAGCATGTCCAAAGAAGTGCAAAGGTGTAGTGAAGGGTCTAGAGAACAAGTTTGATGGGAAGTGGCTGAAGGAACCAGGGTTACTTAGTCTGCAGAAAAGGAGGCTGGGGGAAACTGATCACTCTCTACTGCTACCTGAAAGTAGGTTGTAGCCAGGTGCGTATTGGTCTCTTCTGCCAAGTAAAAAGTGACAGGATGAGAAGGAACTGCCTAAATGGTTATCAAGCACTGGAACAGGCTTCCAAGGGCAGTGGTTGAGTTACCATCTCTGAAGACATTTAAAAGTTGCGTAGAAATTGCACCTTGGTATGTGGCAGACTTGACAGTGTTAGGTTTACAGTTAAACTGGATGTTAAGGGTCTCTTCCAACTTAAATGATTATACAATTCAGCTATACACATAGACATGTCTCCCACCCCATGCCCCAAGAAAGCTGAAGACATATGGGGAAGAGACATGGAGGGAGGCAGATGCCTATATAAGTACTGGATGGTTTTTTTGCTTGATAAATGATATAAGATTGCCAAACAAAAATACTCCCCATCTTAATGTTTAAACCAATGAAAACACAACTGTTCTGACTGGCTGTCTCGAAACCAGAATAAATCATGTCTTGCCCAAAACTGTATTTGAACACCTAAGACATGAACATACATTATGAGCATCTTGCATGTATTTATCAGTCTGTCAAAATGCATTGTTCTATGTATGTATCATACCTGAATTCCAACAGACTTCTCAGAGAGCAGCTCACCAGTAACATCTTCCTGCAGTAAGACGTGCAGATTCACTCCAGTAATAGTTTTGGTGGGAGTTTTTGGGGAGTGGGAAGGTGGTAGTATTGCTTGTTTTGTGTTTGTTTGGGGTTTTTTTTAACCTCTCTATTCACCTTATTCTCCTTCAGAAGATTTCTTCTAATGATTTCTTCTGTACCAGGTAAGTGAAATTCAAACTAAGTCATTAATGTAATAATGTCATTAAAGAAAGACATTTGAGTCTCCTTCAGCAAACATCACAGACGGGTTTCATTTCTGGCTGCCTCATACATGCAGCCAAAACGGTAATAAAGATTTAACACCGCTTTTGTTTCCCTTAGGAAACACTACTCTTGTTTCCCTGGCATGCCTGTAGTCATATCCATCTGTTAGTATGGCTTTGTGCCCACTTAAAAACTGGCATGCCAATTTAATAAGGACATAGGTGACATCTGAATACAGATTTAGACCAAACCTTTAAAAATAAAATCAGTGAACATTATTTCAAGAGAGACTTCTGATGGCAGTTAGTGCTCAGTTGCAACACTACACTTCTTCACAAAAGACACAACTGCAGGTATCTTTCTATTAAAAGTATTCCTTTGTTATCTGCCATTTAATTCTTTGTTAGAAGTCCAAAAGTAATGAATTTAAAACTTGAAATATTTTATTCATTGCTCAATCTAAAAAAAATGTCTCAGAGTTTAAAAAAGAATCACAGAAAGGGGAGGTGCCAAAGTTTAAAAGCACTGTAAACACAACAGCACTGTAAGACACAAATTATTTTAGTCTTCTGAAATCAAGCACTAACGTAGGAAGGAAAACCACAATGGCTGCACTCCTGTGAAGCCAGCAAACAACACTTACTGACCATTTACAGCACCTGTCAGCCAGTAAGGTTAGATCCAGAATAGGTACAGCATTAATGGTCGCAGTACCCCACTGCAAGCAAAGCTAACACTCCAGAACACTGCCCAGTCAGGCAGTCAGTAACATCTAGCACTGCTGTTGTAGCCAAAACAAGGCTTCAGAGCCGTGTGTTTTCCAGCTTGCAATCATGACGGTCTGGCAGACCGCAAGGAGCGCCTGTCATCATATCCTCTCCGACAGATCCAAACGTTTGCCTTGGGTTTGGATTATGTGCAATATTGATGAATTCTAATTTGCATATGTCCACATTTCTTTTAACTGACACCAAAAAAGTTTTGCTAAAGTAATAGCTGTCTATAAACTTCTTTCATAACTGGGTTCTCACGTTTCTCCTTGAACTAAAAACAGAGCTTCTACACATACACTTAGAAGTTCATGGTTAAAAATAATTCACCTAACTCGATTTACATTTCCCTCCATATATCAAGGGTTTTTCTTGCTTTTTACAAATTTAGCTAAAATTGTGCCGTAACAGTTCAAGTCTCACAAAAAGTTACCAGCAGCAATATCAAGAATGTCACCTACCCCTCCATTAACAGAAGTAAAGGCTTTAATCTACATGTGTTCACCACAGATGCATGCAGAGAGATATCTACAGATACCCATATGCTATCCTTACCCATATCAAAATATTGCAGGAATAGAACTGCCAAAAGACAAATACAGATTCTATGTGATGCTTTAAATGTAACATACTCCTAAAAACACTACTGTGTATGACAGAAGAAAGGAAAAACCACACCTACTCTCAGAGCCAGTAAGAGAAGTACCAAACTCAAGAATGAGTCTGCAGGAGAGATTTTGTGTTTCAAAGAAGAATATTTTAAAGAAATTTATGCATATAGTGAGTATCTAAAAAAATTTCCCATTAGCTAAAAATGACACAAATTCATTAACAATCTCTTACATTCAAACATTATTACATTTTGAGATGTTTTGTTGAAAACAGTGCAAGAAAACCATCGGAGAAAAACAAAGCTTTAGTTTAAGAATTTCAATCAGTAGAAACACAAGTTAAAATAACAGCTATAGTTAAAATCAAGAACTCTGGCAGTAAAAATAAAAAATTAAGATGCTTAATTAGAAATGATTAGTGTTCTCCCTACTTTTTCTTGACAGTTCTAAAGCTAAAAATATTACACTTTTTTTCTAAACTTTAATTGTATTACCAGGAAGAGAGAACACAGATTTGATGATTATTGTACACCACCATTTTAAGTTTAAAATTTTTCTCAGTTGACCCTGATTTCCACATATCTGAAATGAAACCATGGATTTACAGCTGGATCTTGTAAAGAAAAAAAAAATTCAAATCAAGTATTAACTATTCCTTGTGAAAAGTAGGCATCACACCACACAAACTTGCATTTCCTGACAGATGACTGCCCACGTAAATTCAACCTTTGGAAGGAAGAATTCCAAAGCATATAAAAAGTAAAAGTCATCATCTTGGGGTTTTTTCCAGACAAAAAAGCTCATTTTTATATATATATGTCACGCATTATTACACACTATTACAGAGATTACCTATTTCATTTTACTGGTTTTTGCTTTAATTTAATATTACAGCATTTAAGAATATTACAGTATTTAAGATCAGAATACAATTGAAAATATGCTATAATTGAACTTATATATAATTAATAACACCAAATATTCATAGCCCAGGATCAACCTATTAACAGTTTTTCTCAGGTGCACCTCAAAAAATGTAGGACACATTTATATATGAATTAATTATTAACGAACAAATCTTAGATTTGGCTTAAATCTTTGCTTTTCAAGCACTGAAATGAAAGAATCTTAATATTCACAGGTAACTTAACTCAGTAATGCACACATGAATGTTAGGAAACCAGGCTAATTGTGGGTTTGTGCAAGTACCTATCTTGTTTGAACAACAGTACAAAAATAAGAGTTCTTCAGCTAGGAAGAAAATAATTACTATACTCTCAGCACTTCGTTTGGCATCTGGCAAATTAACCCCTACTGATAGCATATGTCTCTTGCTGCCATTCTTCCAAAATCAGCAAGTGGTTTGCATATGCTGAACATGCAGTAGCTATGTCTACAGCCACAGTGAACAGAGGACTTGAATTTTGGGCCAAGCGACTGAAAGTCTATTCCCAGTCCTGCCAGTGCCCATCTGTGTGACCTACTTAGAGTTTAATATTCTTTGGAACAGATCTCAGCGTTCTGCCACAGCACAAACTCCTCATCAGGAGCAAATCTCCAGAGAATGCAATCAAAAGCAGCAGTGTGAATACACACACGTTACTGTATGTTCTAATATTTTATGTTAATTTCACAGCAGTAAAAACAACTATAGCAAGGCTGATTTAAAATTTCAACATAATGTCAGTGAATATAACTTTAGAATAAATAACTAGGCTCAAACACTAAAAGCTCAAAAACACTAACAAAAATAAACTGTGATTTGTTAACAGCTATGTCAATCTGGTGATCACTCAAAAATAGTCAGGGAATTTTGGCAATAAGTTTCCTAAAAAAACTGCACCAACAGTCATGTACTGAAAATAGCTTTACATAGAAATGAGACCCTTCTAACAAAGCTCTTCTTTGCCAGGTCTAGCAAGAGAATTTCACAACTGGGAGGGAATAATCCATTACATCCCACTACACAAAGGGAAAGATATATATGACAGGAAACTGTTTGTTACAAAATAAATGAAACTTTGAAATCCCACTGGGGTGCTTATACAAGACCATTGCTTTCCATCAGATACTTTTAAATAATGAATTAAAGGGATCTGCAAGGGAAGTGTCAAAAATTAAGAAGATTTATAGTCCTCTGATCAAGGAGTGCCTAATATTGTCTGAAGACAAAACTGGATAAATGGCTATGCAGTCACCTAAGGCATAAGAAGATTCCTAAATGTTAAAGTGATAGTGCAGAAGCAGTTACAAAGTTGCAAAAGCAATCCCATTAGGTATGGAAGTACATTAACTGAACCAGAACTGTAATGAACTACATGGAAAGAGACTAAACACTAAAGCCTGGAGAAAAAAAGGATAATCTGAAGTGTGCACAGTTTAATAGATTTCATTGTAATTAGCAATGTAGTTAAATATATTCTATATTCATGGCAGAAAAACACTACTTGTTCTAGACAAATGTCAATTTTAGTTAATGATACTGTTGACAATCTTACCTTAATTATCACACTTCATCCTTTTTTGTGATACCCTACATATGTTTTATTCTTGTAAATTAACTTCCACCTCATTGCTTGGAGTAATGAATCAGGCATTGTCTATACTCTGCAAACACAGTTCTTTCTCTACCCGATTAATTTTAGAATCGGTTGTATTTATTTTATGTAGACCAATAAAAATGTCCTTGGAATTTTCTGTTTTAAACCACAGTACTGCACAAGAAAAAGGACTTATTTGCTATTTGCTGTGCCCAGTATTATAATAGCATAGTACAGAAACTTTAATACAATATTGGAGATACTGTGTATAGGTCTTCTCGCATTTTCCTGCGGTTGCACTCAAACATACTATGGACTTTTTCTTACGGTGATCACAACTTGAAGGTTAAATCCAAACAATAAGGAAATAAAACATAAATAATAATAAAATACCAGTTAGCTGTGAAACACCCCATGATTATCCCAAGGCTGATTTTCTGCCATTAGCAATCTAGGGGCAAAGTGCGTGAAAGTTACAAAGATTATAACCCAAAAGTGAAAGTGGGATTATATGCTCTAACAGATACTTGGATAACACTGCTAAATCAATAGTAACCTTGTTAGCTGGCCATATTAAGTGTCAGAGGAATGGCCACTTTATCATGGAATGTTCTTATGAAAGAAAAATATACTTGCAAGAGTCTATTTGACCCTGAGTTGCACTAAGACAGTGCCTGGCAGGTATGCCTGCCTGCCCCCATCCCTGCCAACCAAGGAAAACAGAAGAAAGAAAGTAGTACAAAAAAGAAATAAATTAAAAAATTATCAGGTTCAGGTATCTATAAACTTTAAATGCTACAATTACAGCAATAAGCAGTTTTATTCTATCAGTGCATCAAAATACTGAAGTACAAAGAAATCTTTAAATCAATCTGCTCTGCCTATGACAATGTGTCACGATAAAATGAACCGGGTACATTTAAGCATTATTTTAAAATTACAACTACTAGATTTCTCTATTTTGGGCAAGCGCTTCTTCAGAGGACCATTATTTTTTTTTAAATAATAGCTTAAAAAAAAGATCAATCTATTTGCCCTAGCTCCTCTAACAACAACAACTAAGTATTATAAAATAATTATATACCAAGTATTAGAGTAAAACCTTTTTAAAGGTAGATCTTCAATATGTAATCATCATAAGCATATAAACAAGCTGTTAATTACATATTATCATGTGTATACACTGTAACTTCAATTCTGAATGCAAATTTGGATCACAATGACCTATTCAGACATGCATGATCCAACATAAAGGACCTTGGCTGGCAAACATTTTAAGTATTAAATGTTATGTTTATGCCGGATGGTTTCGCTGTCAAGTTTTTGATATTAGCAAAAGTAGCCCAGGAAAATTTTAAACATGTATTATTTTAATTTGCAAGTTTAAGTCTAAATGAATCCACTAATTACTTGTATAGGGAAAAAAAACGGATTGATGATCTGATCAACAGGATTAAAAAAAAAAGTATAATTTATCGATTTTATACAGGTGCCTCAGAGTTAAGAAATCCTCCTAGCAAAATTTCTTACTCATTATTACCGTAAAAATATATACCCTCCTTATGATTCACAACATATTCCAAGGTAAACGCTTTCCATGATGTACCAGCTGTATATTTCATCAGACAAGCTGCATTTCCAAGCAACCAGCTGTCTATTACTACTATTTATCTGCAAGCAGTAAAAGCCTTACAGAACATCTTGTGTTAACAGACCATAGCTAAAGCAGAGGACCGTTAAACACATGAAACAAAAACCACACTAAGCAGACTATAATGGTAGCTCCTTTAGAAATTCAAGCCCCCACCTTTCCCCTCTGGAGCACACACTGATAAAGAAGCAGTAGGATATACACTAGAAGGATAAGATGCAAGTCAACAGAACTTCGAAACACAGAGTTTATCGTGTGTTCTACCACCTCCCTCTGGACATTTATTAGGGCATTATTGTTTACTGTAAAAGCATAGGAGCTGCTGCCCTGACCAACACTCCTGTGTTTTTATGAGATGAGTTTCTTTAAAGAAAAAATATTGACCCACTGCTATTCCACAGTAGTGCCTGCTGTTATTCTCTGTATTCTGAAATTCTCTGACAGAACAAATTGAGTTTTTCTTTCTGAAAAATACTATTTGACTAGAAACTAATGTATCACACTAGAGGCATAAAAGCTAGCAAAAGGCAAATTAGAACAAGTAATATCCTTAGTACTATAAGAAGTAGAATTACCCAGCTAATTTAGCTCTCTAACTATTCTCGTAGTTTGCAGAGAAGTGGGTTTGCTGGCGGTGAACCAAAACTTTGACAATCTCAGAGTTCAGGCTGCTGTGTTATATAGCTACAGTTTGCACAGGTCATTACCCATGCACACATACATCAAAAACAGATTACAGCACAGACTTGTACAGGTAACTGACTGAATTCTAGTAAGATCAAGAGTTCAAGAGAGTGCATTATTTTAACTCAAAGGTCTTTGAGTTTTCTGAGAGGACCTCCTGGTCTAAATGCTACTCATCGTAAGAAGCAGAGATAAAATTAAGACTGGCACTTCTGACCTTAGAAGCAGCAGGAACAGCAAAAGCAATGGGTAATGCAATGGTATATCCAACAGTACTGGTAAAATAGAAATACAGTAAACTAACAGGAAAAAAAAACGAATACCACAATAGAACTGTTTGAAAGTCAACTACTCAGGTCTGCTCTTGACAGCTTGGATCAGTGCCTGCACATACCACAGCTAAACCAACTTCAGTTCACTGATTTCAGCAACCCTGAGTCTTAGACACAGTGTAAAAATCACATAGATTATAATAATATCTAATTTAATTTAAGTGATAAAACCAACTATATTATTTTCTTGATTATGTCCAGGATGCCTATATTAGTCTCAAAACACAAATAATACATCTGCAATATACATTTCCATACATTTAAGACACATATCTTAAAATAAAGTTGAACTTTTACCATCTGCCCTACCTAGTTCCTAGAATGTTTGTAACTTTTCAGAAACTGAAATTCTGAAAAAATGGTCATCTGAGTAACATATCTGCCTTTCAAAATTCTCAAGTTCTACACAGCAGTAAAATGTTTAAGAGAAGCAAGCTATCCATCCTACAATGCAAGAGGCAGAACACATAGCAATGAAGATTAGGTCAATCATGTAAAACTGGTCTTCTGTGCTAGGACTCCTTCAATAAAAAAAATCCTTTTCTGTGATAAGAAAACTAAGCACAAGACCCATAAAGACATTTCAGTACCATTTATCACTCCTGCTCTGAGAGTGGAGAAAGACACTAAGTTCTGATAAAGATTAAGAAACATTGTAATTCCTACCAACAGAGATGCTGCAATGCAGTTGAGCTATAAGACATCATAATCGGCCTTTTTATCTCTGCCCAGGCGGAGGCCTTGTATCAGAAGTTGTGTTCACAAGGCTTCACTTGATATTCACACTTCAATATAGAGCTTGCAAACAAGTTGAAAGGATATATACATCTCCAACTCTATAATCATTATATCATAGGAAAAAAATCACACAAAACTGTTCCTCTGAGACCCAGTTGTCCCTTTTTTCTATGCTAGCAATCGTGCTTTGCAAAAGAGCCGTCTTGTAGAAAGAGGTGAACCCACTCCAGACTGCTGGCATTCACCCCTCTGTGTTAGTTTTACTCAATTTCAAACATGAATTGCACAAAACAGAAATCAGTCAACATGTTCACACCTCTATTTCAAGCATTAAAGACATTTTCTATTTACCTTGTTTTTTAAAAAGGTTGCTGCGTACTATTTCCTTCATGGACTGCACTTTCTGCTTCTGCAGTTTCACTGGTGGAATGCAAGTGTAAAATTCATGTAGCAGTTGGCTGTATGTAAAGGAGAAGCATTGTAACAAAGAAGTATTATAAATATCATACATATAACTGTTTAATGTTTTAATAAAGACAGAAGAAAAGAGCATATATTTCTACAGATTTAAGATTTATTTAACATATCACAAACATTGACCAAAGACCAGTAGCAGGTCAGAAAGAAAACTTTTAGGACAAAGAGAATGAACTAAATTTGGGTTATGTTTACAAATCTTTATAACTTGTCATTTTTTAAAATGGAATAACAATTTTTTGTGCATGGTGAAAGCAATTTATCTTTGACAAATTAACATACTTGTTTCAAACTACTAAAATGAGATATTGATTCTATAAAAGAGGTTTTGGGGGGACAAGAAGAGAAGGCAGGGAGGCAGGGGGAAAGATTTTTGATCGTTTTCTTCACCCAGCTACAACTCAAGTAAAGCATCTCCTTAATGAATTCTGATCTAAGTGAGATGAGAACTCCCTGTTTAAAGATACATGCCCAGAGTTTCACCTCTGCCTTGATCAGTACAAACCAGCACAGCTTTGTTGACTTAAACTGATAAATAATAGTTTATTGTTAGTGTTATACTGCATACACTATGCAATACATAGACTGAATTTTCATGAGCAGCTCACCTCAGTAACTTGGCGTCAAAGACCATTTCAACATCGTGAAGAACTGACGGTATGTACTTCAAGGCAGCAACCTGTATTGATAGAGATTGTGTTAGTTTTGTATGCTTACCTGCATGTCAGCACACAAATAATACAGAGCACACCAATGAAACAGTTGCACACAAAACAAAGTGTTGGAAGTCCAAACATTTGGACCTCTTTCTACACACTGAAATTTTATAAGAAATAGGAATATTAATTTCATCACAGAGTACTAGTCACACAAGGGCTATTATGCTGAGGACATGCAGAGGAACTTAAATTTCATAGTACCATCATTTTATACATACATATATGTATATATATAATCTGTGTGTTCTCTTTGTAGACTACTCAGACTGATGAAGCAAATATGTAAACCAAGCACTGATCAAAGGTGTAGCCCTCGGATCATACTTTGTACCCATTCCATCCAAGAAAGGTTCCATGCAGGTGGAAGAAGTGACAACAGGCATCTCTCCACACCAAAGCTACACTTTCTGGACTAGATGAAGTGGAGCAACAGCCTCTGACCAACCATTTGCAGCTGAGTTACCTGATGTTTTATCTTAACCCACTTATTTCTGAGGTGTTGTTTGAGACTGTAGTGGAATATTCACAGAATCTTTAAGGTTGGAATATAAACACTAAGGTCATCAGGTCCAACCATCTGTCCAATACCACCATGTCAACTAAAATAAGGCCTTAAAAATTACAAGGGTAAGGAGAGAAACACATTAGTATTCTTACATGGACAAGATTATTTAAGTTGGTAATTTTCAGGCTTGAAAACTCACTAACATTCAAGTCTAACATCCTCAATGACCATTATGCAGTACCCTGACACAGACTTCCTTTGTAGATTGAATGTATAAGACATTTTGAAAGCAAACTTAGTGAGAACTCTTGCAATAAAAAGAAATTTTTTTTAACATATTTAACATTTGTTGTGCCACTGTTCACTAATTTCTCCAGTTATGCTTTAAATATCAAGAGCTGCCTGCAACAATTTTTACATTTACAAAATGACCTGAGACTTATCTTCCCACTAACAGTCTTGCATTTCTCACATACTTCGGCTTCACTAGGTAAGAAATACCTAGTAAAAACAAGATTCTGTAGTTTTTAAAGTATTTTTAATGGAGTGCTACATAATTTGTCAGAAAAAAAGGAAAAGAGAACATGGCTACATTGATATAGGTCTGAAGCAGGACATCAGTGTCTTTCTTCCCTATCTTCCTGTTTCAGTACATCAACTAAAGTAGGTCCTTTTCATGGAAGTTCAAATCTGCATAAAGATGCTGTGCAATCATTGATTGCCAAAATAAACAACATACAGGTATAGATATTTATCTAAAACAAATTACATGGGTTTTTTTCTGTTATTTCAGATAAAAATCAGAATGTCTTCTTGCCAAAATACCACTTTTGTCTATCTAACATCTCTCTGCAGCATCAAATTTGGTTACTGTACAAAAATCCTAAGCAAAATGCTGTAGCTAATCTCTGCTGAATCAAATAGAAATAATTGTATTGATTATGTTTGCATGACCCTATAAATCCAGGCATAGGAAAATCAATTTATAACACTGTAGTCTGACCAGCCTCTTCTTGGTCCAGATTATGAGAATTACAAAAGTAGTAACAGATTTACTTCATTGTGCAATTTATAAAGTGTAAACTTCTACTAAAATTGTCCTGAAAATTAAGTTACAGTTATGTGAAGTCTTCTGAACAGGCTGCACAGGGGGGTGTGGAGTCTCCTTCTCTGGAGACATTCCAGACCCGTCTGGACACCGACCTGTGTGACCTGCTCTAGGGAACCTGCTCTGGCAGGGGGTTGGACTTGATGATCTCTGGAGGGCCCTTCCAACCCCTACAATTCTGTGAATCTGTGATTACTGACATAGTTCTGTTTTTCACAACAGGCCTGTTTCACCCATGATAAATCCCAGGTTAGTTAAAAAAAACTAGAACAAATCCCAAATCTATGCATTGCACAGATCATTCCTGTCTTTTGTTCCAAGTACTGGGGTATGTGCTACATGACTGATAAACATGTTATCCAATAGAGGCGTGCTGAAATCACACAATTAACTTACACTCATACCTACGGAGTGTACTGCCCACCTTGGAAATAGGGATAACCCTTGTTCTATGTCATATTACTCCCATTTAAACCTTTTATACACCATAAAGATATTTAATTTCTATGAGCTTCCATTGTAGTAGACAGGTTTGTTATTGTCTTTTTAAAAAAAAAAATAAAAAAGTAATATTCAGATCTTGATTCAAAAAGAAGAATTTAGTCTGTGGCAATGGTGTATGCAGCATTTCAACCTGGCTCAAAGATGGCTTAAGATGCCTTCAGATAAAGTCATTCCCCTGCAGATCTCATCCCAACACTGATACACAACCATGAGAATGTCAAAGGAGTGCTTAAAAGCTGTTTCCACATCAACAAAAAAAGATTTTATCTTCTACTTATCTTAGCTATTATTAGCTCCTCGAAATAGACTGGGGAAAAAAAAGTAATTTTCTCTTTAAAAACAGAAGACTGAACAACTGTGGCTATTTAAAACACATGCACAGATACCTGCATCAGGCTAGAAAGTCATTCTAGCCACAATTCAGAAATGTGTTCCTTGAACTTCATGCAAAAAATACTGTATAAAGGTACTTCACAACAGCAACGCATGAATATTTTTTTATGCCAACTCACAATTACTCTGAAAGAGTTTTGATAGAAGATATTTCAAGTAGTACACCATTGACATTTGGTCTAATGTGCTGCCTGCCTACCCACATATTCCCTTTCTGCACTTGTACAAGAAGGCTATAGCTACCATCCTCTGCAGATATGCAGTACCAGCTGAAGTACAGTAACAAGTCTATCTCCCACATTCTTTTCAACTCCCAAGTTTCATTTGCATTAATTGCTCCAAATGATGCACTATGGACACAATTGAACATTGCCCTTAATGAAGTCATAAAAATCTCTTTGTAAGTAGTACAAGATGTTCTGCATTCTTCAGACCTTAGAGATTAATTTTTTTAAGCAGGATACAGATAAACCTGCAGCACTGCAAAAAATATTTCATACATATACAATATACTTCTCAATTTACTTTAACCTTTACTCCTGACCAAGCTTATTTTCTGAGTTGCCCTCATTTGCAACATTACATTATACATATTCATGAAAATGAAGGACCCATGAGATAAAAACAACATTCTAAGAAATCGTCAGTGCTGTGTTTATTAGTCTAATTTTATTTGTTATCATGGTAACTTTAACAAGTTACTATGCCATCCCCTACTGCCCACAATGAAAGCACTTGCTGTCAATACAGTTCTAACCTTCTTGCAAGTAACCTGTCCATCTCCGGACAGTTTTCAGTCCTTAGAATCTACTCAAGTGCTCTGAATGGGTCAAATGCATGTGAAAGAATGACATGAGAGAAGCTACATAACTTTCATCCTTTTGAATACCATGGACAAATTTTTCAGTCCTGTGTTTTCATGACCTTAAGAATGTGCCATTTCCAGTACACAAGACCATCTGTAGGTCAATTTGTGCGACAGAACAGGCTTTGGTAAAGAAAATGGGGCTTGATTCACAATTTAAGCTTAATGTCAATGAAAGGACACACACACAGATGAGGCACCAACAGTATGACCTTATAAAAACACATAATCTAGAATTTAAATAACTAAACAGATTTTATTTTACCCTTAAAATATAGGTTGATTTACACAGACACAAAACTAATCTGCAGAAAACTATGTGTTTTCCTCAAGAGCTAAGAAAACAAGATACTAACACCTTCCTACTCCCCCCCATCCCCAGACATCCCTTTAATCAAAGAATTTGCTGGTTCTGGAAATTTATTTCTGAGTTTCCAGATTTTAAGAAGTTTATCCTTAGAAGTACAGACATTAGGAAAAACTCTCTCTAAAAGCTACAAAAATTCATCAGCAATGGCTACTATAAGCAACCTACCAAAAGCAAATTAAAATAACGCTTAAGTTGACTATCTAGGAGGATCTGTGTCACCTCCAGCAAAGCAGCCTAAATGCTAAAATAATTGTTTTAAGTAATTACAGTGAAATTAGTGAAAATTGCCTTAAAGGGAGGAATCCTTGTCCTGCACATCCACACTGATACTTGTACCGGGTGATTTTATAACATTAACTATATTTCCTACAAGGAGCAATCTCTTTCTAAAGTAACAGGCCCTACCTGAAATCAGGTCACTCCAGTCATACAGTTGTTATTAAACATCAGGAAATGCTTTACATCAGCAAAGTTAGGATAAAGAAATTACAATCCTAATTGTAGCAAAATGTGATGCTGCAGTTGAGAAGCAGTCTGTCTGTATCTTTTACCAAGAAGTAACCTCATCAATTCCAGAGAAAACAAAAAGGGCTAATTTGGATTTACATGCAAATTTTCAGTTTAACAACAATAAGTTAAGAATTTAGCCTTCACCTAGTCTAACTGATATAAACAGTACTGCAAAACAGAACCCAGTATCTCTTCTCAAAGCTCAGGCAGTAAAATAAGTCACAGCGTCTTTCTGCTGCAGCCAACTGAGAGCAAGAGATTGAAAAGCTAGATTTTAAACTTTTTGAAAACTTATACAGTATGTAACAGATAAGGAAGTAAGATATCACTCAGAAGATAAAGATAAATTGAAACAATAAAGTGCTTCTGGCACTGAGTAGGCTGTTTCATATGGCACGTAATGTTATAAACAATCTTGTCCTTACTGAATTAATATTCAACACAAGTATGATAGCTATCAGTAAAAGTGACTGGGAAATCTACACTGACTAAAATAAAGAGTTCCAAGTTTAAAAAAAAATTATTAGAAGAGACCAACAGACATTTCATATATCCAAACAATTCTCTAAATCTTTCAAAGCTAAACCTCACAGGTATTTGGACAACCAAAGGTGAAATAAGAGTTAATAAGAAGTAAGAGTTAAGAATTCATATTCTGTAGCTCTCCAAATAAATTTGTTTCAATTGTCAATATCTTGACAAACCAAATTAATTGTTTTCGGGCCTCCTAAAACTTTCTTCTCTGATATCTTCAGTCTAATCAATTTCAACTCACTCCATTGATCCCACCGTTCTATGTTCCACTGTCCTTCATATCAAAGATAATTTCAAATGCAACTTGTTTAAGGCTTATTTGATATTCTATTTGTCTATTTTACCAAAAGACTGTGAACTTCCTTCTCTGGGCACGCAAGACATAAAATGGTGGGAAATCCATGTTGGATGTAGGCAGAGGGGCTTACAAATGTATATCCCTTTCTAACCCGTCTCTCACACTGCAGAAATTATGTCTGTTTTTCTGGCCCATTGCGGAAGGCTCATATCCACCTACCTAAGCAGGAGTCTCAAGTATTTTAATAGAATTCTCCTCCAAATAAGCACAGAAATACATATTGTCCATTAGGAAAGCTACTATGACTGGCATGCCACGGAGTTTATGATGGAGTGTTGGTTTTCTTAACTTGAGTTTTTTCCTCCCGGTAAACCTATTCCCAGCAGCAGGAACTAACTACGGTGAACTTATCATTCTGTGCCTCTTCTACTGGAATTCCACTAAATCCATGCAGGAGGATTTTTTTTACATCTTAGTAGGTTTCTTTCTGAAACGCATGCAAATTACCAGCAGTGGGGACAATAGCAAAATTGTGATATAAACCAGCATCTCAGATGTGCCATGAAACATATCACGTAAAAAGAAAACATACAGCAGCTGGTACAGATCTAGATACTTAAAGCTCACTACTGCTTCATGGTTATGAATGAGACCCATTTTTCACAACCGACAGCACTGATTATAAAACAAGAACATTCATGTGTAATATGGTATTAAGCAAATCATAACTGTTAAATGGCTGATCTAACTTTAAAACATGTTTACATGCTCACTAAAATTAGCACAGACTAATTTTGTTTATTCTTTCTAAGAGATATTCAGATATGTTTTCAAGGTTCTTAAGAGCATCCACAAAGATACAGTCTATTTTTGGTGAAGTGGTGTAATATTAAGAACTACCATTAAGTACAGAAATCCTTGTTTAAAATTACTTTAAGAAACTCAAGACTTAAGTATTCAGCTCCCACCAAAGACTTCATTAGATTCCTTGGGAGATTCCAGCATTTGTGTTCTCCTTCTTCTACTCACTACATTCATAAAATTATATAAATCTGTCTTCTGACCTTTTCAACTTAGGCCTCAAACTTCGTTAGACAATTTGGTCTTCCGGGAAAGGTGAATTGCAAGACAGACACAAAGGATAAGTTTCCTAAGAGCATCTTTTCTTCAATTTAAAAAGAACAAAACCAAAAATCTTATAAACCAAAACTATATATAAAACCAAAACAAACTTGCTTCCAAGCACACACCAACCTGCAACAAAATGGCAGTTTTATATTGACTTTTCATCAGGTTGTTGATGGATTCAAAGAGTCTCCTCATAGATTCTTCAAATTCTATTTGTTCTTTGCCTTCATATAATCTGTTGAGAGATACATTGGGTTATCCTTTTAGAATCAAAAAGTTTCGTAGTCCTAAATGTACCAAGTTTAACATTGACTTAAAAAATTATTTTATAAGTTGGTCCAATATTAGGTACAGAGATATTTCACCAGTGTGTTACGTCTACTATTCACTGTACTGTGTGGAAATTCTTCCACTTAAGCACAACATGAGCATTTCCAATTCTTTTAAAAATCTCTGAAGAATGACAATTCCCATATTTGAAAATATAAAAGTTACTTAACTTTCAGAGGGACTTCTTGACAGATAAGTAGATATTTTTACTGCCCCCACTAACCAGTCTGATTTTGAAAAAGCCTGTAATAGATACTTAAAATTTAAAAAGTATAATTTCAACTCTCCCCATTATTTTTCATTCCCTATCCTAAAGATTGATTTTTTTGACATTATCTCTCCCATAATACTATCAACAAATACTAAATACTGCTTACATAAACAGTTTAAAAAAAAATATATGTAAAATCAGCTAATGGACAGCACTGGTAAAAGTCAAAGAAAACATGAAAAAAAAAGCCAAGGTGACAAGAGAAGCCATGAACTAAATGCTGCA
This sequence comes from Heliornis fulica, assembly GCA_013399135.1. Taxonomy (NCBI): domain Eukaryota; kingdom Metazoa; phylum Chordata; class Aves; order Gruiformes; family Heliornithidae; genus Heliornis; species Heliornis fulica. The sequence goes on along the minus strand of VXBZ01006935.1, from coordinate 53 downwards.
CCTTCAACAGGCTGCTTTTTCTATTAGAAAAATCCCCCTTTAGGTCACTTATT